>BSBM01000771.1:3600000-4145000 GCA_027924585.1 Larix kaempferi | reverse complement strand
CTAGGGCACTTCGTTTTCTTAAACCTACATCCAAAATTGTTAATTTGAATGTGAAGACACTTCGTAGGTATTTTGTTAGAAGAGAACAACTTGAAACCGGTCAAACAGATGTTTGGGTGTTCATTGGCAGGTTGCCACGCTCTGATATGAAGCTCATTGATGCGGTAAAGGGATTAGTGCAAACTTTTTGGCATGAAAACACTAGACCTTCTTCCAACCAAAAAGATGTATTAAAATTGAGAAGGGGTTCAAAGGATCGTGAACCACACATTAAACATTTTCTTGATATGACACAAACAGAATTATATGAGAGATTTAGGAATGAACATAACAAACTTGACTTGGGCCAAAGATCCTTTGAAAAATGCAAACCATGGTATGTTAAAATAAACACAATTCATAACACATGTTGTTGTCAATACCACAATGAGTATGGTTACTATTATGACACGTATACATATATTTTTCATGTATTGCATAACACTCTTGTGCAGGAATGCTCAGCTGCATTACCACCGATTCCATCTAGAGACTTTATTCATAGCATCTTGTGTAGCAGGCCAAACGATTGCACATTTTATCAAAAAAATTGCATAGATGGGACATGCCCAGGGTGTGGTGGATTCGCATTATTGGACAAATGTATACATGTGACCGATGAGCATGAAATTGGGAGGAAGGAGGTGAACTTGCAGTCATTCAAATATGTCACGTATGATATTGATGGAGGGAAGAAAAGAAAAAAAATTACAATTGGTCACTTCTCAGGTTGGTAACAAGTTATTGAATACTATTTTTTCTTCAGATTGCAATTTCATATGTAACAATCTATTGATATATGTATTTATTGTTGATCTACCAGGTATGGGTTTCCAACTTCATGGAGGAATTCTTTGAAAAGACACAACATTATGTAAAGCATGTTCATGTGGCTCGTTGGCAAGATGAGCAGTTTAGAACATGCAAGGATACATTTCCTATTGGGACTATCTTGTCAGTGGTCGATTTTGCGGAAAACTACACTCTTCAACCGAAAAATGAGATTTAGAGTCAATACTATCACTCAGACCAGGTCAGCATAATGGTCCATATCACCTATAGACATGGGGCAGATAGTACTGAAGACAACAGGGTTATATTGAAGGAGTATCACTTCTACATAAGTGATGACAGGTGTCACGACTTGGCTTTTGTACAACACAGCTTTCAAATGTTCTACAATCACTTGAAGGATAACAGTATACAGATGGAACTACATTGGATTTGGTCTGACGGTTGTGCAGGGCAATTCAAAAATGCCCGTGTCTTCCAATGGTCATGTATGCTCCACAAAAGGCACAAGGTGCCACATATTTGGAACTATTTTGAGACCGGACATGGAAAAGGTGAACACGATGGAGCAGGTGCGTGCATAAAGACTACATTACGCAGGCAAGAAATGAAGTTCACAGATGGACCTATCATCCAAAATGCAAAAAGCATCGTTGAATGGTGTGCTTCAGTCATGGGGGAGGGATCAAGAAGGTAGGAAGATCACTCAACCAGGAAAGTACATGTGGTTATATATTTTTGGGAGGTGGTGGATGTAGATCATTCACAGTTATATGAGTGCAATACCATCCAAGGAACTCGTGCATTTCATTCAGTTAGAACGTCGGACAATGCTATACTTGAAATGTGGACAAGGAAACTGTCATGTTTTTGTTCTCCATGCAATAGTGGTGAATGGGACGAATGTGAATCCATGGATTGGGTTGACGGCTGGGACCATGTATCACTCCCCATTGGTCGACGGATAGCTACAGAATTATCCCAGTAGGAGGAGGACCAATCAAGTATTTCACCAGACTATGACCACATATCAGATCTTGTATAACTAGGTTTGATTAATATTATAATATTTTTGACAACTAGTTGTGTCTAATTAGCTGTGTATATTTTTGATATTTTTGGCAACTAGTTGTGTCTAATTAGTTGACTAAAACGTTGGAACTATATTTTCTCCAGGGCACATATACGCAATGGTTGCCCCAAGACGCAATGCATGGTGCACTGACTATTGTCTGGCACGTTGCTTAGAGGGGAAGCAAACCCTAAATGTCTCATTGCGGGACTCTGAGGGAGTTGATTTTCCGATTGGGTCGATGGTTATAAAGGGAGAATATTTGAACTAGGTTTCCCACTCAGCAAATACAAAAGGGTATACATATGAAGATTATAGACCAGGTGAGATTGTATACCATTATACAAACTTAGTTATTGGCACAAACCTCCAGTTGCAAACATTGCCAAGGAAGAACTCATCAAAGGCATGATACTTATTGCTTTATTTCGAGCACGAGAGGTTAAAGGAAACCATTGGTATTCGAGGTGATCCTGATGGTCTAGTCAAATGACCATAGGTAGGTAATCTGGTACGTGGTTTGCTTGTTTTATTGTTTACTATGTTATAGGTATGTGGTGTACATGTATGCTATGATCTTGTTTTGTGGTCTCATTGAGTATTGACATTAATATTTTGAATATTGTAGCCATACATTGATAGCTTGATATATTCATAAATTGCATAGACTTGGTACAACTTGATAAATTGCACAAGTTTCGTAATCATCATCATCATCATGATCATCATCTACATCACCACCACCACCACCACCATCATCATCATCATCATCATCATCATCAACAACATCTTCATCATCCTCATCACCACCATCATGATCATCATCCTCATCATTATCGTGCTAAACCATCATCATCGTCATCATCATCATCATCATCATCCTCAACATCCTCATCCGCACCATCATCATGATCATCATCTTCATCACCACCACCACCATCGCCATCATCATCCTCATCCTCATCACCATCTTCATCATCATCATTAACTCTAACTCTAACCCTAATTCAATTTCCTTCTATAACTCTAACCCCAACCCTCACCCAAACCCTAGCACTAAACCATATTCTTCATCATCACCATCACCATCAACACCACCATCATCATCAATGTCTTCATCATCATCACCATCATCATCTTCATCACCATCACCATCATCATTGCCATGTCTAAGTTCCTCATCAACATCTCCATCATCACATCTTCTTCGTCATCATCATCATCATCATCATCTTCATCACCATCACTATCATCATCAACGTCTTCATCATCATCATCATTAACTCTAACTCTAACCCTAATTCAATTTCATTCTATAGATCTAATTTCCTTCATCATCATCACACTAGCTATACCTTCTCGATGGACGATTTTGCAAAGTTGACCCCCGTCTACAAAAATTACACACTCCCTCACTGAGCAAAACCCTAGTTTCCAAGATGCACCTACAAGATGACATGTGGGCCATGGGACCGATGGAGAAGGGCACAACTAGCACTATCCCGACGTCTTGAATCCAACGGAGTCGACGTTCTGTCAATCGGAGCGACGGTCTTCATTCTATGGCTCATTCTGTCCGGCATCCAAAAGGCCTTCAGGGACACCTGCAAGATGCCTACCAGGGCCATAGAATCCCAACCGTGCAACAAAACCAGGTTCTGGGGAGACACGCAGGTGTGTTTAGGACGGTTCCAGCTCGGAACGCTAGCCACAAGTGCCCGGTGGATGATTTTGCAAAGTTGACCCCCATGGGAAAAAATTGCACACTCCCTTACTAAGCAAAACCCTAGTTTGCAGAATGCACCTATGGGATGACACATGGGACATGGGACCGGCTGAGAGGGGAACCCATAGCACTGTCCCCATGTCCTGAATCCAACGGAGTCGACGGTTCATTGATCGGAGCCACGGTCTTCATTCTATGGCTTGTTCCGTCGGACATCCAAAAGGCCTTCAGGGACACCTGGCGGATGCCTACCAGGGCCATAGAATCCCAACCGTGCAACAAAACCGGGTTCCGGCAAGACATGCAGGTGTTTCTAGGACGATTCTAGCTAGGAACGCTAGCCACAAGTTCCCACTGGATGATTTTTCAAAGTTGACCCCCGTGGGAAAAAATTGCACAGTCCCTTACTCAACAAAACCCTAGTTTGCAGAATGCACCTACAAGATGACACATGGTCCATGGGACCAGCAAAGAGGGGCACCCCTAGCACTGTCTCGACATCCTGAATCCAACAGAGTTGACGGTTCGTCGATCAGAGCCACGGCCGTCATTCTATGGCTCGTTCCGTCTCGCATCCAAAAGGCCTTCAGGGACCATTGCTGGATACCTGCCGGGGGCATAGAACTCCAACCATGCAACAAAACCGGGTTTCGGGGAGTCCTGCAGGTGTGTCTAGGTAGGTTTCGGCTGGGAACACTAGCCATAAGTGCTCAGTGGATGATTTTGCAAATTTGACCCCCGTGTGGAAAAATTGCACTCCCTTACTAAGCAAAACCCTAGTTTCCAAGATGGACGTACAATATGACACCCGAGCCATGGGACCGGAGGAGAGGGGCACCCTTATCACTATCCCGGTGTCCTGAATCCAATGGAGTTGATGGTTCATTGATCGGAGCGACGGTCGTCATTCTATGGCTCGTTTTGTCTCGCATCCAAAAGGGATGTCCTGCAGGTGTGTCTTCTGGGTAGATTCAGGCATTCTCGAGGATCTAAATTTATAATTTCCTTCTGGGTAGATTCAGGCATGGAATAATATTTGGAGGCACTTCCAAGATTCCCAGACCATTTGGTCAGCCACAATATGTGCGACTCCTTTGACAAAAGATAAATTTGGTGTGGACGACAGCATTTGATACACTAACCAAATCTATGTTGTTGGAAGAACTTACATATTTCAACAAAGGAGCGTTTTGCAGGTGACTTGAAAATCCCTTCCAATTTTCAACAATAAAACAAAGAAGTTCAATGTACAGATTTTTAGGCAAGCTTGTCAACCAATCAGACAACCAAATACAGGGAGATAACCACGCCCAAAAAATTCAAGCTATTATAAAAATCTTATTTATCAAGATAAGGATGGACTATGTGTGCATTACGAGAATATAGATGAATGAAGTCGCTTTGATGAACTTGTCCTCTTGCTTTCTTCGAAATGCATTTAAAAGTAGGGAGTATTGTCCGAGCTTCTGTTGGTTTACATAAACGTTTATTCCCAAAGCTGACGTCACATAAAACCACTTCCTTAGCTCTCAATTGGGTCTGAATGGCATCTCTAACTTGTGTTAGTTGTGGATAACGAGGAATATGAAAGGGAAGGTACCTATAGACCCAAGTTTTCGATGATAGAGATGAATTACCACTTATCAGAGCACGAAATGTTGAACAAAAGGCTAATGGAACACAACGAAGGATTCCCTGGTTCCACTTGTTATTGAAAATGATACCTTCTCTTCACGAAACCAGTAAAAAATATGCCTGTATTATAAATGGAGATCCTGTTACAATTTTCGTCGGAAGAAAAGCATAGATACCTACAGCCGCCATATTTCCTTTTGTAAGTTGCTTTCCCATCGAAAAAGCTAATGTAATAGCCCATTTCCCAACATCTTTCCTCTGCTCAACCCTACACTTGTTTTCCACATGAAACTGCCGCCTCCACATGTAATAACTACATTTTTTTGTCGAAAATTGATCTTCTTCTGCTAACAAATGCAAAATGAAGGATTCATTGTCATTGCTACGAGAAGTTCTAAGGTCAGTTTCTTGTAAAACAGAGATTGTATAAATCCTGTTAAGATCGATATGTTCCAGCTCATGAACTGAGAGCTTCTTTATCTTAGACATAAACAAAAGAGCTTCAGGATGAATACTAGAGAGTTGTTACTTTATAGCTTCAACCTTCTCAAGACGTGGGGTTATAAAACGATCCATAGAATGACGAATGTGGCTCGGATCGATGAACCGTCGACTCCGTTGAATTCAGGACGTCCGGATAGTGCTAGGGGTGCCCCTCTCTGCTGGTCCCATGGCCCACGTATCATCTTGTAGGTGCATTCTGCAAACTAGGGTTTTGCTCATTGAGGGACTGTGCAATTTTTGCACATGGGGGTCAACATTGCAAAATCATCCATCGGGCACTTATGGCTAGCATTCCCAGCCAGAACCTACCTAGAAACACCTACAGGACTCCCCGAAACCCGGTTTTGCTGCACGGTTGGAGTTCTATGCCCCTGGCAGGTATCTAGCAAGTGTCTCTGAAGGCCTTTTGGATGCAAGACAGAACGAGCCATAGAATGATGGTCGTGGCTCCGATCGACGAACCATCGACTCCATTGGATTCAGGACGTTGGGACAGTGCTAGGGATGCCCCTTCTTTGCCAGTCCCATGGCCCACGTGTCATCTTGTAGGTGCATTCTGCAAACTAGGTTTTTGCTCAATGAGGGACTGTGCAATTTTTGCACACGGGGGTCAACTTTGCAAAATCATCCATCGGGCACTTATGGCTAGTGTTCCCAACCGGAACCTACCTAGACACACCTGCGGGACTCTGTCACGTCCCCATTTTGACCCCCTTCGTATTAAATCATAAATGATGTAAATATTGTTATTTAATCATGGTAAGGAGCTGAAGGCCAATGCCCCACCATCGATTTAGCGTTTTATGTATCGGCAATTAAAAAAAATAGATTCCTATGGTTCTTGTGCTAGATAGGCACAATGTAAATGAAGACATCATGTAAATATGAAATTTAATGAAATACCCACAACTAGCTATGCAATGCAACAAAGAGATGGGAACATGATTTTACAAGGAATAGGGAGGGAATTATTCAAACCCTTGAACCAATAGATTTAATCCATATGTCATTTAGTGAACCCATAAACCCTCAACTACCCATTTTGACTTATGCACCCAATCATTTAATTCTTCTAAGAGTTGGTTGAGGCAGTTAATACCTTGGGAATGAAGAGGTATGGCAGCCAATTTCGTGCAAGGGCAAGCCATCAAACTGGAAAAATGTACTTTTGCTTCTTGGGCAAGAAACCCCCCACTAAATGGTGCCCAAAGCCATTCTTTACCCATTACCTTTATTCTCTCATGTAGTCTAAGCTTGCTGGGGCTTTCCCTTCACATTTTCTACCATTTTTCTTGCATTTTCCATGGCTGGGAACTCATTTTTGGTTGGTACGGTGACTGGGAGAGGAGAACCACGAATTGGGGGTTTGATGGAGGCTATTTTTGCTCCTGGGTTGTCCATAAACGTTTTCTGAAAATGAATTTTCCTTCCCAGGGTTTATTCCCCATTTTCCATTTCGGTTATGGTTGCCCACGTTTTTCTGAAGCTCAGGAAAACCCCATTTTGTGCATCCCACTGTAAAAACATTTCTCTTCATGCCTAGCACTTGTGTTTTTTTTTGCTGTTATGTGCATCCCTGTTTTGGTTTGATATTGTGAGCAAGAATTTAGGAGTGGAAGAGGACAGAATTGGCTTGATGAGCCTAGTGAGGAGGTAACCTGTCAAGAAGATCCAAAGGGTTGGCTACTCTTCTATGCACACCTTGAACAATACTAGATTGGAAGGTATGGCCTGAGGGACTGTGTAGTGGTGAAGGGAATACTTCCTTGTATTGAGTGTGTAGGTAATTTGGGTACCAAGCTAGATAGATCTGATAGAGGTATCCATAGCTCTATGGGTGAGCCACTAGCTTAGCAATTCATTCATTTCCATTTCCTTAGCAGCCTGATAAACCCAATTACAGATTGGCTTGGGTCATTTTGGTGTATGTTTGGCTATGTGTGAGTCTGTTGTTCCCTTGTTCCTTGTAGAAATCATGCCCAGCTTGGGGGTGGCATTTGTGTTGAGAGATTGATGAGCACAACTGGCCTATGGTTGGGTGGAACGTTGCAGTTGCATAGTCAGTTTCTCGGGATTGCTTTGTTTTAAGATAAGTACTCTCATGTGTTAATTCTGTATTCTTTTAATTGATGAATGACATGAATATCTTGAATGTATGATGGATGTGTAATAGAATTTCATTCTACTGTGTTTCTTAGATTTATGCATTTTCATATGTCCATTTTCACTTTATATGAATCTTTGTTTACTAAGTATGGGGCTAGATGCCCGGATTTAGTGTCATGTTCTCTCCCATGCTGGTATGATGGGTGGGTATGTGACAGAATGGTATCAGAGCCATAGGCTACAACATTTGGCCTCTATGGGCCAAACCTGATCACAATTACAAGGGAAGATCCCTTCCTGATCACCACAGGGCTAAGTTGGATAATTGCAGAGGTAAGACCACCTCCTATTGAGCAGTGAGCGCATCCCAGAAAGAAAGAAAAATTCCAAATTCTTCTAAGTGTTTTTGAAAATTTTTCTAAGTCTGTAGCGGAAGGAACTTGTGATATTTTTGTTGAAGTTGGCAGAAGAACTTGGTGAGTTGCTCCGCAACGATTCGACAGAAAATCAATAAGTTTGCCGAAAAAGGAAGGAAAATTTCGGTGGAAAGTTATGAGTTTTGGGCCGAAACAGCGGAAGGAATTAGTGAGTTTTCGCCGAAATGGCGGAAAGAACTGACGAGTTTTTGCCGAAATGGTCGGCCGAAAATTTTTAAGTTCTCCAACCGAAAGAACTCGGCGAGTTGCTCCGTAACGGCGGAAGAGATGGGTGAGTTTCTCCGCAACGGCGTAAGAGATCGGCGAGTTCGTCCGCAATGGCGGAGAAACTCAGCGAGTTCGTCCGCAACAAGTTGGAGGACCGATGGAGAAACTAGGTGAGTTCGTCCACAACAGGTCGGAGGACCAGTGAAACTCAGCGAGTTCATCTACAATGGGTCGGAAGAGAATGATGAAGTCCGTCGAAACAGAGGATTTCTGCAGTTTTCCAGTGACATTTTCAAGTGCCAAAAATGGGAAAATCACCATGAAACTTATGCGCCAGATTGCGTGAAATCGAAGAATTATAAAAAAAAGAACGAGGGTGCTGCCCTCGACCCGCCCTGCAGTGGCGTAGGGAAGCCACAAGGGGGAAATCCCCCTTGACCCTCGTCGTCCCCCTCATATGTCGTTGATTGTGGGAAAATTCTATGAGTTGACAAATTGTCAATATAATATTTTCCCACGTGCATGAAAGTAATTTATGAATTTATGAGAATAAAATGCAGCTAACAATTGTGTTGATGAACACATTTTGCAGAATCACAGTTACATCAAGGCAGCCTTCTAGATAGTGCAGCTGGAAATTTTGATCTTGGTTGGGACAAAAAAATCAACATCATGGATGATGCACAGGATCCCTATGAGCCTGAGACAAATGCCATGGGGGAAAACATACATGTTGAAAATGCTGAAACATAATCTAATGGGAGGAGAAATCAAGAGACTACCCCAGGTATTGCAGCCACCATGAGGAGCCTGAGGGTGGAGTTGCAAAGCTATAGGGAAGATAATGAAAGGATGATTAAAGATCAGGAAGAGCAAAATCAGTTGAATGCAGCCATGCTGCAGAGTTTGACAGACATCCAAAGGAAAATAAACTCTAGGCATCAGACATCAAATCCAGAAAGGGGTGGGAGTAGTTCAAGGAGGAATTCCCGCAAGAGGGCCAGTATCTCAAGAAGAGTTTCTACAGATAGAACATATACTCCAGAAATCTCTTCTAGTGGATCATCTGACCCTGATGAATCCATTGAGGGTTCAAGCTCTTCATCTCATAGAATTAAGAAGAAGATGCACTATAAGAACAATTTGCATGGGGAATTTAAGAAGGCAAAACCTCCTACATTTGATGGAGAGATAAAGTTTGGTCAAGAAGCTGAAGCTTGGCTTCTTGGGATGAGAAAGTATTTCCAAGTTCAAGACTACTCTGGAAATATGAAGGCAAGGGTATCCATCTTCAACTTGAATGGAAGAGCATCTATATGGTGGGATCATATCAAGCAAGTGAGGAAGATCAATGAATGGAAGATTGTGTGGAAGTAGTTCAAGAAATACTTCAAGCAAAAGTACCTCTCTGATAGGTACTATGATGATAAGATCAAAGAGTTCCATGAGCTCAGATTGGGACAAATGACCATGGAAGAATATGCAAACAAGTTCTTGGAGCTGCTGAGGTATGTTAGGTATATTCGAGATGATAAGGTGAAAATTCAACGTTTCCTAAGTGGACTGCCCCAGTCATATAAAGACAGGATTGAGTTTGATGAACCTCGAACTCTGGAGGAGGCAATAAGGAAGGCCAAGTATTGCTATGATCAAAACAAAAGCAAACCCGATTTCCATAAGGCATGGAAGGACAAGAAAAATGAGAAGTTTGACCAAAGGAAGAAAGGTTACAAACCTCCTCATATCAGAAATCAACAAAGGCAGCCATCACAAGTTGTGACTAAGCCAACTAGGATGATGGGAGACAAGCCAAGAGATCCAAAGGAGCCAAGAGAACCACTTCAATGTTGGGGTTGTGGAGGAGACCACATGCTTAGGAAAGACATCGGAATGGGAATGCAAATCAATTTCACAACATCGAAGGAGCTGAAACTGTGGGTCAAGTGGCGAGGACAATCCCTAGAATCTATGCAGCACTAGACGACCACCAGGCAGATCATCAATCAACTGTGGTTGAAGTTGAAGGTAAGATTGCTAAGCAATCCGTTTCTATTTTGATTGATCCTGGATCCACTCACAGTTATATCACTCCTAAAATTGTTGAGATTTGTGCTTTTATGAAATTAAAGCATATCAAATCTTGGCTAGTTCAACTAGCCACTGGAACCAAGAGAAAAGTTAGTGAAATTGTAGAGAAATGTCCATTAGAGATGGATGGGCTATTCACTTATGAAAATCTAAATATTTTGCCACTTGGTTCCTATGATATTCTCATTGGGATGGATTGGTTAGAAGCACATAGGGTTAAACTTTACTACTACAATAAGACGTTTGAATGCATGGACGAAGAAGGAAACCCAAGGGTTGTGAAAGGAATTCCAAAGGTGACTTCTATTAGGCAGGTTTCAGCCATGCAGCTGAAAAAGTTCTGTAGAAAGGGTTGTCAATTGTATGCAGCCCATGTTTTAGAGGCAGCAGAGAATGAAACTCTTAAACTGGAGGACTATCATGTATTGCAAGAATTCATGGATGTTTTTCCTGATGATATTCCAAGACTCCCTCCAAAGAGAGACATTGATTTTACAATTGAACTTGTGCCAGGAGCTGCACCAGTTTCTAAGACACCCTATAGGATGAGTACACCGGAATTGCTAGAATTGAAAATGCAATTACAAGAGTTGCTAGAAAAGACATATATCAGGCCAAGTGTGTCCCCGTGGGGAGCACCTATTCTATTTGTGAAAAATAAAGATGGAACACTCAGGTTATGTATTGACTACAGGCAGTTGAACAAAGTCACTGTGAAGAAAAAATACCCATTTCCCTGAATTGATGACCTTTTTAATCAAATGAGAGGACTAAGGTATTTTCAAAGATTGACTTGAGGTCTGGTTACCATCAGATAGAATCAAAGAGGAATATATTCATAAGATAGCCTTTAGAACAAAGTATGGTCACTATGAGTTTGTGGTGGTACCATTTGGTCTCACAGATGCACTAGCTACATTCATGTGTCTTATGAATAGTGTTTTTAGCGAGTATTTGGACAAGTTTGTTCTTGTATTTCTAGACGACATTCTCATCTATTCTAAGAATGAAGAAGAGCATGAAGAACATTTGAGAATGACATTGCAATTACCAAGGGAGCATAAGCTGTATGCAAAGTTGAGCAAATGTGACTTTTATAAAGATAGAATTCATTATTTGGGTCACATCATCTCCGATGAAGGAATATCCGTAGACCCTGAGAAGATTGAAGCCATCATGAATTGGCCAACTCCAAGAAATGTGACAGATGTGAGATCTTTTATGGGCCTTGTTGGTTACTACAGAAGGTTTATCGAAGGATTCTCCAAGGTCGCAAACCCGATCACGTCTTTGCAAAAGAAGGGGATAAAGTTTGAATGGTCACCAAGATGTGAGGAAAGTTTCCAATGATTGAAGAATCTTCTTACGAGTGCACCAATTTTGAAGATTGCAGACTCGAAAAAAGACTTTGTGGTGTGTACCGATGCATGCAATCAAGGACTTGGAGGAGTTCTTATGCAAGACAACCACGTCGTATGCTATGAGTCAAGGAAGTTGAAGGAGCATGAGAATAACTATGCTACTCATGATATAGAACTTGTAGCCATAGTACATGCTTTAAATATGTGGAGGCATTACTTAATGGGAAGAAAATTTGAGCTGAGGACAGACCATTGTGGTTTGAAATACTTGTTTGATCAGCCAACTTTAAATGCTAGGCAAGCTAGATGGTTGGAATTTTTGTGTGAATTTGATTTTGAAATCAAACACATAAAAGGGAAAGAAAACAAGGTGGCTGATGCACTCAGTAGGAAGGTACATGAAATGCATGTGGCAACGCTTAGTACTTTCCAACCAGATTTGAGGCAGCAGATTGTTAACCATATTGTTGAGGATGAAGTGTACGTGCAACAAGACCTTGGCAAGAAGTATGAGGTCTATCATTTGGAGGAAGATGGACTTCTTACCTATAAAAATAGAGGCTATATTCCCAATGTGGCAAATTTGAGGAGAATTGTTATGGATGAAATCCATAAAGCTCCATACTCTGGTCACCCAGGATATCAAAAAACAATTGCTACAGCAAGAAAATACTATTTCTGGCTAAGGATGAAGAAGGATGTCGCTGAATACATTTCTAAGTGCATGAAATGTCAGCAGGTGAAGGTTGAACACCAACACCCTGTAGGTTTATTGCACCCAGTGCCAATTCCAGAATGGAAATGGGAAATAATTTCCATGGATTTTATTACCGGATTGCCAATGACTGTGAGACAACATCATTCCATCATGGTTGTGGTGGACAAGTTAACAAAGGCAGCACATTTTATACCGGTTAAGTCCACACATAAAGCCGATGCCATTGCACATATTTTCATGAAGGAAATTTTCAGATTACATGGGTTGCCTAAGGCAATAATTTCTGACAGGGATACCAAGTTCACTTCCAATTTTTGGAAAAAGTCTCTTTGCAGATTTGGGTACACAGTTGAACTTTAGTACTGCATACCATCCTCAAACAGATGGGAAAACGAAAAGAGTAAATCAGGTGCTTGAAGACATGCTCCGTATGTATGTAATGGACAAACCATCCAAGTGGGAAGATTATCTACACCTGGTAGAGTTTGCATATAACAATGGGCAACAACAATCATTGGGAATGAGTCCATATGAGGTTCTGTACGGAAAAAGGTGTAGGACACTAGTGACTTAGGACAATCCAGTGAACAGAATTGTACTCGGGCCAGAATTGCTTAAGGAAATGGAGCAAGAGGTTGCAAAGATCAGGTAGAATTTAAAAGCAGCCCAGGATAGACACAAAAGCTATGTAGATAAGAATAGGGTGCATAGGGAATTCAGTGTTGGGGATCATGTGTATCTTAGAGTGAGGCCAAGGAAGGGTTCCTTGAAGCTTGGGAGTTGTGCCAAGCTATCACCTAGATATTGTGGGCCATTTGAAGTGCTTGAAAGAATAGAGTCAGTTGCATATAGACTTGCATTGCCTGCTAGCACTAGAGCTCATAATGTTTTTCATGTCTCTTTGCTTAAGAAATATGTACATGATCCTAACCATGTGATTAATTGGGATGTGATCCAGGTGGAACCCGAGGGAGAGTTCCAAACCGATCCATTGCGCATCCTAGACAAAAAGGTAACATTGCTCCGGAACTGAGCCATCGGACAGGTAAAGGTGCAATGGAAGCACTACGGTCCTGATGAGGCTACATGGGAGCTGGAGGATGCCATGAAAGTGGCATATCCATTTTTGTTCATTTTTGATGAGCACTGAGGACAGTGCTAATGTAAGGGGAGGGGAATGTCACATCCCCATTTTGACCCCCTTCGCATTAAATCGTAAATGATGTAAATATTGTTATTTAATCATGGTGAGGAGGTCAAGGCCAATTCCCCACCATCGATTTAGCGTTTTATGTATCGAAAATTAAAAAAAAATAGATGCCTATGGTTCTTGTGCTAAATAGGCACAATGTAAATGAAGACATCATGTAAATATGAAATTTAATGAAATACCCACAACTATCTATGCAATGCAACAAAGAGATGGGGGCATGATTCTACAACAAATAGGGAGGGAATTATTCAAACCCTTGAACCAATAGATTTAATCCATATGTCATTTAGTGAACCCATAAACCCTCAAATACCCATTTTGACTTATGCACCCAATCATTTAATTCTTCCAAGAGTTGGTTGAGGCAGTTAATACCTTGGGAATGAAGAGGTATGGCAGCCAATTTCGTGCATGGGAAAGCCATCAACCTGGAAAAACGTACTTTTGCTTCTTGGGCAAGAAAACCCCCACGAAATGGTGCCCAAAGCCATTCTTCACCCATTACCTTTGTTCTCTCATGCAGTCTAAGCTTGATGGGGATTTCCCTTCACGTTTTCTACCATTTTTCTTGCATTTTCCAGGGATGGGAACTCATTTTTGGTTGGTACAGTGACTGGGAGAGGAGAACCACGAATTGGGGGTTTGATGGAGGTCGTTTTTGCTCCTGGGTTGTCCATAAACGTTTTCTGAAAACGAATTTGCCTTCCCAGGGTTTATTCCCCATTTGCCATTTCATTTATGGTTGCCCATGTTTTTCTGAAGCTCAAGAAACCCCATTTTGTGCATCCCACTGTAAAAACGTTTCTCTTCATGCCCAGCACTTGTGTTTTTTTTTGCTGTTATGTGCATTCCTGTTTTGGTTTGATTTGTGAGCAAGAATTTAGGAGTGGAAGAGGACAGAATTGGCTTGATGAGCCTAGTGAGGAGGTAACCTCTCAAGAAGATTCAAAGGGCTGGCTACTCTTCTATGCACACCTTGAACAATACTAGATTGGAAGGTATGGCCTGAGGGACTATGTAGTGGTGAAGGGAATACTTCCTTGTATTGAGTGTGTAGGTAACGTGGGTACCAAGCTAGATAGATCTGATAGAGGTATCCATAGCTCTATGGGTGAGCCACTAGCTTAGCAATTCATTCCTTTCCATTTCCTTAGCAGCCTGATAAACCCAATTGCAGATTGGCTTGGGTCATTTTGGCGTATGTTTGGCTATGTGTGAGTCTGTTGTTCCCTTGCTCCTTGTAGAAATCATGCCCATCTCGGGGGTGGCAGTTGTGTTGAGAGATTGATGAGCACAACTGGCCTATGGTTGGGTGGAACGTTGCAGTTGCATAGTCAGTTGCTCGGGACTGCTTTGTTTTAAGATAAGTACTCTCATGTGTTAATTCTGTATTGTTTTAATTGATGAATGACATGAATATCTTGAATGTATGATGGATGTGTAATAGAATTTAATTCTGCTGTGTTTCTTAAATTTATGCATTTTCGTATGTCCATCTTCATTTTATATGAATCTTTGTTTACTAAGTATGGGGCTAGATGCCCGGATTTAGTGTCATGTTCTCTCCCATACTGGTATGATGGGTGGGTATGTGACAGACTCCTCGGAACCTGGTTTTGCTGCATGGTTGGAGTTCTATGCCCCAGGCAGGTATCCAGCAAGTGTCCATGAAGGCCTTTTGGATGCGAGACGGAATGAGCCATAGAATGATGGTCATGGCTCCGATCGATGAACCATCGACTCCGTTGGATTTAGGACGTCAGGAAAGTGCTAGGGGTGCCCCTCTTTGCTAGTCCCATGGCCCACGTGTCATCTTATAGGTGCATTCTGCAAACTAGGGTTTTGCTTAGTGAGGGACTGTGCAATTTTTGCACACGGGGGTTAACTTTGCAAAATCGTCCACTGGGAACTTTTGGCTAGCGTTCCCAGCTGGAACCTACCTAGACACACCTGCAGGACTCCCTGGACCCCAGTTTTGCTACACGGTTGGACTTCTATGCCCCCAACAAGTATCCAGCAAGTGTCCCTGAAGGCCTTTTGGATGCGAGACGGAACAAGCCATAGAATGACGGTCGTGGCTCCGATCAATGAACCGTCGACTCCGTTGGATTCAGGATGTCGAGACAGTGCTAGGGGTGCCCCTCTCCACCGGTCCCATGGCCCACGTGTCATCTTGTAGGTGCATTCTGCAAACTAGGGTTTTGCTTAGTAAGGGACTGTGCAATTTTTGCCCACAGGGGTCAACTTTGCAAAATCATCCAGCAGGCACTTGTGGCTAGCGTTCCCAGCTGAAACTGTCTTAGACACACCTGCATGTCTCACCGAAACCTGGTTTTGTTGCACGGTTGGGATACTATGGCCCCGGCAGGCATCCACCAGGTGTCCCTGAAGGCCTTTTGGATGTCGTACGGAACAAGCCATAGAATGAAGACCGTGGCTCTGATCGACAAACCGTCGAATCCGTTTGATTCAGTACATGGGGATAGTGCCATGGGTGCCCCTCTCTGCCGGTCCCATGTCCCACATGTCATCTTGTAGGTGCATTCTGTAAACTAGGGTTTTTCTCAATGAGGGAGTGTGCAATTGTTTCCCAAGGGGGTCAACTTTGCAAAATCATCCATCGAGCACTTGTGGCTAGCGTTCCCAACTGGAACCATCCTAAACACACCTGCATGTCTCCCTGGAACCCAGTTTTGTTGCACGGTTGGGATTCTATGGCCCCGGTAGGCATCTGGCAGGTGTCCCTGAAGGCCTTTTGGATGTCGGATGGAACGAGCCATAGAATGAAGACCGTCACTCCGATCGACGAACTATCGACTCCATTGGATTCAAGACGTGGGGATAGGGCTAGGGGTGCCCCTCTCTGCCGGTCCCCTGGCCCACCTGTCATATTGTAGGTACATCTTGGAAACTAGGGTTTTACTCAGTGAGGGAGTGTGCAATTTTTGCACACGGGGGTCAAGTTTGCAAAATTGTCCGTCGGGCACTTGTAGCTAGCGTTTCCCTTCTTATGGTGAAAAATGGGATGGTGATGGTGACAACATGGGTAGGAAGATCACGGTGAGGATGATGATGATGATGATGATGATGATTAGGGTGAGGATTAGGATGATGAGGATGAGGATGAGGATGAGGGTGATGATGATGATTACGAAACTTGTGCAATTTATCAAAACAAACATAGGACCATGAAGATGTTGATGTTGATGATGATGATGATGATGAATATGATGATGATGGTGGTGGTGGTGGTGATGAAGATGATGATGATGGCGATGGTGATGATGATGATGAGGGTGAGGATGATGAGGATGAGGAGGATGAGGATGAGGAGGAGGATGATGAGGATGAGGATGAGGATGAGGGTGATGAGGATGATGATCATGATGATGGTGAGGATGTGGATGAGGGTGAGGATGATGAGGATGATGATCATGATGGTGGTGGTGATGATGATGAAGATGTTGATGATGAGGGTGATGAGAATGATGATCGTGATGATGAATATGTTGACAATGATGATGATGATGAAGATAATGGTTTACCGTGATGATGATGAGGATGAGGATGAAGGTGAGGATGATGAGGATGAGGATGATGATGATGATGATGATGATGGTGGTGGTGGTGGTGGTGGTGGTGGTGATGAAGATGATGATGCTGATGATGGTGGTGGTGGTGGTGGTGGTGGTGATGAATATGATGATCATGATGAAGATGATGATGATTAGGGTGAGGATGATGATGATGAGGGTGAGGATGATGAGGATGAGGATGAGGATGAGCATGAGGGTGATGATGATGATTACGAAACTTGTGCAATTTATCAAAAAAAACATAGGACCATGAAGATGTTGATGTTGTTGATGATGATGATGATGAATATGATGATGATGGTGGTGGTGGTGATGAAGATGATGATCATGATGAAGATGATGATGATGGCGATGGTGATGATGATGATGAGGGTGAGGAGGATGAGGATGGGGATGAGGATGAGGGTGATGAGGATGATGATCATGATGATGGTGAGGATGTGGATGAGGGTGAGGATGATGAAGATGATGATCATGATGGTGGTGGTGATGATGATGAAGATGTTGATGATGAGGGTGATAAGCATGATTATTGTGATGATGAATATGTTGACGATGATGATGATGATTAAGGTAATGGTTTACCATCGTGATGATGAGGAGGAGGATGAGGGTGAGGATGATGAGGATGAGGATGATGATGATGATGATGATGGTGGTGGTGGTGGTGGTGTTGAAGATGATGATGATGATGATGATGATGATGATGACGATGATGATGATGATGGTGGTGGTGGTGATGAAGATGATGATCATGATGAAGATGATGATGATGGCGATGATGATGAGGGTGAGGATGATGAGGATGAGGATGAGGATGAGGGTGATGATGATGATTACGAAACTTGTGCAATTTATCAAAACAAACATAGGACCATGAACATCTTATTTATGTTCATCAATACAACATTGTCAAGGAATATCATTAAACTAGTTAGGTATTTCATTTTCCATGGATTCTGGATGATTACTTTTGCATTATGACAAGTGGAAAATGGACATATGAAAGAGGTAAAGCACAAACTAGTGTCTTACATACTAGGGTTTAGTAAGGATAGGGTTTATATCTTCAACGATATTATGAGAGTGAATTCATGACCAGCTATTGGTTAGCATATTTTAACAAACTAGGATATATTTGTTACATATATTTGACCATATGTACATGAAGGCCCAATGAATTTTATTACACTTTAGTTATGCATTCCTTGCCATCCAATCGAACTGCATAGATGCTCATGTATGTATAGTTTGATGAAATACACTAGCATTGATGAATTGTGTAGCATCTATTGGACTTCCTCTTACTGTCTGAAAATGTCATAGGATTACATTGATGGTATGCGTAGCTTGTTACTATTATGACAGAGGTTTTTTCCTTGCAACCATAATCATGATCAATGGGTATGAACCCTTGAAGTTGACAAAAAACACAATTTTAAATTAGATATCAAATTAGCATGCATGTGCTAAGTTCATTGAACTGTTGAAAGATATTATTAGTTTTTTCCATTAAGATAATGTTTTCATAACACAATGGTGAGATGTTACTTGATCAATGCAATAAATGTAAGAGAATAAATATTGCTTGAAATGTAATTTTATAAATTTCAATAGCATAATTTATCAATTTGTGGAAGAGATGAATCATCACAAGCACAAGTCGAAACTCAAGAGAAAATATGGAATATATTGATAGTCGAATGTTTGTAATACAAAATATGGGAAAGTAGCCGGCCCTCAAATGGCCTGTCAATGTACATGTATCCCTAAGTACAACAATGTGTACATGTATGTCAAAATACATCTATCCAAGACTATGCAACATCAAAAATCAATCTTTCTCTTGTTTTTCCCCAACTTTCCTCTATCGACCATCTCCCTGGATCGCTCGGCATCTCAAAAGTCTGCAAAAAAATTCATTATTTTTATCAAATAACTGCACTAATACCCTACCATCAACAAACTTAAAAAATTAACTTATGGCCAAATTATTTAGGACAAACACTCACCAAGTCCTCATGGGGTATAGATGTGAGCGGTGTGCTCATGGAATGCATCTCTATAGTTGTGCTCTGCAAATAAAAGATCATATCTCAATTAATTCAACAATTCAACATTGATCAACGTGTTTTGGTAAATTGAATAAAAAAACTTGGTCATTAATGAACATCTCACCGCAAGAGGAGACCTACTCAGAACCATGGATTGAGCAGAGAGGCCAGGCACTTCTATCGCTAATGGATACAATCACCAAATGGAAAAATAGTTAGACATGCATGAATAAACAATATAGTAACATGGTTAAATACTATGCATTGTGATTGTCCAAATAGTTACCTCCATATGACTCGTGGCTATTGTAGATGCGGCACTGACTGCAGCATCAATGACCTTTGTTAGGTTAGGGGTAGATGGATCTCTCATGTGTCTGCTATAGAGGACATCCACGTTCTTTCCAGGAGTGGAGCCTCTCTTGTACACTTGTCCCTTTTGCACGTTGGGACTACGGGGAGATCGAACTGCTGACAGTCTCGAACATATATCTGTTGGTGGATACAATCACCAATACTGACGTATTTAGAAATGCATTAGTCAATGGAATAGCATGTATTAACAAACTGAAAATGATGAAATACATACTAATGTACTGTATACGTCAATCAATTCTAAGAAACGGTCTGCCATACATTATGTCGCTGCGGGAACGTTATCGATTGTATTCCCACTAGGGGGGAGCTCACTAGATGAAATCATTTCCATCTGATGGGGATCTACATTTTACAATTTAGAAAACTGTAAATATTAGATCGTGTAGCATTGATTAAGTAACATGTGATAAAAAAATAACATGTGTTGAAATAGTTACCTCAGCATGAGATGTTGTCGTTGAAGGTATGACAACATCTTGTAACTCAAAAGGTTCTACTGCATGAGCCTCTTGGCCCTCATGCCCTTCTTGTGGCAACTACAAGTTTTAAAATCATTAAAAATATTAGATATATATATATATATATGTGTATAGTAAGAAAAATAATTTACAAATGACACTAAATTGTTAACTGGATCTACTCATGTATTAAAATAATGTCATGTTGAAATAGTTACCTCATTGTGAGTTGTTGTCATTGAAAGTATGGCAACATCATCATCGTCATCATGCGGTGCTGGTGCATGAACCTCTGGACTATGCTCTGCATCATCAGTGCAAAGGTATTCAACCCCGTGCCCTTCTTGTAGTAACTACAAGTTTTAAAACCATTAAAAATATTAGCAATCTATATATATGTGTATAGTAAGGAAATATAATTTAAAAATGACACTAAATTGTTAACCACTTACTTACCTATGTGAAATACCCAGTAAAGGTATCATCTGTTCGTACATGACCAAAGCAAGGATGGCCGCATACTGTGCATGGGTGGGGTTGATGGATTTGCTCATGCTGTGTAGGTACAGTGCCACTACTAGATGCTCCTCGGCCACTGGAAGGTGGTGGCTCTACCCCACCAGGAGGTGGTGGATCTACCCCAGCGATAGGCGTTGGTTCTACTCCACCCATAAATGGTGGCTTTGATGGGCCTACCTGGTGCGTACCATGAAGATACGTGGTATGGTGAACAACCGCCTGTGCCAATAGTAGGAAGGAATCTTGTGTCTCTGGCACCAACTCATGTGCAGGTGGCACATCTGGCTTGGGTAGCCTCCTATGAGGTGGAGCTACGGGGTGATTGGGATCTATGTGCCTCGCATTGGGACATTGCTGAGGCATCCCCATCCCAACACCCTGGTACTCCAAGATATCAAAATAGTTAACATGCTTCCACAGCACAAACTTTGTGTACATCTTTCTCAGAAAATACAAAGGCATTTCCCTGTTGTTGTTTGGTGGTGCATCAAACACCATGTACCATTGGTCCATCCAGTTATCTATGAATGGTTGATATGTACACCACTCGATAGAAATGTTCCTTTTGTTTTCATTAGGGACTTCACCATCCTGTGGATTTCTAAACAGGGAAAAGATTTGTTCTTTTTGTTAGGATATTCCTATACTCCATCCTAGTCCCACCGGTATTTTGATCATTTACATTTTCAGTCATGCATGCACCTTTTAGGGTTTGCATGCATTCTAGGGTTTGCATGCATTTTGCATGCATCCCAGTCATCAGTCCAGCACCTAGCCCTCAGTTAGCCAGCCCCCAGGAGCTTCTCACTATTCAGTTTTATCCCTCCAGTTGCTTAGTGCGCCCTTCTTCCTTGATTTTAGGGAGCAACTCGCCCTTCTTCACCTACCAGTCCAGTTGTCACTCAGTTACACTCAGTTACATTGAGTTTCAGTCAGTTACACTCAGTTACATTGAGTTACAGTCAGTTACACTCAGTTACATTCAATTACACTGAGTTACACCTACCAGAGTTAGTTTGACTGATGGTTGACAGTTACTTGAGCATTGATGACTCCACTGATGATGATGAAGACTTCCAGTTGCGCTCCGATGATCATGAGGACACATAGTTGTGCTCCGATGACACTCCAGTGATCCTTTGATCACTCCATGAAGGCTAATTCGAATTGCCACCTTAGGCATTCGAATTCCTCATGCATTGTATTATTTATATGTCCATTTGTGATTAATAACATAGTATGACCGAAGTATTATTGCTTCTATCTGAGTTCTACTGTACCATATTATTCCGTTGCTCATTATACTGCATGTATCACTCTTCTTCTATTTTCTTGCTTAATCATAATTATTCTCTTGTGAGATACATCATCTCTTAGATCTGTTGTGAGGATTTTCACATGGTATCAGAGCATGTTGAGAGTATTGTTTATCTCCATTCTTGAGAGTTTTTTGCAGGTTATTACCAAGATTTCGAGTTCAGCAGTTGCAGCAGTTTCTGCATTTTTGCAGCAGTAGCAGTTGCAGTTATTCTATATTGTTTTTGCAGGTCTTCTACAACTTCAATGAATTTAGAAGAAATTACTCCTCTTTCTCCATTCAACTATGATGAATGGAAACCAAGAATGATAGCATATTTGAAGAGCCATGATCTCTTTGATTGCTATTTTGAAAGAGAGTTCGAATCCTCTACAAAGAAGATTAAATGGTTGAATAAAGGTGACATGCACATTGGAAGAATGATGCTTGCTATGACTGATTACATATTGTACCCGACCATCATTGATATTGAAACTCCAAAAGAGTTATGGGCTCATCTGGATGAAAGATTCGGCAAAAAGAATGATGGATTTGGTACAAATCCCTTCAAAAGCGAGCAAGTTGATGCATTCGCTCCACTTGATGATCTCTCAGATCATGATGCATTCGCTCCTCCTGATGGTCTCTCAGATCATGTTGCATTCGCTCCCCTTGATGATCTCTCAGATCATGAACCAGTATCATCTCATATTGAAGTTGTTGACAAAGAAATTGCAGATTCTCCGCTCATGCTCAAACTTTCTTCTCTTTCTGTGCCAGTTCACACTCTAGATATTGCAGAAGGTCCTAAATCCTCTCTTGCACCAGAGTTTGTTGGTTTGCATCATGATCACATGATTATTTCGGAGGTAACATCAGCTATTGGAGGTAATGCATTCGCTCCTCTTCAACAAACATCTCTTATTTACTACTATATGATCATTTGCACATGCTTTCAGAAGGTTATTGAAGAATATGGCCATTGCCACCCGCTTGAGATAATTTCTCATGCATCATATGATAGTTTTGATCTCACCCCTGCTGGTTCAAAGGAGATCTCAAGAAACTGTTTTGAAAGTCTTAAATCTGATTTTGATTTCAAGCAAACATGTAATATTTCTTTTTGGCATAATCTCACCCATGGTGGTTCGAAGGAGAAGACAAAGGACTATATGCACATTCAAAAATTTGATCCTACCTTAGCTGATTCGAATCACAGGTTCAAGGATCATTCTAATACTGTTGGATTTGTTCTCATCACATTCGATCTGAAGAGCAAGTACAAGCACATGCTTTTTGAGCATGATCCACTTCTTCCCAAGAAGAAGATACCTCCAGACATATGACCAAGCATCACACATGCTTGAGTTTGGAGCTTTTATTTTTTATGTGTGCCTTACAGTCTAATTTTTGAGGAGGGGGTATGTTTCCCATGAAATTTTCCCACTTCCTTGGTTTATTGATTGTTATTATTCATTGTATTGGGTGACCTTTGGTCTTAGTTACCAGGGCCCAGGATGGATTAAGGGGGGGTGTTAGGATATTCCTATACTCCATCATAGTCCCACCAGTATTTTGATCATTTACATTTTCAGTCATGCATGCACCTTTTAGGGTTTGCATGCATTTTGCATGCATCCCAGTCATCAGTCCAGCACCTAGCCCTCAGTTAGCCAGCCCCCAGGAGCTTCTCACTATTCAGTTTTAGCCCTCCAGTTGCTTAGTGCGCCCTTCTTCCTTGATTTTAGGGAGCAACTCGCCCTTCTTCACCTACCAGTCCAGTTGTCACTCATTTACACTCAGTTACACTCAGTTACACTCAGTTACACTCGGTTACACTCAGTTACATTGAGTTTCAGTCAGTTACACTCAGTTACATTGAGTTACAGTCAGTTACACTCAGTTACATTCAGTTACACTGAGTTACACCTACCAGAGTTAGTTTGACTGATGGTTGACAGTTACTTGAGCATTGATGACTCCACTGATGATGATGAAGACTTCCAGTTGCGCTCCGATGATCATGAGGACACCTAGTTGTGCTCCGATGACACTCCAGTGATCCTTTGATCACTCCATGAAGGCTAATTCGAATTGCCACCTTAGGCATTCGAATTCCTCATGCATTGTATTATTTATATGTCCATTTGTGATTAATAACATAGTATGACCGAAGTATTATTGCTTCTATCTGAGTTCTACTGTACCATATTATTCTGTTGCTCATTATACTGCATGTATCACTCTTCTTCTATTTTCTTGCTTAATCATAATTATTCTCTTGTGAGATACATCATCTCTTAGATCTGTTGTGAGGATTTTCACACTTTTGAGATTTTCAACTTCTTGACTTCTCTATAGCTAAGTCCATCCGCATATTGTTGCCTCTTTCTTTCTCTAAATGTGGCAATATCTTGCAAAGCACCATTAGACCTACTAAAGGTCTCTCTATCATTGCATCCAAATTGGATGCAAGCATAACATGCCTATCATCAACAATAGTAATTGAGGCTCAAATTTCTCTGAGCCTCTGAATTTCTCTTTGGATGTCAGAGTGGGCATCCATGGTCATCACTGCAAACAAAAAATAAAAGTAAAAATCATTAGAAACGTATATATGTGCTATAATGACATCTCTCAAAAATGAAAAATGTACAAACTTTGTGCAAGAACGAATACATTACAAACATAAATATCATCTCAGGCATACATAACAAACATAAATATAATTTCATATGACCATTGCAGGCATACATTATGGGTCATTGAGGGCATAAGGGTGGAGACCATGCGGGCATAAAGACCATGATGATGTGGCAAATATATGTATTTTTATTGGTTAAACTGAGGCAACCTATTGATGGACAGAATGAAGACATGCTGGTAGAATGATGAAGAGATGACTAATGATATGGGCATAATGTTGTGATGTGCATATGGACAGTGTAAAGTGTATGAATAGAGATATGGCAGCAGATTGATATGACATGAATAATGATGACATAATGAATATGTGATCTAATTGGTGATATTTGCTGATGGACAGAATGGAGTTATATTGAATAATGAGTGCTTGACGAGAATGACGAAGTGCTTTGGAAACAAACAAGGGCTTCTGGTTGATGATGTATGTAATCTGCAGACTTAAGAAGAGTATGAAATATCATTTGTAAATCTATGGTTGTTGGGGTGTTGTTGCATCCCAGTGAGTTGCAGCTGACAGAATTATCTTGTGAATAGGATTGTCATTGATGACAACATTAATGACAAAGGTGTAAATGGCATGATGACAAGAAAATAAGGTGAATTGACAAGGACTTGGAAAAGACAAGACAAAAGACAAGGTGATGGGAATTGGCACACCTAATGAGCCAAATGACCCATACTGTGGTCATTTGGAGTTGGTCCTAATACCCTAGACAAGGATGACTTGGAGATAACAAGTTACATGAACAAAGAAGCATGAAGTGAACAAAGAAGCTTGAAGTTGACACTTGGAAAGGAGATTGCGGGCATCCCTTATGGCATCTGCAGGCATCCAGAAATGAAGCTGATGGACATGCGGGCATGTGGACAAGGTGAAATGCGGGCATCTTGAAGATGCATATGCAGGCATGTTTGTGGAAGCTGCGGGCATCCTGGAGGCATGTCAAAGACCCCCATGCGGGAAATTGAAGAAGGTCTATTTGCAGGCATGTTCAAAGGCATAAATATGGCCCTTGCGGGCATGAGTTACAAGCTAGTGCGGGCATGCTGGAAGCAAAATAAAATGGTGATGATGTGGGTATGAAGACCACGTTTAGGTGGGAAAAAGAAATTCTAAATAAATATATACATGTATATATTATAATTTATGAAGTGTTTATGGAGCAATATTAGAAATTAGATTTTAACCTTTATCTTTGGATTAATTGGGGCTACAATATACTGATGTGCTACTGGTGTACAAACTAAGATGCTGATGATATGTATGGACATAATGAATTCATGATTATTGGGGCTACATATGATGAACAAAATGTTGATCTAGGGCAGCATGAAACAAGGACATAATGCTTGCTTGGGTTATGATAATTAATGATAATCAGAATGATGTTATAGACAGATATGTTGGGTGACAATGATGATTGATGTGATGAGTGAGCCATTTTGTCTAACAGGGTGGATGTAAAATTCATTAAAATTTTAAAATTTTAAGTTTTGGCATTTCATTTACAAATATTTTTAAGTGACAATGATGATTGATATGATCAGTGAGCCATTGTGTCTAACTGGGTGGATGTAAAATTTATTAAAATTTTAAAATTTTAAGTTTTGGCATTTCATTTACAAATATTTTTAGATTAGGGCAACATAACAATTTATAAACTTAATGACGAGATGAGGCAATGATTTAGATGCTTACCTTTCCAATCGTCCTTGCAAGATGAATTTGGAATTTTTGAGCCTCCAAATCTCCTCGGTTGAGCTTCTCCAATGCATTTTGGGAAGGCGAAATCGCTCGAGCGTTCGTGCCTGGGTAAAACAGTGAGTAAAACAGTGCCGTGGTTCACGGCACTGTTTTTTTTTGTTATATTAACCATAATGCTCGAGCATTTTGTAATCCTATCCCACATGTTAAATGACATGGCGGGTTCGGAGCCCGCCATTCTTAGTTTTACATAACACGCGAGCGTTGTGGATTTACACAATTCTCGCGCGTTTCACATTTACCCAATTGCATCTAAAAGGTACCTCAACTTCATGCGAGGGCCCATAGTTTTGACCTCTCATTAACTTCAACTCTTCTGAAGGTGTCAAAAATTTATCCATCAGAGGTCTCTTGGCGCCTCCTAAAAGACCCATTTGCAAGTAATTTTGTAGAGAATGTGAAGAATCAGGTAGCTAGTGATTTGGTTGTGGGAGGTTTAGGTTTTATTAACTCAAAGGTTTGTTTATCACACTTGGAAGGTAGTCCTTTGGCACTGAAAGGTGAGGCAAGAAACAATGTTGAGTGGTTAAGAGCCAAGGAAGTGGCATGGCTCTAGTTGTAGGTGAGAACATCAATGTTGATCAGATCTTAGACATCTTGGGCAAAACCTTGGTTGGGAAATTTATGGGGCATCATGTTAGTCTGTAATATTTGATTTCTTTAATTTAAGTTCATTGGATTTATGGGTTAGTTTATACCCCTGATGGTCATTTTTTGTCCCACAAATAGCTAGGTTTTGTTTTCAGATTAAAGGTTGATGTTATTTGAATTCTTAAAGAACTTTGGTTTATGGATAGGACCTTTCTTTCCATTAATCCTTGGCATCCACTTTTTGATGTCAAAGATTAACACATGTTTCTTACGCTAGCTTGGGTGAAGCTTCTCAGTCTTCCCATGGAGTTTTGGATGGTTAAAGCAATGAGAGCGATTGATAACCAAATCAAAATGATGATCTTGGTGGATGACAACTTTCTTTCTACATGTTTCAGGTATGTTGCAAGGACCCTGGTGGATGTGGATGTTAGCACAAATCTATCAAGATTTTTTTAAAGAAAGGAAGCATACCCAGGTCCTTGACTACCTAAATGTCCCTTTTCATTGTTATTAGTCCCATATCTATGACCATATTCTTAAGGACTACTCAAAGCTGTTGATTAAGAAAATATGGATTAAGAAAGTAACAAAGTATTCCTCGAGGGTTGATGATTAGTCTTCAGGAGATTCAGAACAAAAGGAATGGGAGGGATATTTTTCTTGTTCATTATCCTGGCCTATCCATTCCACCATATAACATTTTATCTGAGGCAAGATCAATCCGGAAAGAGTTTTTTAATTGGAGACATGTAGATCCCTTTGATCGCAAACATGCAGTCTTTGAAATTGTTGTGGGATTGATGACACCATAATGCTTAACCTCCTCTCATTCTTCGTTGGGATAATTTTTTACTGCTTTTGTTTCTATATCTCTCTCGAGTAAGTCTATTCCTACTCATGCTACTTCTATTTCAGATGAAAAGGTGGTGAAATGAATGGAGTGTGTTATCCCTAATTCAATAATTAATTTGAAAAGAAACTAAGGGAGGCCACCAAAATGTTCAAAACATCCTTAGGTTCCATAACCATAGGGGACTTTGAGTATGAGGTCTCTAAGAAATGTCTCTCAAAGGAGTTTCAGGTTAATTCTCTTATATTGGATAGAGAAGGAGTGGTTGTGAAAACCTTCCATGTCATTAAAATCAAAATTAAACTTAAATATTTTTTTTAATTGCATATTCACCAACGAATGCATGCAATAGTAATTGTAATTGTATTCCACACCTATTACAATTTATTTTTCATTTCAACTAAATTTCCCAATATCTTTACTTCTAAAATAATAAGAATGATGAAATGACCTTAAGAACAAAGTATTGATTACTCCAATTACAATAATAAAACTTTATAATAAATTTCCTCTCCTCAACACACAATAATAAACACACAATAATAAAGTCCTTATATTAATTATCCTTAACAATAAATCCTTATATTGTGTTTCCTTCAAAGACATATAACAATAAGAACCTATAATAATATTCCCAATATCTCAAATGGGTTTCTATCTTGCTCTCTCTATATAAAGGTGGATGTGAAGATTTGAACGATAATATTATTGCTGTGTATATAGTAATGAAGGTTCTTCATGAGCGGGCTGAATGAAGCAAGCTTTCGTCAGAATCTGCAATGTTGGTCTTCATCAGAGAGCCACCATGCATTCGAGTTACGTTAATAAATATTCTCAAGCAATGTATTTTCTTGTATCCATTTCAAACCTCTTTCATTTCAGAGCCGAACATGTCGATTCAATGGGAAATTTTGCATTGAATGGGTTAGGAGAGATTCTCGTGCAAAATCCCATAGGGAAAATTCTTTAGTGTCTCAATTTTGGAGTGGACACTTTTATTAGGGAATAAATTAAAGACTTTAGAGAAGAGGAATCATGATATTTATTACTTAAGTGTTAATATAAAATAGTCCTTTAAGGATCAAGAGAACTAGCTGAACAAACATATTGTATCATAGACATTCAAGACTGCATAACCCAAAAACAATAAAACAATTATAATGTTGCTAACATCTAACAAACTTCCATGTTATCACAATCCTCTAATTTGACAAAAAAAGTTCGGGAGAAGAAGACATGAGAACCTTCAGAAATAAGATGATCCTCCAGAAATTCCTCAAAGACAAGAATGCCTTAAGGTCCTCGAATTGCTTACTCAGAAAGTTCATCTGCAAAACAGTTGTGTTCTCTAAAAACATGATTGAATGATAAGTCACAAAAAGAAGTAAAAGGTGATCAGATTCTTTGACACCAACGCTCCAGTGAAAGGACCTGTAACTTATAAGAGCCCTTTTCCCATTAGATAATCACTTTTGAATCACCTAGTACCTGTAAGGACATAATTCCATTGAACCTATAAACCCAGATCTTCTTCTTGCATCCAATAAGAACCTCAAAGTCTCAACTAGTTGGGTTTCTTGATATTGTCTAAAGTAATGAAACCAAATTCTGCAATATAATCCGTAAAAGAGGTAGAGAGAATATATGAATCCCCTCCAATGAAGGGATCCACACCAACAAGAACTTGAGACCCATTACCAATTCTCCATGATAAACCTTTATTGATCCATGAAAAAGCCTTTACGAACCCATTCCATAAATTTGAAATCCCCAGCACTGATTTGGTGTGGTTTTTTATACCTTTTAGGTATTTATCTCTTAAGACTTCACTCCATAATCTTGTACCAAAGATGCCACGCCGTAAGCTTTTCATACCTAAAACTAAACTAAACCATTGTAAATATTTTATGTCCCAACCTCCCATAGATTTTGGAAGGGATAATCTGTCCCATCTAACAAGATGCATCTTATCGCCTTTAGTATTACCAGACCAAAGAAAATTAAAAATATTCTGAAGAATCAAGTTCAAAACAGTACAAGGCACCTTTTCTAAAGAGAACCAATAAATAGGAATCCCAATTAATACATCCCGGACCAAAGTGAGTCTTCCTCCTAAGGATAGCAGCCTATAACACAAATTCCCAATTCTTTTCTTGATTTTTTAACCAGCCACATCCAATCTGTAATCTTGTAGTCCTTTATGGAATGAAAATGGCTTGTAATATAATTAAGAATATTTTAAATAAAAATTAGTGAAATAATAAATTATAGTTAGTCAAGTTCTTTTTTCAAAGAAAAATATTATGTTTCTATCTCACCCTCTCTATATAAAGGTGGATTTGAACGATAATATTGTTGTTATCTATGTTTACAGGTATATAGGAATGAAGATTCTTCATAAGAAGGTTGAATGAAGAAAGTGTTGATAAGAGTCAACAATGTTGGGTCATGGTATTAGATTGACCTTTCTTTTTCATTAGTTTGAAGCGCATACATTTAATATTTCAAAATGTCTAAAGTGGTAATTAGAGTTTTAGTTGTATTTATTTAAGGATTTTTTTCCAAACGTCATTGGTCCCATGGTCCCATGTCATTGAAATGAATATTAAATAAATTGACAAAAAAAATTTCCTAATACTCATACATAGAAATTAGTAGAAGCTAAGGAGAAAAGCTCGACATAGTTTCCATCTTGTTGTTGATTTCCAAAAGCATAGACTCTGCTACTCGCATCCCTTGTTAAAATTTTATCTCACTTTGAACACCATATACTAACTCTATCATCCACCAAGTGTCAATACCAACGATCAACAAGAGTTGATAAGTACACACGGTCCACTCGACCAAACACAGGTATAATGATCGAATAACTTTGCGATATAAGTAAGAACAATGTTGTAAATAGAATTCAAAAAATCTACTCAGTGAACTGAGTGAACAACATAGGAATAAGTTAGACTCTCCTTGCGATATTGGTAAAACAAAGCAGTAATTGGAAGAAAAGCTCTGCTCAACGAACTGAGTGAAACAAGCAAACATAGAGATTAGAATTTCTCTGTGATCTTGATAAAACAAAGCGGTAAATACAAGTAAATATCTAATCAGCGAACTGAGTGAAATAAGTGGAAACAGATATTAGACTTTCTATGTGATCTAGATAAAAGAAAAGTAGAACTGTAAGATCTCGAATTCCTACAGGAAGCTACCAATAAACCCTGCGATTGGATAGTTACCCTGAAATTTTGGAAAAGCAATAAAATCTCTTGGAAATTTTATTGTAGAACTCTGATTATATACTAAAAAATGTATGCACAGGAAGGAGAAAATGAAATATAAGATGCCATTAATTTGCATACGGTGGTCTAGTTTTGGAATGGAATTGAACAATAGACAACTACTTCACATTACCAATTTCAAAATGTATAAACAAATTATACCAAGAAATTATCAAACATGTGGAATTAGATACCATTTAAATTTCAGCTTTCAGAAATAACTTTCTCATAAATTGGCCCTACGGTGAATATGTATATGAATATAGTAAATTTAATTCCAAAAATGACTTTTTCAGCATTTTTATTCAATTGTTAAACCAACAGATAACCAGTTGTTTTAATTTAAATCGGCCCTACGACAAATATATACAAATACAATCATTTATGGCCCAAATAATACTCGATCGTGAAAATCGTTTCCTTGTTCACAAACTTGAAGAATGCAGAGCCAGAGGTAAACCAGAGCAGAGCATAGAGGCTTGCTCACACATGCACATGAATGGTACAAAACCAATTCAATTAACTATGGAAAATAATTTACAATATATAGTAATGTCAAACCAAATCTCAGATTCTATAAACATGGATCTCAAGTAGTAGGCTACTAACTTAGGAGATACACATAAAACCAATCTCTATAATTTCTCCTAATATTTCTACATTATATCTAACATTCCCCCTTAATAGAGAAATGGATTTTCTACAACACCAAAAGGATTTCAAATTGAATCTTTCCCACTGGCTTAGTGAAAATTTCTACAACATTTTATGTTGTATTACATTGTATCAATTCAATTTCCTTGGATTCAAAATTTTCTCTAACAATGATGTTGTAGTTCTATGTGTTTGGATCGTGCATGATAAACTGGATTATGTGCAAGCTTTATTGCGCTTTGATTATCACAGTGGAGCTTTGTCGGTTCATTCTGTTTTGCGCCAATATATTCAAGAACTCTCCTTAGCCAAACAAATTCACAAGTGGCGCTGGTCATTGCTTTATATTCAGCTTCTGTGGAATATAAAGAAACAGTTGGTCGTTTCTTACTACTCCGTGATATGACCCCTGATCCAATGTTGAATTCATATCCTAGGGTGGATCTCCTGTCACCAAGATTTCCTGCCCAATCAGAATCATAAAAACCTGCCAATTGAACATCAGACTCATTAGTATACAAAAGACCAAAATTCAGTGTGCCTTTAAGGTATCTTAGGACTTTCTTTGCAGCTTTCCAATGACTTTCCCGTGGCTTAGCCATAAACTGAATAAGTACACTAACTGCATATGAAATATCTGGCCTGGTAGCAGTGAGATAGTTCATACTTCCCACCAACTGTCGATATAAGGTACCATCTACCTCCTTAGTTCCATCATCATTGTATAGTTTCAAGTTCTGATCTAAGGGGATGGATGTTGCCTTACATTCACCCAAATTATACTTTTTCATAATCTCTCTTATGTATTTTCTTTGAGTGATCATAGTCTTACCGGACTGCTTTTAAAATTCAAGTCCCAGACAACAATTCAACTCACCAAGGTCTTTCATTTCAAATTCCTGTGACTGTTTATTATTGATTTCTGCAATCAACCTATATGCAATTCCTATGATAATTAGATCATCAACATACAATGATATTAAAAAGACTTTTCCTTCATTATATCTTTTAACATAAAGGTTTGGTTCACTTTTACTTTTTAGAAAACCTTTCTGATTAAAGAAGGAATCTATCTTTATATACCATGATCTAGTGGCCTGTTTCAATCCATAGATAACCTTTTCTAATTTGCGGACAAGATGCTCCTTACATTTCTGCACAAAGCCTTTAGGCTTCTCCAAATAAACTTCTTCCTTTAAGTCACCATTCAAAAAAGAATATTTAACATCTAACTGATGTATTCTCCATTTATGTTTGGTAGCCAATGCAAAAAGCAATCTAATTGTATTTAATTTGGCTACAGGGGAAAAAGTCTCTTCAAATTCAAATCCTTTTTTAGCATAACCTTTGGCGACTAATCTTGTTTTATACTTATTAATTCTACCATATGCCTTAAACTTTTATTTGGACAACCATTTAATTCCTATGGGTATTTTATCTTTAGGAAACTCTATTAATTTCCAAGTTCGATTTTTCATAATAGAGTGATATTCTTCATTCATTGCATTCACCCATTCTCTTCTTTCACCACAGCGGGCGTCTCTTCCTTTTACAACTGCATTTCTCCTCTATGCAACCAGATGTCGGCTCTATATTTTACACAGAAGAAATCACAGGATTACTTCAAGTTCCTTTCTTTGCATGCTTGTGCAATCTCCAAATATCCACGAATATCCAAGCAATATTTACAATCACAGCCATCCAAAGTGGGCTTTCACAGCAGGCTGCGGAGGGCTTCACAGCAGGCCACAAAGTGCTCTGATACCAACTTGAAGAATGCAGATCCAGAGGTAAACCAGAGCAGAGCACAGAGGCTCTGCACATGAATGGTACAAAACCAATTCAATTAACTATGGAAAATAATTTACAATATATAGTAATGTCAAACCAAATCTCAGATTCTATAAACATGGATCTCAACTAGTACGCTACTAACTTAGGAGATACACATAAATCCAATCTATATAATTTATCCTAATATTTCTACATTATATCTAACACACAAGAGAATCATTTCCTCGTTCACATTATTATTCTATAGTAGTAAATAAATTATACTTGATGAAACACAACATCTAAGTTGAAGAATGACTAGAATCTTACTCCAAGCTCCACTACAAGTTTCATTCTTTTACCAACATAACCTACCAATTTACCTCTCTACTAGTCTTGTGGGTACTCTTCTTCCCCAAGGACCCCCGCGCTACGATGGGGTTGTAGGAAAGGAAATTATCAGTAGCAAAGATAAACAATGGTAGCATTCATCTTGCAAGGCCTTCCAACCTTCAACAAGGCTACCGAGTATGAATCCAACTCTTGAATGTGCACTCAAATGTTATAATTATGACATGAATCCAACAATAGGGTGTATGAAGATCCTTTTCTTTACCACCAAGGCCTTTTTTTATAGTGTTTAGGTTCTCATACACTTTTCTTCATATGCAAAATTATATTTTTATTACTTCCCTTAATCACCATTATTCACGATAACATGTGCCATTATTTGCACATGTGTAATTCCTCTTTTATTTTATTTAAAGTATATTTTCTCCACAGTCTTTTCTCTTATTATTACTCCTTGTTGTCTCTTTGATTCCTCAATCAACGAATACACATGTTAAGCCTCAATTTTAAACTAAAATTAAAAGTTATTTCACCCTCATGACTCAAGTAGCTTCCCTTGATGTTTCCTAGATTCCTCAACCCATTCCTTAATTTGTGAATTATCCCAAATGAGTTATTCTATTTAGATAATTCACTTCATTATTTTCATGCATTCTCACATGGAATGAATGAATTAAATTAATAATTATGATTCCAAGGTTACAATATTTAATTCTTTCTTTTGCATTGTCTTAATGAACTAACATTTCCCCTTTTATTAAATTATTTAATATTAATACCAAGGAAGGCATATATTATTCCCTTAAAGTATTGTTTTTTAGTAGGGAGTGGTATGTAGTGTCACATCCCCAGTCGCCTCAGTGCCCTTTAGAGGCGATGGGAGACAACCCTTGGATCTACTTGCTATTTTTTTTCTCTTTTTCCAAACAGTCCAAAGGTTTCGCAACTTTGCACCCGCATTGATCTTCAGTCTGCAATCCGCATCGAAGTTGGAAGTCGGACTACAAATTACAACTCCGTCGAAAATATCCTCTCCGACTTCCGCAATCCGCAATCTTCCTTGCGGGAATCGGAATTCGAAATCCCCGATCGCACGTCGCCAAAGAAATATGCCTCCGAGGTCCGCAACCTGCAATCCGCAGTGCGGAAATCGGAAATCGGAGCGCCCAATTACACAGCGCTTAAAACCACGTATCTAACTTCCGCAATTCTGAAATCTGCAGTGCAAAAATCAAAAATCGAAACGTCAAATTAACCACCTCGCCGAATCTCTCACATGACTTTCGCAATCTGCAACCCACGTTGCAGAAGTTGGAAATCGGAAACCTCAATTTCTCAACTTCGATGAATTACCTTTCCAAATTCTGCAATCCGCAATGCGGAACTTTGAAGTCGGAACTCCAACTTTGCCAACCCGGGAAATTACCTCCCCGTCTCCCACAATCCACAATATGCATGTGGGACTCGGAAGCCAGAACCACCATTTCGCAACCCCATAGAGAATTCCCTTCTGAACTCCGCAATTTGCATGCGGGTTCAGAAAATCGAAAGCCCAACTGCACAACTTCTCTAGCCCATAACTTCTTCATCTTAAGTCCATTTTGGGAAAATATGGTACCATTGGAAATATCTTGGTGAGAACTATGCAGCTGCAGGATCTTCATGCACACCTTCGAACATTGATCTTATCCTTCTTCCACTCCAAAACATGGCCTTAAACCCCATCTATGCCTCTTTACCACTCTACCATATCCTCTCTCCTTCAACTGGTCCACAAAGGTCATGAACACCACAGGGGGGTGTCTATTCTTTTCCCACAGTCATGACTGAGTATTATGCACCTCTTGGCATTGCAATTAGTCCTATTCATCAAAGAACCATTCAAATACTTAGCCCTATTCATCGAGGGACAATTCAAGACATTATACTAATGGAAATGCAACTGTGCAGAGGCATACTCAATGAACACAAAGGAAGCATCATCCACACACAATGCATCATGCATTCATCAAATTAATAACATGCACAACAGAATTAAACATAATGCATAGGAATTCATCCCTATTACTCAGTTGGATTGATCTATGCATTCTAACATCACACACACACATGTACAAATGTAAAATGACATGATTCAAGGAACAAGGAACACTTATCTTTTTATTGAAATCCCCAAGCAAACTGGATATGGACTACAACGTTCCAACCCAACCATAGGTCTTTTCCTAACATGTATTATTTTATCACTCAGATACCACCCCCGAGCTGGGGCTATGTATCCACTAAGGAGGTACTAGGCAAGCTCACTCACAGCCTTGGTTCATAGTCAATCACGGTCATCTAGCACACAATAGATTTGTCAAGCAAGTGGGAGATAAGTGAGGGTTTTCTAAGTCAATAATATCAGCCACAGAACTATGGGCATATCCCAATGACCTCGGCAAGTTCAGGCACCCTCATCCCCTCCACTCTCAGCCTAAGTAAGGTCCCCTTCTCTACTGCACAGTCCCTAGGGCGCCGCTTCCCTTAGCACTAAAATGGGAAAGTATGGCTGGTCCTGACTGTTAGATCAAGGTAAATGATCGCTCTTTGGATCTACCATGTAGTATAAACCCTCCAGGTTTCTTCCCACTGTGATCTGCACTCGAATCTTCCTTCACGTTGAGGCCAAATGGCTCTATCCCACAACAGGTTCTCGGCTATCCAATCCAGGTTTTCTCACAGGTTTTCTAAGCTGCGCACGCTCTATAATTTTTCCCCAGGGTCTGATCCATAGACATCCCAATTGATTTGCTTCCTACGCAGGGTGTCTATGTGCTTTCAACTCTGCAAATTCGTGCTTACACAGAATCACGATTTCGGTTCCTTCCTCTCTCTGCTGGGTCTGTTAAGTCTACGTATGGGTTCAGCTAATGCTTACCCGATCAATAATCTCTTAGATATGAGGAATGCATCCTCCCAAGAGGTGGAGTGGCTTATGGGACAAGTGATCAGATCCCCATACCCTGTCTTACAGATTTCAGGGTTGTCCCATACTCCATCGACCTCATGAACAATGCTCTTCACCCACCTCCTTACAACAACATTCAATGGCAGCTAGGACAGTCAAACGGGGTTCTCAAGGTTACATATGGCAGCCTAGGGTTCCATCCCACAACCCCCTCACCACTCCCTAGTGGATACATAGTTCACCCTCATTTGGTTGCATCCATAGCCAGCCCTTGATATTTTTATTTACATGGTATTATTTACATCATTTTACATTTTCCATGGCTTACTAGAACATGGTTACCATAATACCAAATATTTTCCTCTTCAAGGCTGAGCATTCACTAGCGGGGCCTTGGCCTTTAGCTCCACACTAGGAATCATACATTACATGCATACAATATTTACATTATAGCAAAAATATGCTAAGGGTCAAAATGAGGGACATTACAATTCCCCTCCCCTTAGAATAACACTCTCCTCGGTGTTCCAATACTTAGGAATACCTATACAGTTTACACATGTCCAAAATTTACAAAAATGTTGCAGGTCTACTCTGCATTTTACCCTTTACTTTGAACTTTCAAGACCAATTCCTTTGGATTCCAAAAGTTGCTCTTGCTGTATTTGATCTTCCAGCTCTACAGGTGGGCATTGCTCCATAGCAATCCCTTCCTTCTCTTTACCTTCCAGCTGATCCACAAGTCTGGAATCTTTATGGCTTCTAGCTTTCTTGTTGTCCTTTGTTGGGAAGTTGTGGAGGCAATGATTTCCTCCACATTCCCAACATTTTAGTGGCTGTGTTTTCTTTACCTACTCAATTTTCTTGGATCCTCCCCCCCTGGAACGTTTCTTAGTGGACTAATTGGATGAATGCCTCTTCATTGATCTACTTCCCTTTCCACTGCTGGTTGCTCCCAGAATTATTTTTACCTCCCTTTGCAGACAAATAGAGTCCTGCAAATCCCTGTGGTTCATCTCATTTTGCTGCTTTTGTAGCTTGATCATTTCTCCAAGATTTTCTTGGGTCTTGGAAATTGTTTGAAGAAGATTTTCAGCCAACTCCAATAGCTTTTGGTCTGTTTCCATGGTCAAAGTGCATAGATGTCCACACTTTGCTTTCTAGCACCACTTGTCTTGTAACTGCTACAACCAATTGATTTCAATTTCTCACCTGTGAAATTCATCATGGCAATTCCTGTTATGCCAAGCATAACATAAACATTAAAATAATTCAATCACTTTCCCAATTGTCATGGAAAGTTCATGCTTTATTCATGATACTTCCACACTTTTCATGCTTTCCCAACATACACATGAACTCATTCATGTTCATCCTATCACATGGAATTAACTATTTCAGCATTCACAATTCATTTCAAGTGATAGACACAATCAAATTTCAGCTATAACATGCATTCAACAATTTTCAGTTTTATAAATGCATCAATCAAAAGGAAAAAGAAGAGTAAGAAGTTTCCCCTCTTAATCTTGTTCCAATCCGGAGCCACACCACCATTGTGGTTCCATGCTCCTTAGCCTCTTTCACTTCAATGTGAATGCTTGACTCACCATTTCATTTTTTTGGCGATGACACTTAGTGTCTAAGGTCTATCCAAGGCCTCTCAACCAAGGAATCCTTCCTCATGGTTTACCTACATAAACTTGGCTGCTAGGACCCACACAAGTCCACTAGCACCATTTTCCCATTGTTGCTTCTACATGCTTCTACTGAGATTTCTAGAACAATCACTTGTACAAATGCATCCTTAGGATGCCTTTAAATTCTTTGCTTCCTACAATGACCTAGGTTTCCAACAAAGAAACAATAGCGTATCAGCTTGGTTATTATAAGACTTGTACATGAAATCTTTCATTATTCAGAATAAGGATTAGAAGATAATTAAATACTTATCTGTATTGTACATTTCCTTGCTATTCCACAGGTTCCTTCTTTTCTTTACAATCCTTGGATCACCTGTGGAATGGATGTTTGGCCAACACACATGCTGCTTCACCACATCCAAGTAGTCAATGCCAAGCCAGTACACCAACTGGGTTTATTAGGCATTTCAGAAATTTTTGGCCAGCACACAGGATGCTCCACAACATTCAATGCCCAAATAGTGCACTGATTGGATTTACCAAGCATTTATGGTGCCAAACCAATCCCATACCTGGTTTTCCCTCTCCATTTCCAAGCCAGCACATTCGTCTTGGTCAACATGCCAATGGAAGGAAACTGCACCATGACCATTTCCAGGTCAAGGCTCTACTACGGAGCCATAGACATATCCTCGCGCTCCATCCAGCCTCAACATCCACTTCACTTTGCTCCTTAGCATGCATTACCAATTGCAGGTGTAATACTTGACAACACAATATGAGTAGGTAAGCTTATCAGTATTGTTGATATAAAATTGTAACATACTTCATACAATTTCACTCTCTAATATTAATGAAACACCAGGAATGCGTCCATTCCTTTAGGGTGTAGTCAATGTTGAAAACCATAACACAACACAACACCTGAAAGGTGTGCACCCCTTTCTGATGTGAGTCATGTAGGCCCTAAACACACCCAAGCAGTCTAAAATAAGAACACATAATCACATTCACAAAGTTGGAATAAAAACACAAAATCACATTCCAACAGTCTGAAATAAAGACATACATTTACACTCCAGCAGTCTGAAATAAAACATGCCCTGAACATTAATTCTAATAATCAGACATGCATAATTTTAACAAGGGTCACAAATTAATTATTTGTTTTGCAGATGTTTGTTTCTTCCTGCAATGTGTCCTCCTCAATCCAACTCAAATCTGAATTTACAATTCTGATTACTACAAAATTTTGGTTTATTCAACCATGAGGCCATCCTCATATTGTTTGGATTTTGCAAGTGGTATCACTCTTTCCATTATGCTCTTACACTTGCTCCCATAGCATGGTCATCCACTTACAGCATGTCCTCTTGACACAATTATGGAGAACCAAACAACCATTAGTACTCATTAGCAAAATCTGAAATTTACAAATCTGTTTCATGCAAAAATCGGATTTCACCACATTGAGGTCCTTCCCACAATATTTGGCCCTTGTACATGGTAGATCCCAGTCTTATCATGGACTTACCCACATTGCCACACCTAAGGAATTTATACCTGTAATATGAAATTTCAATCGGCCAAGCACTTGGTGAGTCCCTATGCACATAATCATTCCATTGATATAACAGTCACTGGAGTGAACTCAGAATTATAACCAAACAATAATTCAAACACTATCAGTTGTTATTATTTAAAATGCAATGAAATACATTTTCTTTATATGCATCATTATCACCATTAGATTGCATGATATGGTCACATGGTCTATGAAATCCAACCAGTTTTCCAATACTTATGATTACACACTCATATCCATCATGCAACTCTATCCTTCCAATAGAGCACTCTAGTATCCCATCAAACACAAATACCATATTCATTCAATTCTTTTCCCATAGCATCTCATGAAAGGATCTTATAATTTTTTAACAATTCTATCATTTCATCTATTATCTAGTTTCAATGAAATGTACACCATGGTCATGTATCCACACAATGCATATTAACATATATGTAACCACACATAAGCATGTATAATCAACAAGACCTACATAATATCTTAATGTACATTCCCTTAATACACCCAATGCACTACAACATTGATCTAAAACATTGTTGCACCTACACGGGAACACTGTTGTACCTACACGGGTTTCTTCCATGGTAAGTTGGGCATCTTAGTCAATGCTTCAACACAATACCCAGCCATCTCCCTAATTACTTGGTTAGTTATATGGGTGCCTTCTTTTCATCCAAACACAAAAAATCAGGAGTCCTCTCACTCCTTGGTTGTTTGCAGAGACATTTCATCCCAAATTAGCATCAATAGGGAGTTCATGGGATACTTGTTGAGCATTGTGGACTTCACCACCCAACACACTCATGGTTTCACACATAGCATGCTCTTATTCTTATGGATGCATTCAAAACTTTAAACAGTTACATGATATAATGCTCATTTCCTTTACTACCACATACCTCACCATACTTTTTGGGATGCCATTCACATAAATGCATTCACTATTACATGCATACCATTTTATGATGGTTAAATCAGGGTTAAAGGACTCTTACCCATCCTTTCTCAACACTTGTACAATCAGCAGAATTAAACATTACCTGCATGGCTGCCATCAACATACATGATGTTACCTGATCAATGGCTTCTTGCCAAGGACTACACAGTCCTTCCACCAACCTCTTGATCATGGATTTGTATCCAGCCTTTCTTCACAAGGATGCTGGTCACATGCAAAATCATCATCATCCTCATCTTCAGCCATGCTTCTGTTATCTTGGTAAAATGAAGAACCACCAGAAATAACACTTTCATCATTTCCCAAGCAGAGTGTAAGCAACGCATCTCAAGAATATTTTCTACATATCTTTGCTAGGTTTGCATTCAAATTGTAATGCAATGTGCTTCATTAACAACTTTTGCCAATATGCAATACCACATGCAAGCACAAGCAATTTCACACAAGTTTACATGTGTAGTATGCGTTAGCTCTTACTATTCCTACTATGCATACACATTTCATCTATCTAATCTATTGCATTTTCAACATTCCTATGCCATGATATCATATATAGATAATTCAGAAAAATGTTATATAACAACAAGAGAAGATTTGAGGAATCCTCTCCCTCCGATTCTCCATCCTAGCATGGTCCAATTCAAGGGATCTCTATGCCTGCAACTCATGCTTTGGCCCAAGCAACCCCAATGTTGGAACCTTGGGCTCTGATACCATTTTTCACATCCCCAGTCACCTTGATGCCCTTTAGAGGCGATGGGAGATAAGCCTTGGATCTACCTGCTAATTTTTTTTCTCTTTTTTTATGCAGTCCAAAGGTTCCACAACTCTGCACCCGCATTGATCTTCAGTCTGCAATCCGAAATATGCATCGGAAGTTGGACTACAAAATAAAAATCCATCTAAAATATCATCTCCGACATCTACAATCCATAATCTGCCTTGCGGGAATCGAAATTCAGAATCCCCGATCGCACGTCGTCGAATAAATGTGCCTCTGAGATCCGCAATCCGCTTTGCGGAAATCAGAAATCGGAGTGCCCAATTACACAGTGCCGAAAACCATGTCTCTAACTTCCGCAATCCGCAGTGCATAAATCAAAAATCAGAACTTCAAATTCACCACCTCGCCGAATGGCTCACCCGAATTCCGCAATCCGTAACCTGCGTTGCGGAATTCGAAAATCGGAAACCTAAATTTCTCAACTTTGAGGAATTACCTTTCTGAATTCCGCAATCCGCAATGCGGAACTCAGAAGTCGTAACTCCAACTTCACCAACCCAGGAAAATTACCTCCCGGAATCCCGCAATCCACAATCTGCATTCAGGACTTGGAAGTCGGAACCACCATTTTGCAACCCCGTATAGAATGCCCTTATGACCTGCGCAATCCGCAATCCGCATGCGGGTTTGGAAATTCTGAAGCCCAATTGCACAACTTCTCCATCCCATAACTTCTTCATCTTAAATCCATTTTGGGAAAATTTGGTACCATTGGAAAGATCTTGGTGAGCACTATGCAGCTGTAGGGTATTCATCCACACATGAGAAAATTGATATTATCCTTCTTCCACTCCAAAATATGGCCTTAAAGACCATCTATGCCTCTTTACCACTATGCCATATCCTCTCTCCTTCAACTAGTCCACAGAGGTCATGTACACCACAGGGGGGTGTCTATTATTTCCCCACAGTCACAACTGAAGTATTTTTCACCTGCTGGCCTTTCCCTTAGTCCTATTCATCAAAGAACCATTCAAATACTTATCCCTATTCATCAAGGGACAATTCAAGACATTATACTAATGGAAATGCAACTGTGTAGAAGAATTCTCAATGAACGCAAAGGAAGCATCATCCACACACAATGTATCATGCATTCATCAAATTAATAGCATGCACAACAAAATTAAACATAATGCATATGCATTCATCCCTATTACTCAGTTGGATTGATATATGCATTCTAACATCACAAACACACATGTACAGATGTAAAATGACATGATTCAAGGCACAAGGAACACTTATCTTTTTATTGAAAACCCCAAGAAAAATGGCTATGGACTGCAATGTTCCAACCCAACCATAGGTCTCTACCCAGCCTGTATTATTTCAGCACTCAGATACCACCCCCGAGCTAGGGCTATGTATCCACTAAGGAGGGACTAGGAAATCTCACTCGCATCCTTGGTTCATAGTCAATCAGGGTCATCCATCACACAATTGATTTTTCAAGCAAGTGGGAGACAGGTGAGGGTTTTCTAGGTAAATAAGCTCATCCACAGAACTATGGTCATATCCCAATGACCTCAGATAGTTCATGAACCCCCATCCCCTCCACTCTCAGCCTAAGTATTTCCCCCTTCTCTGCTACAAAGTCCCTAGGGAACCCCTACCTTTAGCACTGAACTGGGAAAGTATGGCTGGTCCTGACTATTAGATCAAGCTAAATGAGCCCTCTCTGGATCTACCATGCAATCTAAACCCTCATGTTTTCTTCCCACTGCGATCCGCACTCGGATCTTCCTTCACATTGCGGCCAAATGGCTTTGTCCCACAATAGGGTATAGGCTATCCAATCCGAGTGTTCTCATGGGTTTTCTAAGCTACTCACACTCTGTAATTTTTCCCCAAGACCTGATCTATGGATATCCCAATCGATTTGCTTCCTACGCAGGGTTTCTATGTGCTTTCAGCTCTGCAAATTCGTGCTTACACAGAATCGTGATTTTGGTTCCTTCCTCTCTCTACTTGGTCTGTTGGGTTTGTGTATGGGTTCAACTGATGCTTCCTCGATCAATAATATCCTGGAGATGAGGAATGCGTCCTCCTAAGAGGTGGAGTGTCTTATGGGACAAGCGATTAAAGCCCCATACCCTTCCTTATGAATTTCAGGGCTGTCCCATACTCCATTGACCTCATGAACAATGCTCCTCACCCACCTCCTTACAACAACATTCAATGGCTTCTAGGACAGTCAAAGGGGGTTCTCAAGGTAACATATGGCAGCCTAGGGATCCATTCCACAATCCCCTCACCACTCCCTTGTGGATACATATTTCCCCCTCATTTGGTTGCATCCATAGCTAGCCCTTGGTATTTTTATTTACATTGTATTATTTACATCATTTTACATTTTCCATGGCTTACTAGCACATGGTTACCATAGTACCAAATATTTTCCTCTTCAAGGTTGAGCATACTAGTGGGGCCTTGGCCTTAAGCTCCATGCTAGGAATCATACATCACATGCATACAATATTCACATTACAGCGAAAATATCCTAAGGGTCAAAATGAGGGACATTACATGTAGTACCTACTATCCAAGAGACTAAGGATAATTAGGGAATAAGGGTTTTACCTTATTGTGCACTCCTCATAACCTCGTGAGTTATCGTTTCCATGATCCAACCCCGACGACATCATGAAGTTACCGAGTAAAAATAATCCTTTGTTTTCAACTCTTTCATGGATAGGAGTACTATAAGATGAAAGCAAAAAAAAAAATTTCCCTTCTCCTAATGGTTCCTAGTCTTGTTGGTTGTGGAGCCTAATTTTCCTAATTTAGAGATGTTGTTGTTTCAGCCATGTTTGCACCCCATTTTTATATGATTTGCAGGTGGAATGTACACTCACTCTAGCAGGGGGGGTGTGGGGGGACATCATCCCCCCGCGGGTGTACGTGGGGGACCATCCCCCCTAGCTGGAGGGTTCGGGGCCAGCGCCCCTGACAAAGGGGGTTCGGGGCCAACGCCCCCGACAAAGGGGTTCGGGGCCAACGCCCCTGAGAAAGGGGGTTCAGGGACGAAACCCCCAAAATAAATTTTTTGGGTTGTTTTGTTGGCCAATAGTTTACGGGCCCATGGTATTAGGTAGCTCGTGGTATTTTTCCATGGTAATTCCCCTTTAAAAGGAAGACATTTTAATACGGTCGTGTAATGTATTGTAGTATTGTAAATATCTCTATGATTGTGTAAGAGATACTGTGAGAGAGTGAAGAGGAAGTTACAGTGAATGTGTTGTAGGTTTTATCCCTTCATTTGTTGGATGATATAATAATAAGGACTGGCAATTCTTGTGTGGAGGTATCCCATATTGGGTGAACCACGTTATATTGGTGTCTCTTTTGTATTGTGTTTATGTGTTTTATATTTTCATCTTATTTATTGTTATTTCTCTATGATCCTGTTTTTCTAACAATTGGTATCAGAGCCAAAGGTCTATTTGATAGATAAACTCGCAGGAAAGAAGGGTCCTTGGTTCTAGTGGGATAAATGGCGGAAGAAGGAAGTTTAAGGTCGAGAAATTTAACAGCCAAAACTACCAACTATGGAAGATGCAAATGGATGGCTATCTGTATCAGAAGGATCTATTCCTACCGTTGGGAGGAAAAGCAAAAAATTCGGCGACTATGAAGGAGGGAGAATGGGAGGTTCTTGACAGAAAGGAACATGGAACAATACGGTTGTGCCTAGCTTCGTCGGTGGATTTCAATATCTCAAAAGAAACGACAATGGAGGGTATGATGAACGATTTTGGTAAACTGTATGAAAAACTCTCGGCCTCCAATAAGGTATTTCTAATGAAGTGTTTATTTAATATGAATATGTCAGAAGGTGGATCTGTTGCTAATCATTTAAATGAATTTAATCCAATTAAAAATCGGCTAAGTTCTATAAAAGTGAACTTTGAAGATAAGGTCAGGGATCTTCTAATCTTGTGCTCATTGCCAGAAAGTTGGAACGGCTTGGTCATGGTTGTAAGTAACTCTGTCTCTAGTTCAAACACTTTGAAATTTGATGATGTTGTTGGTGTTATTCTTTATTCTTAGTGAGGAAATGTGAAGGAAAAGCACAGGTGAGATATCAAGTAATGCGTTGACCATGGAGAGAAGGGGAAGACAAAGGGAGAGGGGAAAGAGCCCAGGTAATCGCAGTAAGTCTAGGAAGGGTAGATCCAAGTCTAAACTAAGAAAGATAGAGTGTTGGAACTATGGAAATAAATGACATCTTAAAAAATACTGCAGATCTCTTAAGAAGAAAGGAGATGGAAAACATGAGACTACTCAAGAAGCAAATGTAGAAGGTGATGTGTTACAAGATGCTTTGATTCTTGTATTAGATAATACTAGTGATTATTGGGTAATAGATTGAGGGGCTTAATGTCATGCTACACCCCATAAGAAATTTATTTATGATTATGTTCAAGGTGATTTTGGACATGTTTTATTGGGTGATGATGAACCATGTAAAATTGTTGGAATGGGTAAGGTACGGATAAAATTAAAGCATGGAGGTGAATGGCTGCTAAAAGGTGTAAGGCATATTCCTGCTATGAAAATAAATATGATCTCAATAGGACAGTTTGAAAATGGAAATTGTTTATCTACGTTTGGAGAAATGTGATGGAAGATCACTAAAGGATCGATGGTGATATCAAAAGGAGACAGGATAGGTACATTGTATTTATGTACTCATAATGTTGATTGTTCTCTCTTTAGCTTCCATAGGAAAAGATACAACATTGTGGCATCATAGGCTTGGTCACATGAGTGAGAAGGGGATACAGATTCTCCACTCAAGAAAGTTTCTTCCAGATATGAAACAGGTGAGTTTGGAATTCTGTGAGAACTGTGTGTTTGGAAAACATAAGAGAGTTAGATTTTTTAGGGTTGGAAAACAAAAGAAGAGTCAAAAGTTATAGCTTGTCCATACAGATGTATGGGGACCATCTTAGGTACAATCTCTTGGTGGCTCTCGTTATTTTGTTACTTTTATTGATGATGCAACTAGAAAACCTTGGGTTTATTGCATTAGACTGAAATATGATGTGTTTGGTACTTTTAAGAAATGGAAAGCTTTGGTTGAGAATGAGATAGGAAAAAGTTTGAAGTGTCTCGGATATGATAATGGAGGTGAATACTGCGGCAAGGAATTTGATAGTTATTGTTCATACCATGGGATTTGTAGAGAGAAGATAGTCCCAGGAACACCACAATAAAATGGTGTGTTACTAAAATGATGAATAGAACAATCATAAAGCGTGCAAGGTGTGTGAGATTGCATGCATGGCCTCCTTTTTAATTTTGGGAAGATGTTGTAGATACTGTTGTTTACTTAATAAACATAGTGAATTCAAGTGCTTTGAATGGTGGTATTCCAATGGAGGCATGGAAAGGTAAAAATGTAAACTAATCATTTCTAATAACTTTTGGTTGTGAAGCATTTGTCCATATTGATAAAGAAAATAGTACAAAGCTTGACGCTAAATCCAAGAAGTGTACCTTTATTGGATACGGGGTTGATGATTTTGGTTATCGCTTATGGGATTATGAAAATAACAAAATAATTCGGAGTAAAGATGTGGTATTCAATGAAAAGGTCATGTATAAAGATTAGTTGCAAGGAAATAAACAGGAAAAGGAAAACAAAAAGTACACATTGCTTGATGAAATCAAAGAAAATCAAGTTCCAAATGTGCCAAAAAATCAAGAACAACAGAAGGTACCTCGAACTCCTACAAGTGTTAGAAGATATTCCAGGTTAAGTAGACCCCCTGAATGATACTCTCTTTCAATGTATTATTTATCGATGACTGATTCTGGTGAACTAGAATTTTATGAAGAATCAATAAAGGTGGAAACTAGAAAGAAGTGGGAGTAAGGCATAAATGAGGATATGGACTCGTTGGTAAGAAACTAGACTCGGGATTTGGTTCAATTGCCTACAGGTAAAAGAACATTGCAGAATAAATGGGAAGAAGATGGAGGAAAGAAGCGGTACAAGGCCATACTTGTTGTAAAGGGGTTTGCACAGAAGAAAGGTATATATTTTGATGAAATATGTTCTCTTGTTGTTAAAATGACTTCAATTAGAACTATTTTAAGTCTAGTGGCGGTAGAAAATTTGCATCTTGAACAATTATATAAAAAAATGCCTTTCTCCATGGGGATTTGGAGGAAGAGATTTATATGCAGCAGCCACAGGGGTATGAGGTCAAAGGGAAGGAGACTTTGGTATGCAGGTTGAAGAAGAGATTGTATGGACTGAAGCAAGCTCCAAGGAAGTGGTATTTAAAATTTGACAAGTTTATGACAGAACAAGGTTATAGTAGATGTCATTTTGACCGTTGTGTTTATTTCAAGAGGCTAGATAATGGAATATATATTATCTTGTTACTATATGTGGATGACATGATTGTTGCATGGAATAACATGCAGGATATAAATGTGCTCAAAATGAATTTAGCTAATTCATTTTTGATGAAGGATTTGGGTGTTGCAAAGCAAATCCTTGGTATGAGAATAATAAGAGACAAGAAAAATCACAAATTGATATTGTCTCAGGGTGAATAGATAGAAAAGGCGTTGAAGTGGTTCAAAATGAAGAATGCAAAACCAGTTAGTACACCTTTGGCCAACCATTTCAAACTAAGTAAGGAGATGTGTCCCAAGACACGGGAAGATATAGACTACATGTCCAAGGTTCCCTATTCATCAGCAGTTGGAAACTTGATGTATGCCATGGTGTGCACAAGACCAGATATTGCACATGCAGTAGGAGTTGTGAGCAGGTATATCAACAATCCAAGTAAAGAACATTGGAATGTAGTACAATGGATTCTCAGGTATTTGAGAGGTAATACTACTCATGCATTATGTTTTGTAGGTTCAAACACTATTCTACAGATATATGTTGATGCAAATATGGCAAGTGATAAAGATAGGAGGAGGAGCACCACATGGTATATTTTTACTATAGGTGGAACAATAGTAAGTTGGATTTCAAAACTGCAAAAGGTTGTTGCACTTTCAACAACGGAAGCGGAGTATGTTGCTGCTACAGTGGCTAGTAAAGAGATTATTTGGTTATAGAGGTTCATGGAGGAATTGGGTAAGAAGCAGGAGGATAGAAGGTTGTACAGTGACAGCCAGAGTGCCATTCATCTTGCAAAGAAATCAACCTTCCATTATAAGACTAAACATATACAACTCAAGTACCATTTCATATAGTATGTTCTGGAAGATGAACTGTTGAAGATGGAAAAGATACACACTAGAAAAAATCTTATAGACATGTTGACAAAGGTAGTAACCAGAGAGAAACTAAGTTCCTGCTCAGTTTCATTTGGCCTTCAAGCATGAAGGTGAAGATGAGAAATTTTCTAGGTCCAAGGTTCATAGCATAGTCCAGCAAGTGCAGTAGTGGTAGAGTTGTTGTGATCAGTCTCCAAGTGGGAGATTGTTGGTTATGGAGCCTGAAGTCCGAGGGGTTTAGGGGCAGCGCCCTCGAGAAAGTGGGTTCGGGGGCGAATCTCCCAAAATAAAATAAAAAAAAATGGGTTGTTTTTTTGGCCAACAGTTTACGGACCCATGGTATTGGGTATCCTGTGTTATTTTCCCATGGTAATTCCCCTTTAAAAGGAATACATTGTAATACGATTGTGTAATGTATTGTAGTATTGTAAAAATATCTTTGATTGTGTAAGAGAGGTTGTGAGAGAGTGAAGAGGAAGTTGCAGCGAATGTGTTGCAGGTTGTATCCCTTCATTTGTTGGATGGTATAATAATAAGGAATGAAAATTTATGTGTGGAGATAGCCCATCTTGGGTGAACCAAATTATATTGGTGTCTCTTCTGTATTTTGTTTATGTGTTTTATATTTGCATCTTGTTTATTTTTATTGCTCTACAATCATGTTTTTCTAACAGCACCTACTATCCAAGAGAATAAGGATAATTGATGAATAAGGGTTTTATCTTATTGTGCACTCCTCATAACCTCGTGAGTTATCATTTCCATGATCCAACCCCGACAACATCATGAAGTTACTGAGTAAAAATAATCCTTCTTTTTCAATTCTTCCATGGATAGGAGTGCTAGAAGATGAAAGCAAAAATATAACTTTCACTTCTCCTAATGGTTCCTATACCTTTCCCTTTATACAACCCTATAATCCATATGTAAGTTAATATTGGAAAACATTAGTGTCTATGTATACTAAAATGAAACATCAATATTTCCAAAAAAAGTATAATCATAAACAATAACTCATATTGTGACTCAATCCAATGTCTTTTACCTTTTCACTTTTTTCATATGTACATTTATTATTTCAAAATGTCTAAAGAAATAACTAAAGTTTTAGTTTATTTATTTTAATTTCTAGAGGAAATTTTCCATTGGTCCCATACCCTTGAAATGAAGATTAAACAAATTCACAAAAAAAAAAAATTATTATTAACATTCATGCATGGAAACTTCCCCAACGCTAAGGAGGAAAGTTGGACATAGTTTCTGTCTTTTGGTTGATTTCCTTGTGTCTTTTTGCCGATTCCTTTCAATCACAATTTTCATGTTTTTGCTAATTGCCTTCTACATTTTATATTTTTCCTTCACCACATTCCTTTGTAATATTATTAACCTATTTTTCAAATTATTTATAATCAAGAATGGGCCAATAGATTTATATCCATATTTGTAAATATATATTTAGTGTTCCAAGTATGAGTTGGATCATGCAGAAACGAAGGATGGATCCTCTCCGAAGCCAAGGGAAAATGGTGTTTAATTCATGGATAACCATGGGTTGTCTTATCAAGCTTTTCTAAATGAATAATTACGTTCCAGCAAGGTAACTGAGCGGAATCAACCCATCTGAACATCTCAAGGAATTTAGTATGTCTCTACTACTACATTTGCTCTTCGTATACCAAAGGATTCAAGACAACCCCCCTGCATCCATAAGTTGGACATCTCACCAAATCTACACCATATAGGTAGAAAGTATTTTAAGGTATCAAGTATTCTTAAAGACTCTCAAAATTACATCGAGTTCGTGAGCATATTTATGTTTATATTTTAGAATTTGGTAGTGGACTGGCGTCTATGCTTTTCCTAGATTGCACAAGGATGAGACAAGTGTATTGTCCATATTGATTTTATGGAAATCATTCCAAATTATTAATAAACAATTATAAAAAAAATAATCTCATGCATGAATAACCCATAGCTAATGCATGGACAACAGGAAGTTCGTGCAACTACACATGGACAACACGAAACTTGTTTGTGACACTTAACTTGTGACCTATCGGTGTCCACCAGCCACAAATTAATTGGTTGTGCTACTTGTAAATGAAAACACATCCCCACACGACCCCAACAAGAAGAAATTTTATAATGAAGTCATTGTCAAGAAGCTGGAATTTCCATTACCAAGGGGATAGCTTCGGTGGCACTTAACTTGTGACCTATTTTGTTCACCAGCCAAAAATTAAGTAGTTGTGCCAATTGTAAATTATATCACATCCCCACACGGCACCAAGAAGAAGAACGTTTATAATTAAGTCATTGTTGAGAAGTCGGCATTTCCATTATCGAGGGGACAACTTCTGTCACGCAACAGGGATCCTCGAGACAATCTATTTGTTAAATACAACTACTATTCTCAATCTTTGGACTGGTATCAAAAGACACAATGGCAGTGGTGCATCACTTGGACAATACAACACAACTGAGCTCTATGAGCTCTATTGCTACCAACGGTAGTGGATCATCAAGTAGGGTAATTAAAATTAGGGTTAGGGTGAGGCATATTCAAACTTATACATGCACTTGTGCTAAAAGTGGATGTGAGGACAAAGGAAACCGTAGCAATAGTGGCTATGAGATTTCGTTCCAATACAAGAATAAGTAAAGAGCCAACACCAATAATAGAGTTAAATGCAATTGTTCTTGCACCATCATGGATTTGATTAGTTTTTCCAATAAGACAAAATGCACAAATGATAACACTAACTATGGTGATTTTTAAGGTAAATTCACCTCTGTAGCATTGATTAAATACTTGTGATTCTACTAAAATTAAAAGTAGAAACCATTGGATTTCCTTCTAGCACAAGTACATGCCCATTATTGACAATAACATCATAATACTAAAGTTTCTTATGGTGAAATCGCCTCCTTACAATGTCTAGAGATGAAAAATCATGGATCATCATGCAATAGAATTAGACATAGGTTTAAGGTGAAACATGTTCATATTTTCACATGGGTTTGTGGAAAAGAGAGTTTTATGATAATGGAAAACCTGAGCAATGACTCCATACTAGTTATTTTTCTTGAAGATAATCTAGTGGCTTATAAATTTAAATGTTTGATAAGAACAAATGTATACATCCCACAACAACATTATATTTGAATACATTTCTTCTTTCAAAATCATGTATCTTTTAGCTTGTTCTAGAGCCAATAAATGAACACAAAAAAGAAGAATATTAACCATGGTTATTTTTAGGACAAAGAAACCCACAAAGCATTAATCACATCAAATTCGAGTGGGAGAGCCTTGGGCCTAATTGAATCTAACTAAGGTATATTATGGATATCACCTCCAAATAAAACACAACAATTCATAAACATTGAAATTGGATATGGATCCCGCTATTATAACTGGTTCAAAACCACATGGTTGCATCATTTTGCTTATGCATAAAATAAAGATAAAGGCTTCTCAATTTGCTTCTAGCATAAGAGCAAGTGCAAATCCAACAACAACATTCATGCAAACAATAAGATTTATGTTCATGACATTCAAACTCAAGCATGTGTACTAATAACATAAAATTAAATAAAATATGTGTATTGCAAAATGGCACATCGTGTCCATAGTACATAATGGTAACTTGTTCCCAATGTATCCAAATGGGTGCATACTTAAGTCCCATACTACAAAAATGATACAACTGTCCTAAACTAACTACAAATATCCATTTGTCTCAAATTGATTTATCCCTTCTTTCCTCGGCACTACCAGAATCCTCTGCAAAATCAATCTTCCTCTTCCCTAAGATCGATGAATATAGTCGACTCCTTTGTCAAGGTTCAGTGCTCATCTCAGGACTCTACACACAAGAAACCATTTAAAATTTATTTCATGTTTAACAAACAAACAAGTTCATGTACACTTATTAAAATTGCAATAAAATATGACATTTATACTCACCAGACATGAATAAGTGCATGTCACATGAGGGGAACCAATCGATCGTGCATACTGTAGCAACTGAATATGTTACAAGTATTCCAAGTACGATGCATCGACTGCGAGGTAGTCAAAAAAGACTCACCAATATTCTGTGATGTTTGGGTCTCTGGAAGCACCTATTCATCCACAGACTACATGGGATACCAACAAACAAGAGTCTATCAAATAAATTACATACTGAATATTGAAAAATAAATAGTGATGCACTCAAAGGTCGGTCAAACTATACCGACAGATCCTGCTGAGACTCTACTAAAACATTGGGTGTGGATTGCAGAACAAATTTTGTAGCACCCTACATAGAACATATTACATCAACAATTTAATATATTACATCAAAAATTAAATATTTTTTTCCTTCCATTAATATAAAAATGGTAGATGATGGTAAATTAAAAATATTTACATTACCTGCAATGGTGATAAACCAAAATTGTGTGCATCATTCACTACTACATTTATTTTAGTCTCTTGAGCAATACCCAACTATTGTGGAAATGCCTTCTCTGATACTAGCTAGACATGTGATTATAATATGTCAACAAATTAATGAAATACTATTTTTTTAAACAAATCAAAGTTGTAATTTAAAATATAATAAAGTATTTGAATATTAATGAACTTAAACATTCAATGAATCCACTGGTTCAAATCTGCAATGAATCCCCATAGGAAATTCTACCACAATACAAGCATGAATGAGGCATCGTGTGTCGCTTTATAACATGTGATTGTGCTTAGCTCAGTGTCTCTGGCTACTCATGATCACCACTAGATTATTGTTCATCACCATGACTCCCACTATATTCCTCCTTACCACCACTAGATGAAGATGATTCCCCCCACCCTAGATGATCCCCCAGTTGTCTGTCTCTCAAAAAAAGTGCCATGATGAACCAATGTATCAACCAATTGAAGCAATTCCCCTTACGTCTCATCCAACATGCTAGGTTTAGGAAAATATAAATAAGGGGGGGGGGGGGTTCAAGGGTGAGGAGGGCGACGTACACAATTGGGATCATCCCTAGAATTCTCTCTATCTTGGGGCATCCCTCCTCCCACCCCATGTAACTCTAAAATGTCAAATTAATTGACATGCTTGTGGAGTATAAATTAAACGTACAACTTCTGCATGAAATATAAAGGTATTTCTCTATTTCCATGCGGGTCTTCATCAAATACCATATACCACCTGTTCATCCAATTTTATGTGGTACTTTGTTCTACGCATTAGTCAATAGATATATGTGCTATGTTGGTCGAAGGAACATGGCTAGTGTGAGGGTCTCGAAAGAGGGGATAAATTTGGTCTTTAGTTATTTTCAGTTTCTTTATGACTTGGTAACTAAGACCATTTTCATGAAATTACCTCCTGGACTCTCTATAAGAAGTAATGTTGTATAATTCTCCTGGGGAATTGGCAATTGTTTCAGTGATGGTATCAATGGCTACCCCAAGAGAATAATGTAGTTCATCTCCCCCCTTAAAGGTAGCACTAAGACATCTAAAAAACCCTAATTGAGATAGTATCTCCACATTTCTATCATTCATTTCTTGTTATGGTGGGATTCAATGTTCTTCTTACAATGGAGGGTTTTTTTGTTCTTCTTACTCTAGAGGGATTTGGTGTTCTTCTTGCTCTGGAGGTATTTGGTGTTCTTCAATAATTACTTAGTTTTCTTGTTGAGGGATTTCTTCTTATTATTCAACATTTATTAGGTTTTCAGGATGAATGTTTTGAGGGTTTGGGTTTTGTGCATGAATGGGTTTCTTAAGGATTGTGTGGATCCATAGAGAATATGTTGTTTTTTACACAATAATTTTTTTAAATTAGTTTCAATATCTATAAACATCCATAGAAATTTAAAAAAATATATATGGAATTTAACAACAAATTGGACAAGAACAATACCTTGAACATTAGGGGAGTTTTGAGGTAAAAAATGGGCCTCAAAACAAATAATGTACCACAAAAATTCACTTTATAAGAACCAATAGGATTCAAGATGATGATGCCAACCATCAGGATAGAATTTGTAAAACAAATTGGAGGGAAAAATAAAAACTTACTTTTTGTTATAGTATTTTTGACATATCCCCTTAACGATTTACCCAAATTTCAATTTTGGGCACTCGTTGGATGCAGATTTTAATTCCACGTCTAACCTATACACAGACTTCATACTTCTGAGGCACCCACGAGATGAAAAAATGAAAATTTCAATAAAAACATATTTTAATATTAATATACTTGTTCTTATTGAAATTTTCATTTTTCATGTTGTGGATGCCTCAGAAGTATGCAGTGTGGGTATGGGTTGGATGCGGAATTAACATTCATATCCAACGAGTGCCCAAACTTGAAATTTATGTAAACCGTTAAGGAGATATGTCAAAAATACGATAAGAAAAAGTAGTTTTTCTTTTTCCTCTCTAAAATTTAGAACTCTTATTTTATTATTAGCACTATTATTTTATTATTTCCCTTAGGTGGCCCATTTTAGACCTCAAAACTCCCCTAATGATGATGCCCAACTAAGGTGTATAGGCCACCAATCCCTTCCATATCAAGTTGATGGTGTGAAGATTCCTAAAATTCTCTTCCGTTATATATTGCCTATGTTATTTCGCTATCCCAATTCAGAAATGCAGAATGGAATGGTCGTTCGGGCCTTTTTTTTATCAATACATAATGCACATCGTTATATCGCATATGTGTTATTTTAATTTTTCATTTCCATAACGCATATGCGATACATCACATATGCGTTATTTTAATTTTGCATTTCCATAATGCATATGCGATATATCTAGGGTATTTTTTAAGGATTATAATATTGTACCTTTTTTTTAACAGAAACGTTTAATCAACTTTTATATAAAGTTTGAAACAGAGTTTACATAGTAGTTGCAGTAGGACTGCTCATTGAAAAGCATATGAACCAAGCCTACAAAAATGAATTCAGTTGTTTGAGTTTTCTCAAAAAAAGGCCCTATTCTAATGAGCTTGAAGCTCTTTACAAACTAGCCTAGAAGAAATACATAGGTACGTTTGGAACTCAAACGATAGATTGTCAAAATCGAGTCCATCATTTGTTGCATGGAGACCTTGCCCAAGAAACTTACGCTTGCCCTGGTTTTTCGCAGAGGGATGCTCGCTGCTAGACTCTGTTCCAGTTGTTTGCATATCCAAATTGGCAGAGAGAGTGCGCCCCTGCGCAATGACTTGCTTCCCGCAAAGGATGGACTGGAGCGGGGAGTGGTTGTCGGCCATTCTGCACTACCTGAACCAAATTCTTTTACCAAACCTGCTGCAGAGCCTGAATACACCTTTGAGACAGGGTTCGAGAGCGGGGAGTTTTGCTTCTTGTCCAAGATTTAAGTCGGTTCTGCCACGAAGGATGGGAGCATTTACGCCCTGCATGGAAGCCATGTGGGTCAAGCGTGAGTGTTGATCCTCCATCTTCCAAAGTACAATAGGGAAATCCTCATAGAGCTCACTGAGGCTAACATTTTGGAGCCCAAAATTATTCGAGTTTGGAATAGTTCCAATGCCAAACCAAATCCTAAGACAAAAAAACATTAGAGAGGGGAATTAAGGGACCCGGGAAATTTCCTGGTCTTGTTGGTCACAAACCATGACCCCGCAAGCTAGCCGAGCTCCGATGTCTGCCATTTTATCCGCAAAGCTATTGTTGATTCTGAGTATATGGAGAAAATTGATAGTTTTGTATTCTTTTACGATTTTTTTCAACAGATGATTAGTCTTTGTGCTTGGCATCTTTCTGGATTTTTCCACTCCTAGCTTCCCTTATGATTAACATCGAGTCATCGAAGACAACCAAATCCTCAATACCTTTTCTTCTAGCGAGTTCAAGCCCTTTAATCAATGCGAGCCATTCAGCCTCATTGGTGGTCTTCTTACCTAATCCCCATGCGTAATCTTTCATTTTTGTTCCATTAGAGTCATAGAGGACTCCACCCGCTCCTGCCAGCCCGGTGAATTATAATATTATACTTAAGTATAGTATCCTAGGCAATTATTTTGGATTGAAAAAAACAGGTATATAGATAGGTAGACGAATATTAAATATGAAACATACATTTTACTACTGAAATGTGTAAATTTTGGCGAATATTATGATAAAAAAAACATATTTTATGTAAATATAGGCGATATTAGAGCCTAAAAATGACCAAATAACGAATTTAGTTTTTGAAAAAAGCCCAAAAAATAAATTGGCGAAATTTTGCCCCTAAAAATTACCCTAGATATATCGCATATGTGTTATATTACATATGTGTTATATCGGATATGTGTCATATCAATTTTGCAATTTCATAAGGCATATGTGATACATCACATATGTGTTCTTACGCATATTTGTTATAACACATACTCGTTTCTTATGCTTAGCTATGGTTACAGGCTCGTGTCTCACCGAGCCTGAACCTAATAAAGCAAGTGCTTTTATGAAATTTACAACAAGCTAGCGTTTCAAATCCCGTGATGGCACTAAAAAGTGGACACAATTTCATTCAACCACACAGCTATTACCCATAAATTCGAGTCAAATACAACACATTTTGTAACATTGATTTGAAGAGCAGGATGGTAGAAGAAGAAGAAAACACTTCAAGAATTGCCATTGTTTTTTGAGTCATTGGAAATAAAAATGAGCAAGAATTTCCATTTAAAAATAGAAAGTGAACGAAAGCTTAAACATCAAAATATCTCCTTGAAAAAAAAGACACTAGCACCTTCAACCAGAACCCAATCTCCTGAAAACAGCTCCATGTGTCTCTTTGACCCCAAACACTTTTGGTGCACGTCTCCTTCAATTGAACAACACATAAATAACACCTAGATTGCTTGTATTTTCACCAAAACACATTCATATCTCGTCAATTGAAAGCATACCCATTGTATATCTGATCTAAAAACCAATAAATGCGACAACACAGACAACCCATTTGCAAAAAAATAAAACCGAATAAAAATTATACATTTAAAACAAACATAACAATACATTTAAAATACAAGTTCACTACCCAAGCTACCCTACAATGTGGCACCACCAAGTAAATATGTTTTCATTCCATTTTTTTTTTCCAAATCTGACAATTCTAGCACGTCCTTTAAGCATTTATGTCCCATCCAAGATGTACTCCACCAAACAAAAAATAACAAAAATGAATAAAAACAAATAAAATGCAATTTCAAATTCAAGAAAGCCTAGTTAAATACAATAGTTTCTTAGAACAAGAGAGCAAACTTGCAAAATTTTGTGTTGCCACCAACAAACTGATGCGGGTCATCCCACTTTTACTGTGTATCCGAAAGTATAGTTTGGGGTTGACATGGAATAATAAGATGTTAACGTATGTTCACTTTTATATATATATATATATATGAGAGTGGACATATAATTTTACCTACGGGAAAAATATTTTTTCTTTAAAAAGCCATATAGTTGACGTTGTTGATTGGCGAGAATCGAGTTGGTAGAGATTGTTGCTACTAAAATAGTTTTTTGTAAGGGAAGGAACGAATAGTTATAAAAATATATATACTCAAACACAAAGTAATATTTGCCAGTGCTACTTTTCCTCATGAAGAATATGAAATTGGTTACTATTATTCAAACTTAAGGATGTGAATATCTTGAAATTAATGATCGTTATTCAAACTTGAGGCTAATATCTCAAAATGGTGACCGTTATTGAAAGGCTGTGAATATCTCAAAATGGTTATCGCTAAAGAATGGCTTTTGAATGTCTCCTAAGTACATTTCAAAAGTTATTTCCAAAGAAACCTACGCTTTCTCCATTAATGTAATTCTTGTTGGTTATCAAATTCCATATATATAAAAAATATTTGAGTTTAGTAGTTATTATTAGTCCTGCCAAGGCAGGGATTATAACAATTGGTTAGGATTTTTTACTTTCAATTATTTTTGTTTTTTGCAAAAAAAACTATACTGTTTTTAAATGTTTGGAAATAATTTTATATTAAATTTAATATTTTGAAATTAAAAATTATTTTTTTTAATATTTGACATTAAAATTCTTATTTTATTATTAGCTAAAATTGATGAATTGACAATATATCCCTGGTAGGATGTGAAATTGTCAAAAAATATAAATAATAATAATTAAAAAATTTTAAAAATAAAAATAAAAAAACAGGGATTTGACATCTGTCTTGTCCTTCGTCCGATCATATCCTATAATTAGATGTGTGAGGATCGCTCACATGTATCTCTCTAGGGCAAGCCATATGCACCCCGCAGCAGACTAATTAAGTCTGCTGCAGGGGCTTTGATGTGACTTCGCGCTCAGTGCACAGCCAGAACTTTCCGGCTAGAGATTCTGGCACATCTACATATCTATCATCTATCAGACATGCAATAAACCATCTCTATGCTCAATGCAGGATGCTCATACCATCGCGTATGACCCATGACCCATCATACCATCGCGCATGACCCATGACCCAGTTAGATTGGATGGATACCAAATTACCAATGACCCAATGTGACATCAATGAATACAATCATCGCAAGTTTAAAATTTGAATCTTGTAAAGGCGCCATGGATTTAAATTTGAATTTGAATTGTTTCATAGGCCTAGGATTTAAATTTGTATTTTGTTTTGCCCGCCCAGGATTTAGTGGATTTAAAAAAGTGAGAAGACATGTTGAAGAGAGAATGTGGAGCCTCAGGAGGTAGCATGAAGAACAAGTTCAAGATGTCGCTGGAAGGGTTTTCCAGTGGCAGCCACTGTGAACTGTCCAGATAACACAGAGCCAAGAACTTGTACATAATTTTTGTGAAGGAAATCAAGGGTCATCTCAACAGGATTCATGCGACATGCTTGTCGTTAGGTTGTGGAAATAGCTGAGCCTTTGTTGTTTGGTATGACCAAATCCATGACATTTTACATGTGCTGTGTGTTGCGGCCTGCTTGATCCCAAGTTTCACTCTATTCTCGACTAGCGATATTTATACAGAGCGAACTTCTTGATCTTGGCCTCTCAATTAATCTCGGCAGGAGTTCAATACTATTTGTTGTTTGATCGATATAGCCAATCATGTGTCATCCCAGCAAAAACAGAAATAGGCTGCCATCTGAATTAAAATTGTGGACCGAGAATTAACGGTGGAAGGTGGAGGAGGCGTTCAAAGTACTGGACAAATATGGGGACGGGAAAATCGGTCTCTCGGATCTCCAGGATTTCTTCAGCAGCAGCCGCTTCAGCGTGGGTAAGGGGCTGAGAAGAGAGGAAATAGAGAGCATGATATCCATTGCGGACACTCACAACACAGTGACTCTGTGGATTTGAGGATTTTCACAGGATTCTGGTGGAAATCATTCCATAAATTGATGAAATAAATGAGAGCAGATCACACACTGGTGATGCTCAGATGTGGGTGTTGAAGGAGGCGTTTAATGTGATGGACAAAGGCGGAGATGGAATTGTGAGTGCATAGGATCTTAAGACCTTCTTCTCCTCCATTTTTAACGCCAGCAGTATCAGTGAAAGATGCAATGTAATGATGAGTGGAGGATATTGCAAACAAGATAAAGGTGGCTGGTGGCTCTTAACTTGACTTTGGTTGTTTCTGCGTTCGGAGATTCGAATGCTTTTGATATGTGACAGGTTGGACTGTTCGTTGAATCTTCCCTTCTATTAATTGCCTTTATTTAACTTTTACAATGTGCCCAACTTATAAATTTTGATTAACCAGTATGCCGTTACCGCTATAATTATTGATTTCACAAAAATTAAACATTCCAGAGAGTTGATTGATCTGTATGTTGTTACGAATATAAGTATGAGTATAGATTTCATAAAAATAAAGCGTTCCAAATAAATGATACTTGAATTGTGATGATACCTTTCATAATATAACTATAACTAAAAGTTATTAAAAAAATATTGAATTGTAATGATATCTTTCATAATATAACTATAAGTAAAAGTTATTAAAAAAATATTGAAAGCTTGGAATTTATTTTATAATTAAAAAATACAAATTTCAAACTTAACTTTAATCTTCAATACCGATTCGTTTACTTATACTTCTTCTATATTTTTATATAACTATTGATTTGTTTAACTTTAATCTTTACTACCGATTCATTTATTTATACTTTTTCAATAATTTTATTATATAATTATTGATTCGTTTATTTTTATAAAATAATTGATAACTTCAAAAAGTTGTACTCATATTTTTTTTAAATTTTTTTAGTTAAAAACAATATATTATTAGTATTTATAAGGTGAATCAAATAGTACAACAAATTAAGTTGATGTAAAAGACAACTTTTAAAACATTACAAGTCATACTGAGCATTCTCATATCCTCCAAGTCATTAACACTTCTTAACATCAAACTTAGAGATCAAACTATTAACCATTATCAATAACTAAGTCGTCCATAAGTTCTTCCCAAAATAAGACACCTTCATACTAAAACTGTAACTTATTTGGTTTTTCAAAAGGTTGTATTGATACTTCTTCTTTTTCCTTTTTAAGTATGCTAAAAACTGTAGCTTATTCGCATTCTCATATATTTACAATTATTTATTTGATAAAATTAATTTTTATATTTGTAAATATTATTTACAATTATTTTTATATAAAGTTTTAAACTTAAATATATTTATATGATTTGATGAATTGGTTTAAAAAATATTAATATTTCTGAAAATTACATAAATCACTATACTAAATTATTAAAAAAGAAATAAATAGATTTTTAATATGGAAAAAAATGAATAAACAAAAAGAAGAAATTAGTTCTTAATATTATAAAACACTTTAAAAAGGAAAGAAAAATATAATGCACAAACAACAAAAACATGATTAAAACAATATTAAATCATTTTATGAGAACAAAAATACAAAATACCATCAAAGATTTATACATATAGAAAAAGTTAGGTGTATGCAAATATGTAATTATGTGAAAGTTTCTATAGTCAATGTATGTGAAAAGTATTTTAAAAAGTGTATATACTAGGTGTATTAATACCTAGTATATACATCGGTGTATATACTAGGTATATACACCAGTGTATATGCTTAGTGTATACACTAGTAGTGTATGCACTACATCTCAACTCCTAATTTAGTTAGGAACTCAAAATTCGCACATGTCAAGCCTAGTGTGTATTTGATTATGTAAAAATCCTAACCATGGCCACCTCAACGTCTCATCCGCCACAAATTTGAATCAAATTTGAATTTTAAAATGCCGCGCTACATAATTGAATCAAATTTGAATTTTAAAATGTCGCGCTACATGACCACCTTTGAACGACCCTCTCTTCACTCACAGACAACCCATTTTCATTCGGCTCCCTTTACTCGATCGACAAATAGAAGCTTCCGTATATGCACAGTGCATATATGGAAACTTACACATATGCGCATATACGGAAGCTTACACATATGCGCTACGCATATACGGAAGCTTACATATATGTGCTGCACATATACAGAAGCTTCCGTATATGCGCAGGGCATATACGGAAGCTGCGCATATATAGAAGCTTCCATATATGCGCAGGGCATATACAGAAGCTATGCATATATAGAAGCTTCCGTATATGCGCATAAACAAAAGCTTTCGTATATGTGCTGCGCATATACAGAACCTTCCGTATATGCGCACATACAGAAGCTTCCGTATATGCGCATATACGAAAACTTCCGTGTATGCGCACATACAAAAGCAACGCATATACGGAAGCTGCGCATATACAGAAGCTTCCGTATATGCGCAGCTTTCAAAGCTGCGCATATACAGAAGCTTCCGTATATGCACAGTTTTCATATATGCGCATATGCGGAAGCTTACGGAAGCTTCCATATATGCGCATATACAGAAGCTTTCATAAGCTTCGGTATATGTGCATATATGGAAGCTTCCATATATGCGCATATAAGGAAGCTTCCGTATATGTGCATATATGGAAGCTTACGGATACGGAGGCTACGCATATACGAAAGCTTCCAGATATAAGCTGGGCATATACGGAAGCTTCCGTATATGCATAGCTTCCGTATCCGTAAGCTTCCGTATATGCGCGTATACAGAAGCTTCTGTATATGCGCATATAAGAAAGCTTACGAAAGCTTCTGTATATGCGCATATACGGAAGCTTCCGTATATGTGCAGCTTCCGTATATGCGCATATACGGAAGCTTCGCATACACTGCGCATATACGGAAGCTTCTATATATGCACATATACGAAAGCATGTGCATATACGGAAGCTTCCGTACATGCGAAGCTTCCGTATATGCACATATATGGACGCTTACGGAGAGGGAAGCTGCGCATATACGGAAGCTTCTGTATATGCGCAGCTTCCGTATATGTGCATATACAAAAGCTTATGGATACATACACATATACAGAAGCTTACGGATACGTACACTGCGCATATATAGAAGCTTTCGTATATGTGCAACGCATATACGGAAGCTGCGCATATACAGAAGATTCCGTATATGCGCAACGTATGTGCATCTTTCGTATCCGTAAGCGCCTGTATATGCGCATATACGGACTATCCTCTCTTCTTCCTCTCTTCTGAAATATTTGTGGAGATTGAGACTCTTTGTGACTATCCTTCTTGAAGTACGATTGATTCCTCCTTCTCTTGGTGTGTGTAGCCAAGGCTTGGTCATCTTGTTTGAGCAAGGCTTCTCTGTTAGAAACCCTAGCTTCTTCTTGGATGCAATCTGGAAAGCTTCCGAAAGCTTCCTTATATGCACATATACGAAAGCTTCCGTATATGCGTATATATGAAAGTTGGGCATATACGGAAGCTGCGCATATACAGAAGCTTCCATATATGCGCAGCTTCCGTATATGTGCAGCGTATGTGCAACTTCCGTATCCGTAAGCTTCTATATATGCGCATATACGGAAGCTTCCGTATATGCGCAGCGCATATACGGAAGCTTCCGTATATGCGCAGCACATATACAGAAGCTTCTGTATATGCGCAGCACATATACAGAAGCTTCTGTATATGCGCAGTGCATATACGGAATCTTCTGTATATGCGCATATACGGAAGCTTCCGTATATGCGCTGCACATATAGCGCATATACGGAAGCTTCCGTATATGCCCTGCACATATACAGAAGCTGCGCATATACGGAAGCTTCCGTATATGCGCTATATGTGCAGCGCATATACGGAAGCTTTCGTATATGCGCTATATGTGCAGCGCATATACGGAAGCTTCCGTATATGCACAGCTTCCGTATATGTGCATATACAGAAGTTTACGGATATGAAATCTGTGCATACGCTACGCATATACGGAAGCTTCCGTATATGCGCAGCTTCCGTATCCGTAAGCTTCAGTATACGCACATAAACGCAAGCTGTGCATATACGGAAGCTTCCGTATATGCACAGCTTGCGTTTATGCGCTGCGCATATACGGAAGCTTCCGTATATGCGCAGCGTATGCGCAGCTTCCGTATCCATAAGCGTCCGTATATGTGCATATACGGAGGCTGGGGATATACGAAAGCTTCCTTATATGCGCATATACAGAAGCTTCCTTATATATGCATATACGGAAGTTGCACATATACGGAAGCTTCCGTATATGTGCATATATGGAAACTTACGGAAGCTTCTGTATATGCGCATATATAGAAGCTTCCGTATATGCTCATATAAGGAAGCTTTCGTATATGCACAGCCTCCATATATGCGCATATGCGGATGCTTATGGATACGGAAGCTGCGCATATACGGAAGCTTCCGTATATGCGCAGCTTCCGTATATGCGCAACTCATATACAAAAGCTTTTGTATATGCTCATATACGGAAGCTTCTGTATATGCACTGCGCATACATGGAAGGTGCGCATATACGGAAGCTAGCTTCCGTATATGCGATTCCATATATGCGCAGCTTCCGTATATGCGCATATACGGAAGCTTCCGTATATGCGCAGCTTCCGTATATGCGCAACTCATATACAGAAGCTTCTGTATATGCTCATATACGGAAGCTTCTGTATATGCACTGCGCATACACGGAAGGTGCGCCTAGCTTCCGTATATGCGATTCCATATATGCGTAGCTTCCGTATATGCGCATATACGGAAGCTTACGGATACGGAAGTTGCGCATATACGAAAGTTTCAGTATATGCGGCTACGCATATACAGAAGCTTCCGTATATGCACAGCTTCCGTATCCATAAGCTTCCTAGCCGCATATACAGAAGCTTTCATATATGCGCAGCTTCTGTATCCGTAAGCTTTCGTATATGTGCATATACGAAAACTGCGCATATATATACGGAAGCTACTGCGCATATACGAAAGCTTCCGTATATGCGCAACTTCCATATATGCGCAGCGCATATACGGAAGCTTCTGTATATGCGCATATACGGAAACTTTCGTATATGCACATATACGGAGGCTGCGCATATACGGAAGCTTCTGTATATGCGCAGCTTCCATATCCGTAAGCGTCCGTATATGCGCATATACGGAGGCTGCGCATATACAGAAGCTGCGCATATACGGAAGCTTCCTTATATGCGCATATACGGAAGCTTCCGTAAGCTTCTGTATATATATGCGCATATACGGACGCTTACGGATACGGAAGCTTCCGTATATGCGCAGCCTCCGTATATGCGCATATACGAAAGCTTCCGTATATCCGCCTATACAGAAGCTTCCGTAAGCTTCTGTATATGCGCATATACGGAAGCTTCCGTATATGCGCATATAAGGAAGCTTCTGTATATGCGCATATATGGACGCTTACGGATACAGAAGCTGCGCATATACGGAAGCTTCCTGGCTGGTTTACAAATTCAAACTAGGCGGGTTTACAACTTCAAAATACAAATTTGAATGTCAGCTCGCCTTTAGTAAATTCAAAATTCAAATTATCGTGGCATTAATGCGGACCATATTTAGTCTTTCATGCGCATGCCGTTTCGTATGGGATGGGTGGATGATGGTTATCAGCGCATAGATCCATGGGTTTGCAATATGTTGAGCATGCATGGCTGAGTCGACGGAAAAGGGCCTAAAGTTTTGCCGTAAAATAAAATGCTAATAAATAGCTCCTTATAGGTTGCTAAGGAGAGATTGAAGTTCATGAAGGCTCGAAGGTGGATGTCCATAACGTTTATAATTCCTTTTTCCACTTATTTACAATCAATCAAACCCCTAGTTTCCTTGAATTTATAGACTGGTGCAGTGACCGGTGACTAAGTATATACACTAGTGTACATACCTCAATGTGGCCATGCCCATACGAACGATCAATGCTATGTGTGTTAAAGTCATTCTCCTTGAACCCATGGTCCCATCATCCCATGCCCGATGCCATCTGGATGACAAATACGGCAAGTACAGTGTGCATTAATGTCTATCTTCGTTTGAGTTTTGAATTCAATAAAGGCGCTAAGGATCGAGGAGACATTCAAATTCGGATTTTGATTTTGTTAAAAGGCCCAACCCATAGTTTTCTATTTTGTTGGTGGGCATTGTAAACAGTAAAAATCAACGATAATGGTGCAGTGAGTGGAGTCGTCATTGAGTGTCTTGTGGTGAGGACTCAGGAGGATATGAAGGTCAAAGTTGGATGCCTCACGGAGGTTCCATTCATCTCCGGTATATGCACAATAGCTTCCGTATCCATATATACGGAAGCTATTGCGCATATACGGAAGTTTTCATATATGTGCAACACATATATGGAATCTGCGCATATACATAAGCTTCTGTATATATGCAGTGCATATACAAAAGTTGTTGCACATATACAGAAGTTGTTGCGCATATACGGAAGCTGCGCATATACAAAAGCTTATGTATATACGCAGCTGCTTCCGTATACGTGCAAGGCATATACATAAGTTGTTGCGCATATACAGAAGGTTTCGTATATGCATTGGCTTCCGTATATGCGCAACATCTTCCATATATGCCTTGCGCATATACGGAAGCTACGTATATAAGGAATCTTCCTTATATGTGCAGTTGCGTATATACGAAAGTTGTTGCGCATATATGGAAACTTTCGTATATGCGCAGCTGCCATATATGCATTGCGCATTTACATAAGTTTCCGTATATGTGCAACAGCTTCTGTATATGCAACTTACTAATCATGAGCTAGATACAACTTACTAATCATTAATGACTTGCATCCAATCAATATATGGATCTCAACCTCTGAGTCACTCTCCTGTTTCATTCTTGGAGATAGTATTCATTCCACCTGGGACAAGATTGTATTTTACATTTCATCCTCTTAAGTCTATGGGATAGTCCTCTAGTGATACCATCCCATCCTCTTTAGAATTGTAACATGGATTTGGAAAATCAAAACAAAATATGTGCATAGATAAAAAGAACATTTGGCAAGATGGTTTACACTCTATCTATGGAAACAATAATTTCATCCTTTTTTAGCCTCATTTGTGTTATCTTTTCTATCTTTGTTCTCCTTCTCCAACCAATTCTCCTAGATATAATCCATATCCTTTTGTGCTCTGGTTCACGCTCTCAGTTTTATATTTTTGCATGCCATTTAGAACAATGGTACACATTCCAAATTGAATGTTGTGTTTCCTAATAAAAGGGATAAATTCAAAACCCTCAAGGATTCTGCAAGCTCTATTTTAACAACCTTCAAGAAATGAAAAGTTTATTATGTGAGATTTATCTACACGATTATGTGTTTCCTCAGAAGTTGAGGTGGTCTTTGAACCCTTATGTAGGGGACATTAAACTCAAGGCAACCATATATTGGTTGTAGAAAAAACATAATAAAGGTTTTCCACTATGGAATCTTACAAGGCCGATGAGATGATATATGAACTAAGGGTGAGAGGGGAATGTGCTAGGCCAAATGATGTCTAGAGAAAACATATAAATGTGATTGTAGATTTATTCGCATTCCTAGTGTTAAAAAGGAGATAATTGGAGGCGAATGCACTTTATAATAGACTGATCAATACTTCAAGGGATGAGTCACTACAAGGTCTAGAAGTAAGATGGAATGATAATTTTGAAAATATACAAAAATGGAACCCTAGTCCTTCCCAAGTCTCATAACAACTCTTTATAGAGTTGAAATATATGTTGAAGGCGTTCAAAGAATTACATTCAATTAGGTAGGGTTAAATTTTAGTTTTTTACTTTCATTACATCCTATCCACTATTATCAATGATTTGGAGAACCATGGTGTTTCTACTACTTGAGGACAAGGTGGAAGGAACTTGTCCAATTTTCAGGATACTACCAAAAAGAAGCTACAACCTATTCTATTTATTATAACCTTAGAGAGGAATGCTTGAAAACATAGAGGGATGTTGAGATTATTATAACACATGAAAGATAGTTAGTTCCCCTCTCAATTTGGGTAAGCAACACTCAACAAATATTTTGAGACTTAGAATCAAAACTAGAGGAATCTAGATGAAGCTAACACAACATCAAAATCACTCCATAGGCTTCCTAAGATTGCTTCATATTTTATTCAAAAACACCTACAACTTAAGAGAGGTTGACATAAGATGCCAATTCTTGGCTAAATCATTGGGGAATTAAGGAAAATCTCATTTTACAAAATAGTGGTAATATACAAAATAGTGATAATATTAAAACTAGTATTACATCTAAATTTAAGGAGAATATGTGGTGCCATAAAGAGTTCAAGGATAAGAAAAAAATAAAATATTATAAGGAGGTGATCAACCCTAATATAGAAGATCAAAAGTATCTCTTTGTTTAATTAGGTTCATGAGCTCCAAATTGAAGGAGGGCATTGGACAATTCCTAAAAGGCCGCTCGAATAAACAATTTGTCATAAAATGTCATGTGTACACCTACATTAGAGCACAATTTCAAAATATTTGCAATCATATTAACATTGATAATCTTTTAACTCATCACAACTATGGTGATCAAGGAATGTTTCTTTTAACGAAGTTGGTGTCAATGGACACGAATAGCTAGTCATTATCATTATTTATATATTTTAAATTTTTTAATAAGAAAATAATATTTTTAATAATTTAACAATGAAAAAACACATTAGATTACTTTCTTTTTATCCAATGAAAAATAATTAAATAATATTTTGAATTTAAAAAAAAAAAAAATCTTTATAATAAATTACTTACTAACCTTGTAAATTTTGCATGAATATAAATACAACAACTTGAAATATTACAGTACTAATAAAATTCTAAGCAAATAGCTTATTAACTTTTAATTTAATCACTTTTAATAGAATTTGGTAAATATTTTTTTAAATATTATTGTTTTATTATTTCAAATACAACTTTGAATTTTTGTAAACTTAAACATAATATGAAATATTAAAATTGCAAATAGCTTATTAACTTTTAATTTAATCACTTTTAATAGAATTTGGTAAATATTGTTTTAAATATTATTGTTTTATTATTCCAAATACAACTTTGAATTTTTGTAAACTCAAACATAATATGAAAGATTAAAATTGCAATTTTGAGTTAAGTTAATAAGTTATAATTTTAACCCATTAAATTTGGGCAAAAATCTGCATAGTAAAATATTACAATTTATATATATAAATTCTAAGTTTTTTTATATTTAGTTAATGATATATATAATAATGATAGAAATTACACACATATTTAAAACAACATCAACTTCTTAAGAAATCAAGTATTATAAATACAAACATTCATTGGACCATACTAAATACAAATCTTCTCAAGCCAAATTTCAATGCTTTCTATGCCATTAACTCTGTGATTTTGAAGCTATGATTGGTTTTGCATTAAATATATATATCAAAGTCAAAGTTCAGATAAGAGGAGCATTCAATGTCCTCCTTATAACATATGTAATGCCCACTAAGGAGGACTCTGAATGCTACCTTTGGAAGGAAACAAGACTGCTACTTGGGAAGGTAAAAACCAGAACTGCATCATCAATAAAAGACGCCTGTGTCTGGTTTGGGAAGATCTTTCAAAATGCGAAGAACCCTAAGGAGATTTGTCGGAGCAGATGCTAATGGGCGCTTATTTCCTAAGCATTCAGAACCCAGGAATAGTTATCTTATCGGACGCAAAGGGCTCAATGCAATATTATAAATCCAATAGGAGCTACCCGCTTTGTAATAACCATAATGTAGCTATGTTGAAAAGTTCGCTACCAATAAACTGCTTCCTGTACCAGAAAAATATGAGAATCTCTTTTAACTTATTATTTTCATACACATTGAAACCATTAAAATATTATTTCATACACAATGAAACCATTAAAATATTATTTTCAGACCATGAAACCATACAAATATTCAAAAATTGAATTTCCGCGTTGTATGAGGCCCATTATTTTCAGTGACGGCCATTCATCAAAATGATTTCGAACAGTAATGTCCAAAAATTCTCATAATTCGAGGCTCTCCAACAAAATTAGGTTAAACGTCATACTAACAAATTTATTCGCTAGATTTTGTTGGATTTGTGATTCTATTTAAACCAAAGTCAAGTTTGTAGTAGTCTAAAACAAAACATATAGGGGGATGCGCTTAATGAAATTTAGAAAAGGAAGCCATGGTTTTATTGTTTGATTTGCGGCAGATCTCTATTCGAGACTCGGGCAAGCCCTGAGTTTGATCCTCCTGGTGGTCGGTCTGATCTGTGTGGTGATACAGTGTCTGAGAAAACGGCTTCGGCCTCCCCCTGGTCCATCCGGATGGCCTCTGGTAGGCATCCTTCCATTTCTCAGCCACATGCTCTGTCATCTATCGAAACAATACGGTCCGATCATGTATATGAAGCTCAGGACAACCGAAACTGTGGTTGTTTCGTCCCCAAAAATTTCCGAGGCGTGCATGATAACCAACGATCTCAACTTTTCCAGCCGGTCCGGCAACTCAGCCACCAAATTCATTGGCTATTTAACTCCAACGGCCTGGTATGGGGTCCCTACGATGAAACTCCGGGGATATAATTTATGACATTCTTATTCTCATCCTCTGGCGCAAAACCACAAAACATGTTTGACACTGCTTAAAAAACCCTATTCTATTAACTTTATAGCTTTTAAGTTCTAATAAATATAATATCACATTTATCATTACATACTGGCGGACTTCATATCAAGAAATGAAAAAAAAAACCATGGTTGAGAAATGGACAATGGCCATTTTTCACAAGCAGATCCCAATGATAATAGATGGAAAAGACGGTCGCCGTCTCAGTCCAAAAGGAAGCATGAGAAATCCCAAATTTCTTTGCTAAGCGGTCAAGCCAAACAAAAAAAGTGTCAGCAATGATACATAATATGGGAGGTTCCTTAGACTTGAGATGTGGCGATCAACTTTTCAACATGCGGTACCATATTAGTCTGGAAGGCTTCCATAAACTCCACCGAATTCAACGATCTATCAAATTCCATACAAGGTCTGGAATATTCATCTCTTCACAGGCAAGGCCCTGGAAGATCTGCAGGCCCCAGTGCGTGAAGCGGAGGTCGGGATGCTGGTGAAGTCGATTCTTAAACATGAGCGGCAAGGGAAGGATGCGAATCTTGAGGAGATGCTCAATGTCTGCATTGCGACTATGTGCTGTCTTTGGCGTGAATGGATCTGCAGGGCGTAAAGACCAAGATGAAGAAGTTGCACAGCAGATTCAATGAGTTCTTCACCAAGATGATAAAGGATGCGAATCTTGAGGAGATGATAGACGACAGAGGGCTGATTTTCTGAGTGTTCTTTGGGATCTCAGAAATGATGCGGAAGGCGAAGGAGGGAAGCTCACGGATATAGATATTAAGGGCATTCTCGTCTTTGACGGAAGACAGGAACGCGTTGTAGGGCTGGGGGATAGGATGACATGGCAGGGAGAGCTGTGCAAGGAACTGATGTGGGTGCTTACTACATGTCAGGATTATTCATGGAGATGGATGCTGCTGCGGATGCCACGGCTCTCCAACAATACTTGCACGACGATAATTTCGGCCTGTAAAATCGTAACCTGCAAAAAAATTCATTACATATCTTGAGAGAGATACCTGCAGAAGCCATTTATGCAAATAACAATAAAGAATGTATATGCTGAGGTTAATAATATATACACATTTATATAGGTTATCAAGAGGTTCATATACCTGTTGCTGCAAGGCGAAAATGTGCACTAAGCATCCATAAACGGGATCTCGTAGTCGAGATTGTGCCTCAGCCAAATGCTCGGCTCCTTCATTAGAGCCGAAATATGGAGCGAACACGCAGCCTTTCACACATTTCATTCTAAGAAACTTGCAATCCCCAAGGCGCTCCTATGCTAAACATTATGCAGGATTCGAACTGCCAACCGCGATTTTTCGGAGAGATCCTTTATTGCAGCGGCAGCTTCTGCCATGGCGGAGAAGGGGATGAATGGGTGCGACCGTGCGAGGTGTTATGGAGCGCGGCATTTGAAATTCAAAATTCAAATTTGCCGCTTCAAAACAGTGTCAGAACAATAAAGACGGGATATGTCATCCATGATATGCATGGACAGGGTTTTGGGCTCTTGGTATATGCATCCATGATATCATATCGCTCTCCGGATGATGGACATGCAAACATGGTAGCCGGAAAGTTTTTGTCGAGAACAGGATGCGCACGGAGAGTTCCCGTTTGTCAGAGCCCCGCAGCAGTCTTAAATAGTCTGCTGCGGGGTGCATATTACTTGCCTCTCTCTAGACCCACCCATCTCCAACATTCAATAATATTAACTTGCATTTAACAGAAAAACGACGGACGTATGAAATGAAATTGGTTGTAGAGGAACGATTTTTTTCATAGTTTTTCTTTGTCCTTTATCGTTTATTCTTTATTCAAAACCACTCATTCCTGCGCGTAATTTGTGTCTTATTACACCAATGCCATGATGCTTTGTTGTGACTATGCCATCTGGCAGGTTACTTAAAATAGTTTAATTTAAATTTAAATCATGTTTAAAAATATCACATTTAAATATAAATATTTAAAAATTTAAATTTAAATAAATTTAAAAATCAAAGTTTATATAAATTTGTTTTTTATATTTAATTTATTAAGATTTTATTTTAGATATAACTATTTTAATAAAATTTGAAGATCATACCATTTTTCATTTTTAAGTAATTAGGGAGTATTAAATATAATTAATTGTAACTTAGTTTTTAGTTCAATTGTAGCTAATGATAACATTTCAGTTTTCTATGTGTGGTCTTGGTCGTCTTTAACAACATTTCTTTTTAAGGAAACTTGAAGTTTGGTGAAGATAATAACCATATTTGACTTTAAGTATGGGAAACTTTGTATCATTCATGTTTTCTTTGGACTTTTTGAATATTGGTGATTCATCTTCTATAAATAGTTAGTACAAGTTAGTAGATATATCGAGTGACTAAGAAAAAGGACTTCTTACAATTCTAATTTAATTCGAAGAACTGTTTTTAATTTTAATTTTTTATTAATACTCCATTTCAATAATAAATCTTCTTAATAATTTATTTTTTAGTATTAAAACATCCATACCATTTATCATTTCAGTGTACTATTATTAATGACCACCATTAATTTAATGATTTTCTTATCAAATTAATAGGATTTTTTTTATCAAATGAATTCACATCTTTAGTATCTTTGGCAAGGCTGAGCCGGCCAAGCTCATCTCACGGTGTCTAACCATCGGACTCAATCATTCAATGGAGCAGCCAATAAATTTGTCCCCACCTTGGTAGATGCAATAATATTTTGTTAATCAGAAATATTGTACCTTACCATGAGTCCATTTAATGGTATTTACCTAAGTTGCCAAGAAACGTGGGTACGGGGACGGGGACGAGGACGCCACTTTTTGAAACAGGGTACTTGGGTACGTCGGGGTTACTGTAGACATATATATATATATATATATATATATATATATATATATAAATAATTTATAAAATTAAAATATTACAACATGTCACAATCACATCATACATGCATATATCAAGTGGAAGGTTGAAACTTGGAAGTTATATAATTAATATTTAAAATTAAAAAGCGTTAATATTATATCATATGTCCACGACTCCATGAGCCCATTGTCATACTACATTCAAAATTGGCCTAATGGCATTTTCAAACATGAAATAAAAAGTTCAACTTCAAAACAGTATGAGTAAAGTTAAACAATGAACAAGATAGTTGATCTGGCTTCCTCAAGCCATGTCATCAACATCCTCAGGGTCAATGTCATCAGCATCACTAAGGTCCTCTGTCAGCAAGCTCTCTAGATAGGCATCACTCTCAAGTTGAGGCTCATGCTCATCAATAGTAAATGGAGGTAGCTCAACCAGGCCATCTGGTCGTATCTCCTCATCCACACAGGTAGCATCATCTATGTGTTGGTCTCATCTCTTAAAAGGACCCTCCTTGTATCCTGGGTCTTTTCGAGATATAAGACGAAGTGTGCTATGAATGTACACTAGATTCTCTGCTTTCTTTGACCCCAACCTGTTTCTCTTCACTGAATGTATGAAAGCATAAGTGCTCCAATTCCTCTCACAAGATGAGGAACTAGCTACCTGTGCAAGTAGTTGTATGGAAAAATTTTAGTGGAGGGCTCAAGCATGTAAATTTCAAATTTGTAAAATCAATTAAAATTTAATAAATTTATATAGAAGCAAGATGAGGAAGTGGAACTACCTGCCCAAGTAACCGTATCGCAAACTGCTGCAACTCAGGAGCATCCACACCATGAAGCCACCACCAATCAATTGGATTCTTCTTATTCCTCCTATCGGTCTTTGATTCATGTGAACTAAAGATACCTCGCCCACGTGCAAACTGGGAAAATTGAGATCGTGTCTCAGAGGCCTCTTCTGAAGAACCATACATCCTTTTTACAGCAGTCAGAAACCCCTTCACCACCTCTCTATCTTGGGAAGGAGGCCTTCTTCCTGTTGTGGAATCGTACCATTTTGGATTTATTGCATAGGCTGCCATATGAAGTGGCATGTTCAATTTATTCCACCGTCCATGTATAAATGATTGCAACTATGGCCATAAAGTAGGATCTTTTCTATCTGTGATGGATTGGATCATCTCACACATAGAGTCTATGTTCTCATAAATCTCACCTAAACATGGACTATCTGTGTCTACGTAGCGAAGCATATCACAAATTGGCTCTACAAATTCCACAACGAATTTGACATCAGCCCAAAATCGATCATCCAAAATCAACCTCTTTACCTCCATAGTTGTATCTGAAGTAGATAGCATCCATTGCTCCCACATGTCACTAATAATTGTGGCCACTAAAGCCCCCTTCATCTCCACAAGTCGTTTAAGCAGAATGTAATAAGAGGCAAATCTGGTATCAGCGGGTTTAAGAAGCTCCATTTTTGCATGTTTGCGGTAAATTGCTTGTGAATGGTGGTGGTTGCATATGAACATTTGAATTTTGCGGCCATTCTCAATTAACAACCGAATCCATTCAAGTTTTGCAATGTCTTTCAGTGCATTATGCAAAGAATGCACTGCGCATGGCATCCAAAAAATATGCCTACAGAACAAATGAAAAAGAATTAGTTTCTTGATTGAGATTTCTAATTTTAATTCATGAATAAAGATGAAAAACTAGAAAAAAATTCAAACTTATAATTAAAAATCAGATTTGTAATTCTACTTCATGTAAAGAGTTAAACTTAAATTTTAAAAAATCAGATTTGCCACTAACCTATACTCTTTCTGGACCATTATCCCCGCTGCTTTGCACACTGGGGCTGCATCGGTAATAACTTGGACGACATTGGATGGCCCCACCTCAGCAATGGCATCACATAATTGGTCTTTCAAGAACATAGTGTTATTTTCTTGACCGGAGCAATCAATGGCCTTGATAAAGTATGGACCGGAGATGGAAGAGACAATTATGTTTATCAATGGACGATTCCTACAATCAGTCCAACCATCCATAACAATGGAGCATCCGTCCACACTCCAAAATGCCTTCAATGGTGGCATTGCCTTCTCAAGCCGTGCTTTCTCCTTGTCCACCAAAACTGTTCGGAGCTTCTCATAACCAGGTGGCTTATACCCCATAGGTCCATTATTAATTGCATGGACCATTTGCTCAAAATATGGTGAGCGGGTTGCATTGAAAGAAATGCCACAAGCAAGAAAAAATCTTGCTATTGCTAGATCAACACCGTCCCTTCCTTTCACATCAAACATGTCGTGAAGGCCACCAATTTTTGTTTTCTTACTTGCTTGATGTGTAGTGCTTTTTGATGTTCTAGATGGCACATTTTCATCACCAAATTGAACTTCATCTTCAGATGGATTTTCTTCACCAACATCAGTGGACTCATCACCCACATCATCACGGGGTTTACGAGAAGGCCTTGAGATTTACTTGCCTAGCCTACCATCAACTTTTCGTTGCTCCATTTGTGCATTAGAGAGTTTATCAGGATCCTCTGGGTCTCCATTACAAAGCTCAACACCCATCCTTGGGGTTTGCATAAAATGGGCCTTCACTCTTGTATAACTACCTTTCCATTCAACATTACAAAAATTACATTTTATAATGGTTGTCCCTCCTTTATCCTTTGATTGTTTTGTCCTCTCCACATATTTCCAAAGTGGATATTGAGGATTTTGCTTTGAAGACATTTTGATTTGGTGATTTTGCAAATTTGCAGAGATTGGAAAACTGAAAATTTAAAAACAATAATTTTGAAATTGTAAGTGAAATGAAAATCTTTAATTTTTAAAACTGGAAATGAAATGAGTTAGTAAAAGACTAAAAGTTAAAAACTTAAAATAGTTTAGTGTCTAGTAAACTACTAAACAGTCTAAGAGTCGAGACTGAAACTGTACAGTCATACTACAGTGTAAATTACTAAATTGTAAAACTAAAAAGTTAAAAAAAGTTAAAAACTAAATTACTAAATTACTAAATAGTATCTAAGTATACTAAATACTAAATACCGGTGGCTGCTAGTAAGACTAAAAGTTTAAAAATTAAAACACTAAATAGTAAACAGTAAACGGTCTGTTTATGAAACTGTAAAACTAAAAAAATTTAAAATAAAAACTAAATTAGTAAAACAGTAAACTAAATACCCGTGGCTGCTGAAACCAGTGGCTGCTAGTAACTGTAAAACCCATGGCTTCTAGTTAAACCTGTCATGGCTGCCAGTAAAACCCCCGGCTGATGAAACTCGTGGCTGCTGAAAGTTTGAAACCCACGCTGAAGAGGCCACGCCAATGCTGAAACCCACACTGAAACCCACTACTGAAACCCACTCTGAAATCCGTGGCTACTGAAAACCATGCTGAAGAGGCCAGTTTAGTGCTGTTGTTGAATACTAGTGAGGCAGTGCCAGTCGCCGGTGGAGTGAGAGTGGTAAGGTAAGCCCGTAAGGTAAGTAAGGTAAGCTTCCAAGTAGACATTAGAGATTAGAAATTAGAATTTGTATTGTATGTTTTTTTATGTGTTGATTTTTTTATTTTTTATTAAATTTTTATTAAACATGCAAAAACAACAGCCGGCGTACCCTAGCCGTACCCAAACATGGGGTACGGCGTACCGGATTGGGTAAACGTACCCAAGCCGCGAGGTACCCGGTATGTGAAATTCGATTTGGGTACTTCTGGGTACGGCTGGGTATGTACCTTTGTCGTACCTAAGTACCCGGTACGAGTACGTGTACCCCACCCCTGGGTACAGGTACCCATGCAACACAGGTATTTACGGGTTAGCCTAGCTATGTTTTGATATGGCATTAAACATATTTGAGCCGATAGGTAAGGTCTTGCTTGCCAATTATTTGCAAGAAAATTAATAATTTAATTATAATATGTATACCCAAGGCATTAAGGCATTACCACATAACATCGAAATTTAATTAATAATAAAATTTATGAAATTAAAATTTTTCAATGATAAATTAATAACATATACATATATATTATATTAATTATTTTATTAATATTTTTTTGTTTTATTTTTATATTTAAAAATAAAAAATTTTAAATTATAAATTAATATATTGAATTTGTTTCTTATAGATTATACAATAAATTAATAAATATAGAAATTTCTTGATATCATAATAATTACGAGACTCAAACTAATTATTAGTTCTTAAATTTTTCAACTCGTTAATTGTAATATATATTTTAAATTTAATGTTTTTTTTATTTATATCTATTGTATTTATAAATTTAGATTTTTATTAATTGAATTTGTATTAAATATTATTTTTTTGAATAAAACAAAGTAATAACTAGTTATTTTAATGTATTTTGATAAATTTTCAATAGTTTTCTATCTTATATATGATGATCATAATCATATGTTTATATTATTTATTTTACTTCTTTTAATTTTAATTTCTGAAGATATAGAATAGTAGGTATTATTTCTCTCTTACTTTTAGTTCATTTTTTTTTCATAATTATTTCAACTTTTAGCTTTGGATTGTATGATGATCATAGTCTTATGCTTACTTTCAAACTTATTAGTTGTAATATATATTTTGAATTTAATGTTTTTTTCATTTACATCTATTAAATTGTATATATAAATTTGGATTCTTATTAATTGAATTTGTATCAAATATTATTCTCTCTTGTAAATAAAGCAAAAAACAAGGTAACTAGTTGCTTTAATGTCTTTTGATAACTTTTTAATAGCCTTCTATCGTGTATGATAATCATAGCCATATGCTTATATTATTTATTTACATTTTTATTTCAATTTTTAAAGGTATGGAGTAGTAGGTGTCACTTCTCTCTTCTTTTAGTTTAATTTTCAAAATTGTTTTAACTTTTAGTTTTGAATTGTATGATGATCATAGCCCTATGCTTATACTACTTATTTCACTTTTTAATTTCACTTTTTAAAGGTATGGAGTACTAGGTGTCACTTCTCTCTTACTTTTAGTCTATTTTTCATAATTATTTTAACTATTAGCTTTGGATGTGAATAACTAATACATTAAAACATTTATAAGAGGTAGGTATAAGCAACTTTGTTGCTAATTTCACTCGTTAAGAATTAAACCAATAAATCTGAATATATGATTGTTTTAAAATTTAGTGGAATTGAAGTTTAATTGAGTTCTCGAAATTAAAAAATAATTAAATAAATACAAAAAAATTATTTTATGAGTGTAAAATTAGTTATGTTAATTATATATTAGTTGGTTGAAGTTAATTAAACAAAAGGTAAATAATTTTAGGTGTAAAATAATTGAAATTCACACATTGTAATTTAGTTAATATGCCATAAGACTTATGTTGACTAGATTAGTTGGTTGAAGTGTTTTAAACCAAATGTAAAAAAAAATATTTTAGGAGTATAAAATTGGTTATATTGATTAAATTAGTTAATTGAATTAATTAAAGAAAATGTAAAATTTTTATATTTTAGGAATATAAAATAATTGAAAATAATACATTGTAATTTAATTGTAATGGAAAGTTTAAAGTTCACATGTATTTTATTATATTATTATTATATAATACATAATTCAACACTCTTTCTTAATATTAAAACTGCTATTTCAATTATATTATATAGTATATGATATAATATGATTTATAATTTTTTATTGTCAATATAATAATATAATACAAGTATATTATTAATTGCTTGATTTTCTTGTTGTTACATAATCCATAAACTATCACTAAGAACATCTTATTTTTATAATTCTACGCATTTTATTTTTACAATTTGATTAAAAAACTTATTATTATATTTTACCATACTTTTATGTAATATCATAAGTCATATTTTTACAATTTAATTAAAAAACTTATTACTATATTTTACCATACTTTTATATAATATCATACATCAATTATACAAAAGATAACATAATCAATTTTATAAAATATAATAAACTCTTATTTATACAAAATATTTATCTTGTTTTATGTTAATATTAATTTTATAAAATAAATATTATTTTCAAATTATATGATGAATTACTTAAATTATTATAATGAGTTTTTTTTAATTATTATAATGAACTTTATAAAAAAGGAATGGTATAAAAATATTAATTTTTTTTCACAATAAATAAATATTATATTTTATTAAAAATATAATATAACAATGTGGAAACTTACACAACTCCAAAAAGATATATAATTACATATCAAACCACCTTTCATATCAGAGCGCTGGTAACTCCAAACTCCAAACCAAAGCAAAGAACCTGACAACCACCAAGACTGCTTGCCTATGTCTCAAGACAAAAAGGCAACAAACACCATAAAAAAATAGGAATAGAGTCTCCATCCCCCAAGATACTCCCATTTTGCTCAAGGCATAAAATATTCCCTTCATCCAGAGACAAAGCACGTTTGGAAAGTGTATTGGCATCAATATTAAACTTTCTGAACGCATGCTTCACATCTAATTGAGAGAATTTAGAACCCAATAATCTTATATGTTGCTACCACGCTTCAAGCACTGCTACTAGTACTAGAATTTCATATCCCCTTTGCATGTCAAATGAATATTTGATGACGTTATTGTGTTTTTCATGCCCTTCCGTTTACATTTTATACAAATTTGTGTTGTTATATGCCAATTTTACTATTACAATTTTTCATCTTTTCTAAATTTTAACCATACAATCTTCCACTATAGAAAATAACCAAAAATAATACATCCAAAAAATATTCGCAATACTAAATATTTTGCCTTTCATAACTGTAATTTATAAATTGTAAAACAAAATATTGTACAGCAAGAGTGAAATTTTACATAATACATATTAAAATATATTTTTAGATCAAATGATACTTCCTAAACATGAACTTGACAACACCCTTCAAATTTTGTTTTAAGGAATTATAGTAGTCCTAATATTTTACACAAGAAACATCTCAAATGCAACACCAAAATTGAAGATATTGCTAAGTCTGACATTCCAACAAGTTCTAGTAAGCTACAATAGTATGGAACACCAAAAAACCAGCAAAAAAGCCTTCCTACAACATGCTGAAATGAGAAACTGTAACAACATCTATAAAATTAAAGGAAGGAAAAATGAAATAGGCTATATTTTCTCACAGGAAATACATGTTAAAATTAGTGAAAATAATAAATAAATTGATAGAATCACTAGAAAGGTCTGTTAGGAACCCATGTCTTTACTTTGTTAATATATTGTTGTTGGTCGCATATGCTTTGTAAAACGTCCCGTAGTATTTGTTGATCCATAGTTTGTATTGGCCCATGGTTTTGACCCATAGTATTGGTGCCTAGACTTAGTATATAAGTGTGTGTTGAGGCCGATGAAGGCACCGTGAAGTTATTTGTATTGAGCTTGTTCAAAGGAGGTTGCCCCCTCGAAGTGGCTTGCGATCAATAAAACGATTCTGAGTTATGTTATTTCTGTTATCTCGTGTATTTTCATTAATTAATTATTGCAGGTTCTTCACATATGGTATCAGAGCCTCCACCCAGGTTCGAGTCATAGAGCGGGTGGCAACGTCGGCATTGCAGTGTTCGCCCGAGGCTCGTACGGCTCAAAGGGGACACCACTGTATGGGCGCACATCCAGCCCAGAGTCTGGACTGCGAAGCATGGTGGGATGTTAAGATCGTAGTAGGAGGCCTTCACTAACACCTCGTGGTTTTGGTGTAACGGTTCGTATCATTTCGTATCAGAGCACTTTCTTGGGCTCGTTGGGTGAAATTTCTGCCAAAAAAAAATTTTCACATCTGTTGCAGGTTCGGATCTGGGAATAATCCCTATCCGCTTAACTATGAGAAGTACTTGGGAATAAGCCCTAAAACTCATTGCGAGGAGTACCACAGGAACCCCAAAGTAGCTGGCCCATTGAGAGGACCTGCCAGCGAAAAGGGCAACGACCCCTACCTGATTGACTAGTTCCCACCAGTGAGGTAAACCAAGAGTTGTCATTTGTGGCCAAATGGTTATCAATTTTACCTGAGCTGTGGAGTGAGGGATACTACCCCAATACGCAAGCCATCAGACAACATTGGTGTCCCAGTGAATCCCCTGAACCGTTAGGAAGCCGAGCATACGGGGTCCATATCTATTTTCAGCTGATAAATCACAGATTTCCTCTATCCAGAACTATTGCCGATCACTTCCGTGTCGTTTCAGATCTATCTGTTGCCGATCCCTTCCGTGTCGCTTCAGATCTATCTGTTGCCGATCCCTTCTGCGTCGTTTTAGATCCATCCATTGTCAATCACTTCCACGTCGTTGCAAATCCATCTATTTCCAATCCCTTCCGCGTCGTAGCAGATCCATTCTGGAAAAAAAAAAGTATAAAATTCTGTTTTTTCGCCATATCTACCTTGTTTTCACTCTATTTCCCTTGAAACTTCCCTGACACCCATGTAATCCCATTCTGCATCTTTCATTCCTGAGGACCCTATCCCAAATTCCACTTCCCAAAGCCAGAAATCCCACATTTGTCTATTTTTAGGGTTCCATAACTTCTTTATTTTTCACCCAATCGCCTTCAAATTTTGCCACCATGTTCATTCCCTATTTCTGCTTCTTTGTCTCTCTCTAACAAATTTTCCCATTCTTTCACCCCGCTTTTGAAATCCTCATTTTCTGCTTCCCTGTCCCTTTAAAAGTGTCCAAAACCTAGTCAAACCCCAATTACCCATCCAAGTTTTTCCCAAATCCAAATTTCCCCTTACTAAATAAGCTTTTGTTTGTGTTTTTCTACCCATTCAATAAAAAAAAACAAAACAAAACCTCTGGTTATGGTTGTCACCCGCGTAGGAGCAAAAACCATGGAGGAAGCACTTGCAACCATCCAAGCCAAACTCTAGGATCTGGATGAAAAATTTATTGGCCTCCATATTCAGCATTTAGCCATGAACAACAACAAACGATAGTCCGAGTCTTCATCAGACAATGGGTTCTCTTTTTCCCACAATTTATGTGGTCCGAAGCTTGATTTTCCTCACTTCAATGGTACTGATCCGACTGGTTGGATGTATCGTGCAGAACGGTATTTCAATCTACATAATACTTTTGACGTCAACAAAGTTCCACTTGCATCCTTTCATTTGGAACATGAAGCTCTTCAATGGTACCGTTGGTACATTAAGGCTCATGAAGAGCCAAAATGGTCAGATTTTTGCCAGCTCCTTTTGCAACGATTTGGTCCTAGTGTTTTTGATGACTTCACAGGAGCCCTCACTAAACTTCGCCAAATTGGCACTGTGAGAGAGTATCAGACAGAATTTGAGAAACTAACCAATCACACAGAAGGATTGTCTGATGAATTCTACAGGAGTTGCTTTATCAGTGGTCTTCAAGATGAAATCCGCTCAGAGGTTAAAATGTTATGTCCCAACACAATGATGGAATCCCTGGGGTTGGTTAAGTTGGCAGAAGACAAGATTGCAGCCCAACAACGCTCCAAACCAACTTTTGTTCCCTTCCAAAATATGTGTTCTCAACGACCTTCCATCCCGCCAGCTCCTCGACCAACTCCTATTAAACATTTGTCTGAAAAAGAGATGCAGGCACGCAAAGAAAAAGAGCTTTGTTATAATTGTGATGAGAAATTCACTCAGGGACATAGATGTGTTCAGCAAAAGCTCTATCTCTTGGATGTGGATTCTCTGCCTGCCTCTGAAATTGGTGAAGAAGCTCCAGATACAATGGATGATGAATGATGATGATGAAGATGATGACGATGATGAAGAAGATGATTATGATGATGATGATGATGATGTTGATGATGAATATGATGACGAAGGATAGTATCATGGATTCTATGTGCTATTGATGACGCTTGAGGTCTAGAATTTTCAATTAAGGCTCAAGTGGAATTCAATTGAGCTCAATATGCTTCAATAAGATCTCGAGGAACTTGTTTTCATTCTTCGATGATGTTCAATGATTTGCAACATATCCATGGTCTTGCATGGTAGTCTGAGGATGAATTCATGGCATTTGATCTTTACAAAATATGTTTTTGTCAAAATGAAATTCAAATTGCCTCTTTGATGAGTCCTCCTCTACAAGACTTCATTTATTGCATGAATGTCACAAACTCACGAAAACTCTAAACAACACCCAATGGCATGCAACTACAAATAATGGCATGCAACTATAACAACAAACCAAGCAGAGTTTGATTTATGCATTGATATAGAGAGGTGGCAGTAGGCACACAATATGGAGAAAAAATGAGTTAGAAAAAACATTTGGACCAAAGTACCACAATGGTTATTAATAAAATTTAAAAAAACAATTTTTGGCTCAGGAATTGTCTTCAATTTGATGGGTGGCATGATCATGATCATGTAATCTCCCTTCGTCCTTCCAAACATATGTGGTTTATCACCACATTTCTCTTCGACACTCGCCATTGAAATATGTATAAAAATAACATGTCTTTACATCCTCTTCCATTTAAATCCTCGTCGCATAGTCAAAAATAAGGATTATTATGCATGCACATCCTCACATTATAATATCAATTGGGTCAAGGCGCATAGACAACCATGAATTATCAAATGTGTCAAGATGCAAAGAGTAAGCTCCTGAGACAACTATAAGTAAGTCTTATATTAAATTTACCATATAAGTCTTTAATTGACACCATCATTTGATATTTGACATGTTGGATTATTGTGATCTTCTTATCACTCCTTACCAATGTGATTGTAAGGCTTCTTTGATGGTGAAGTCCATAATTTTAAGTCTTATTCCTCATTCTCATGCCTTTTGGTAAGAAAACAAGGAGGACAGTGGCCCGCATCAGCATGGAACACAGTTTCGACATAGAGGTAGATACATTAAATAACTTCAATTTCATGCCAATGACTATGAATTCACAGAATCTTGGATTGGTAAAAAAACACATCAAATTTTAGAGCCTCGAGCTCTTAATTACTTATGTATCTAGAATTTTTGCAAATCGAGCCATTAACAAACTTCTTTTGTTATTTTGGTTCAATTTAAAAGGTAGATTGTCGAGACTCAAACATGTAGCAATTCGTAAGGCTCCAATTGACTTAGGCTTGATTCCATTTCCCCTCCATCCCATACCTATATGTTGTCATGACAAGTCTTGAACAATAAATTTTGATGCCGATGCCCTATGATGCTAGCATTTCTAACTTGCTTGGTATGGAGGATTTTTTTTAATGTTTTTTTGAGCCATGCATTATTTTTTCTTAGGCGCTTAATGTCATCATTCTTACATCTCTCAAGCTTGGATGATTTCCCTCTCTCTAGTTTGAATTAAGGTTTTGGTTGGTTTTATATGTATATTTTGGTTGTAGGTTTATTATGGCCTCGTTTTGCTTAGTGGCTTTTTTTTGTACATAGTTAACAATAAGTAATTTTCTCATGTCTCTAGTTTTATTTTAAGAGTATATCTAGTTACAACGTCTTGCACTATGCATAAGATCATGCGGATGACGCAATATGGTTATTGCGTAGTCTAAGTAGTTTTATGTACATTGAAGTGTGGTCTAACCCAAAAAATACAGAAAAACAATTGTTAATTTAATGAACTGTAAAATTAATGTTACATATATGTCAAATTAATGTGTTCAAATTTGGTTTTATTGAAAAGATACCATTTTATCATGTAGATATTGAGTGCTCAATTATTTAAGATTGTAAAAATTTGGATGGGCAATATTTGTTTTTCGCATTTTTTGGGGGGAAGGGTTTAGTTAATTTATTCTTGTCAATTGAAGTACAATTATTTAAATTGCCCTTCATCTTTGAAGGACTCTAAGAACAAATACCCTTCCAATAAAATTTAAGACCCACCCTTCAAATTTCATCATCGAGTCCAATTTATGCAAATATTTTCGAAGTGGGGGGAGGTTTGGAATTAAATGGTGTAAACATTGGGTAATAAATGGTAAATGGTGTAATTGTTATGCAGGGGCACGTGCACGTGTTTTAGCATGTGCGTGCTAGTGACATGTACGCACTGCAAACACGCGTGCATTCATTTAAACCCACGTGCGCGTGTCTGCTGCTAGTTTAAAAAAACATAGTTCTCTGTTCCCGGGAATTCTACCAAAAAACACGGGATTTCTTTCTTTCGCGGGTTTCAATATGTTACAGGTTGCTTATTGGCTCACACTCATTGATATTTTGGACACTCATTGATCTATTGGACACAAAATCACTCTTGGAATCTAACAAACATCTTCAGTGATCTTGGAATCTAGTGGATACATTCAAGCTCCCAGTTTCCATTGCAAGTGGAGATCATTTCTATAGGTATGTTGAATTGTAAATAATTATTTTCATTCACGAGATTTGAGATTCTCCCATGCCTTTTTCATTTTTATCATATGCCTACAGAAATATCCATGCATAGACAACAATGAATTTGACAAGAAGAATTCCCAAGTTCACATCTAAAAAAACTCATATGAACACTAGACAAGATGCAGTATGCAATGTAAACCAATAATTATTACCATGAATATATTTTGATTTCACACAAGGATGGTATGGATGAGGTTCTCTCTTGAGCCTCTTCAATTTGAATAAAATCCTAAGAAGCAATCATGAGAGAGGGTCCATATTTGATTAGTTCATGAAATTTTGTCCATGCTCTCATCTTCATTCTATGTTTATTTGATGTAGAAAAACTATCAAAATATTCCCAAGGAATCTCTAGCATAAACTCTTTCTCATTGAAAAAAATACAAATAAATGGTTTAATAAACCTCCATCTTTTACACATTGTACACCATAGCAAAACCTATAGCATAAACTATCAAACTATTCGTCCCCCACACATTCCCATCTATGATGAGGTTCTCTCTTGAGCCTCTTCAATTTGAATAAAATACTAAGAAGCAATCATGGGAGAGGGTCCATATTGATTAGTTCATGTAGTCCATGCTCTCATCTTCATGCTATGTTTATCGTAATGTTTCTTTAATATCGTGTTTTTGAGCTTGACTACTTGCCTCTACCTCATTGAATTCTCCTTCCTTGGGGGAATTTGAAACCTCCTCATTGTGTAATTAGTAAACTTATTCTCTTTACCTTATTTGATGTAGAAAAACTATCAAAGTATTCCCAAGGCATCTCTACCCATCTCTGTTGTAGGGTGTTACTACCATAATTTTTATGAATTCATGGCTAGGCAAGACACTAGTTTCTCCACTCTACACTTGACCAACCATCACCTATATTGATTGGAATTGTAAGGGATGATGATGTTTATTCGAACACAAATAAACCAACATAGTCTGTATTTGTATGTGTTAATTTGTAAAGTGGTAAGTTATGTTGGAATGTGTCAAGTTCATTGTATTATGGAACTAATATCTCATTTGTTGTTTCTTTTGCAGGGGTAGGCCTGATAGTTTTGTTAAAGAGACTTTTGGAGATGGGAAACTCATGCAACAGAACAAAAAAATATAGAAGGAATCTTCCCATTGAAAAGGTCAATGACTTAATAGAAAAGGCCAGGTTGGGAATGGAAAGAGTGAGACATGGTCCTGTCATTGCCCCGGATCCTGCTATTGATCCTAACACACTTGTTGACATGACAACCTCTTGTTCAAAACCACAAGTAAAGCGGTCGTGTCCAATGGACCCAACTCAAATTCCAACATCAACACAATCTCCAACCAAAAACCCATCAATGAGTCATGCTGAAGTTCCTCGCCACACAAGAATATTGGTAGATGTTGCATGTGTAGAGATGGACATACAAGCAATGCTTAATTTGCAATATACCCAAGAAGACCACAACCATGTCGAGCACACTCTCATTATGGCCCAGTGTGTGAACGAAGCACCACAACAAACAAGCTCTGGTATTCATGTCTCATGTCCACCTTCCCTACCTCGCATGTCCAGTGCAAGAAGAAGAACTCCTAGACGTATTCATGTGGATGAAAGTGCTCTATCGGGCCTTGAAGGTAAGTTTCCAAAACGCACTATCGAATGGAAATGCAACAAAATTGTCAAGGAATATTTTGAATCCAAAGGTGATGCAGGTAAATGTCAATTATTGCTATGTTTGTTAAAGTCACATTGTTTAGCTGTTGTTAGGAGAATTTTGGGCATAAAGATGGTTAAAAGTTCATAGGCTAGCAGTCATATTGTTAGAAATCTCCAATCTGCTTTTAATGCGATTAGGAAGACGTCTCGTACAAAAGATCTCTTTGCGGCTCGTCGTGTGTTAGCGGAATCAGTTGTAAGCAAGTCCACAAGGCAACGTCGCCTGCTATCACACACTTCTCACATGCTTAGATTAAATAGAAAAACTATTAAAAATTAATATGTTATAAGAGAAAATCTAGACACTCCGGGTGGAAACAATTGTTGGGATTTTGTTGGTAGGTTGCCTCGTGGAGATAGGAAGCTAATTGATGTTGTTAAGGAGTTAGTACAAAAGTTTTGGCATGATCATACCAGACCTTCATCAAACCAAAGAGACGTGCTAAAGCTGAGAAAAGGTTCTACTGAACGTGAACCCCATTTTAAACACTTCCTTGACACCACACAGACTGAACTCTATGAGAGATTCAGTAATGAGCACACACAATTAAACCTAGGACAAAGGTCCTTTGAGAAATGAAAACCATGGTACGTTCGTATATGCATTGATCGGAACACCTGTTGTTGTAGATACCATGTAGAATATGAATATTATTATGACACATATAAACATATATTTTGTGATTTGCATACTAACATTGTGCAGGGCTGCAATGAATCCATACTACCACTGAATGCATCAAGAGACTTTATCGACAACATCATGTGTCCAAGGCCCGAAGGACAAAAATATTATGAACAATCGTGTCTATATGGGACATGTTCTAGGTGCAGTGGGTTTTCTCTTTTGAACCGTTGCATCCATGAAAGCGATGAGCACGAATTTGGAAGGATGGGCGTGGAGATGTAGAGCTTCAAGTACGTAACCTATCAATTAGACAGTGCCAGGGAAAGTAAAAAGATTGCATTAGTGAAGTCACAGGTACAAATGAATATTGCATATTTTTCATATTACACATTCAATTTATGACATATACATTTTTCCAAAGGCCACATTGTAATATTTCCCTTGTTTTCATGGTAGCAGGTACGGGTATGTGACTTTATGACAGAGTTCTACAAGAAAACAGAGCAATATGTTCAACATGTGCATGTAGCGCGATGGCAAGATGAGCAGTACAGAAAATGTAGGGACACATTTCCTGTTGGAACCATAGTGTCAATTGTGGATTTTGCAAAAAATTACACCCTTCAGCCACAAAATGAAATCCAGAGTCAATACTACCATTTAGACCAAGTCAGCATCATGGTACATATTATGTATAGGAATGGGCCAGAGAGCAACAATGACAAGAGGATAAAACTGAAGGAGACTAAATTTTACATAAGTGATGATAGAACCCATGATCTGCATTATGTGCAACATTGTTTTCAAATTTTCTAAGATTAGTTGAAGGAGAGAGATATACAGATGGATCAGCATTGGATATGGTCGGATGGTTGTGTGGGCCAATTCAAAAATGCCTGAGTATTCCAATGGATGAGTATTTTGCATAAGACTTATAATGTGCTGCATATCTGGAACTATTTTGAGACTGGGCACGACAAAGGAGAGCATGATGGGGTCGGTGCATGCATCAAGACCTCAGGTTCTCTGCAACAATGTCAGACCAAGCAAGAGATCAACAAACATCATCAGTGGCAGGACGTGTGGTAAGAAATTTTTGGCGAGTGGTTGACATAGATCAATCACGTTCCTATAGTTGCGGCAGAGTACAAGGAACACGTGGATTTCATTCAGTTCGAAGCTCAAACAACCCCTTATTTGAAATATGGACACGAAAGCTTGCTTGCTTTTGCATCCCTTGTAGCAATGGCGAATGGGATGAATGCGAATGCAAGGACTGGGTTGATGAATGAGATCATGTGTCACTTGCAGTAGACCAACGTGCAGTTGTTGAAACAACCCAATTAGAGGAGGTTCAGTCAGTGATTTCGACAGACTATGACCATATCTCAGATCTTGTACAACCAGGACACATATACGCAGTTGTTTCCCCGAAAGACGATGAATGGGGCATGGATTATTAGTTGGCACGGTGCATCCAAGGTAAGAAAACCCTCTACGGATCATTAATCGACGATGAAGGCATTGAATTTCCTATTGGCTAGATGGTGGTTAAGGAGGAATATCTTACACTAGATGGGAAGTCAAGAAAGACTAGTGGGCATGTATTCATGGATTACAGACTAGGTTCAGTGGTGTATCACTTCACAAACTTGATCGTTGGCACAAACATCCATCTATAGAGAATGTCAAGCAAGAGCTCAACCAAGGTACGCTACTACCCGCCTCATTCAGATCACAAGAGATTGATGGAGACAATTAGCAACAGAGAGGATCCAGATGGATTTATTGAATGAGGCTAGTCAACTTTACATAAGAGGAAGAATTGCATCAAAGAATGTTATGTTCTACATCGAGGTATGTCTAGTTTTATGTTATTTTGTTGGTACATGCATTTTTTGTTGATACATACATACATACATGTCTTTGCCATACATACATACATACATAGAGATACATACATACATACATACATACATAGAGATACATACATATACATATATGCATACATACATAGAGATACATACATACATAGAGATACATACATACATACATAGAGATACATCCATCTTCCATGTCATCATTTCACCCTTTGTCATTAATGTTTAGAAACCTAATCTATCCCTAGAAGTACTAATATAACCCTACCAACCTAATCTAGCCCTAGAAATCCCAGAAAGCTAAACTAACCCTAGAAACACTAATTTAACACTAGAAAACTAAGCTAGAATACTATAAACCTAATCTAGTTCTAGAAACCTAAACTAGCCCTAGAAACACTAATCTAACACTAATCTCTAGGAATCCCTCATTGGCCTCAACAACAAGCTTATGTTAATCAATGTCTCCCCACTAGCATGATTATCTTTATTAGGGTTTAAAAACCCTACCCATGTCATGTCACACAAGTACACCACTAGAGAACTCAACTTATAGAATCCAAGTCTACATGTCCATCTTGGTATTTTGATCCTCAAACCCTAGGTCTTATACTCTAGCATCAAACCCTAATATGCATTTGGTTGGTGATAAGAATGAGATGCTTTATGTCAATGGCTTGTGATTATATAAATATATATATTACTTTTTCTTGGAACGTTGGGGTACATGGAAGAGCACATGGACATGTTAATATGAGTTATCTCATGCAAACCCTAGCCATGTCACATCACACAAGTACTCTAGCATCGCACAAGAGAAATATCTACAAGAACATCCAACATGTCTATCTTCCCCTTATCTTCTCCACTGGTTATATCTTTGTGATCCATAAAATCTAACTCCTAGGGTTTACTCATTAACCCTATAATCTCCATGATAGATAAGAAGTCCTCATTGGATTCAATAACAAGCTTATGTCAATCAATATCTCTCCACTAGCATGATTCTCTTTCTTAGGGTTTACAAACAGTATCCATGTCACATTACACAAGTACATGGAAAGACAACGCTATTTCTAGCACCCAAAATCATGTTAGGCATTAGCTCCACTCTGCATGTCTTCTATTAGGGAAATTACCTTAGTGTTAGAACAATGCTCAACTTTTGACCTAATTTGTCACTTTCTCAAAATTACTTGGAATTTCCCTTTGTGAGGCCTTTTACTTGGGGGTCCCAATTGTGCCATCTCCGGATCTAGGGTTTTGCTCAGTGAACCCTAGCTCCTTAACTAAGCAAAACCCTAGCTCTGGAGATGGCACAATAGCACCATTTTCGGGGGTTTGCGGTACGCTGTGGGGGGTCCCCTAGCTGAAATCCGGTGCCTTAGATCCACTGGAATCGACAGATTCGCGATATGAGCCACGGTTTGGGTGCTGCGGGAATCTTGGTCCGACACCCCGAGGCCATTCAAGGACACTTTCAGGATTTTCTCTCGGGGAACGGAACCCAAACCGGCAAGCAGAATTGGGTTCCATTGGCTCCCACATGTGCGTATGGCCATTGTGGATGTGTCCATGGTGGCCACGGATGCCTGGGATCCTTCGGACGAGAAATTGCTCCCTTGAGCAAGATTGGCATGGCCTTCACTGAGCAAAACCCTAACTCCAAAGATGGCACAATAGCACAACAGCACCGTTTATGGGGGTTGGCGGAATACTGTGGGGGGATCCTAGCTGAAACATGGTGTCCCGGATCCACCGAAATCGACGAATTCACGACCGAAGCCACGGTTTGGGTGTTGCAGGAATATTGGTCCGGCACCCCGAGGCCATTCACAGACAATTTGAGGATTTTCTCTAGGGCCATGGAACCCAAACCGGTGAGCGGACTTGGGTTCCGTCAGCTCCCAAAGGTATGTATGGCCATTGAGAATTTGTCCATGGTGGCCACGCATGCCTGAGATCCTTTGGACGATAAATGGCCCCCTTGAGCAAGATTGGCATGGCCTTCACTGGAGCAAAACCCTAGCTCCGAAGATGGCACATTAACACAGTTTCTGGGGGTTGGCGGCACGTTGTGGGGGGTCCCCAAACTGAAATCCATTGTCCTAGATCCACTGGAATTAACGGATTCGCGATCCGAGCCACGGTTTGGGTGTTGCAGGCATTTTGGTCGGGCACCCCAAGGCCATTCAGGGACACTTTGAGGATTTGCTTCGGGGGCACGGAACCCAAACCAGTGAGTGGACTTGGACTCCGTCAACTCCCATAGGTGTGTATGGCCATTGTGGATGTGTCCACGGTGGCCACGCATTCCCGAGAGTCTTCGGACGAGAAATGACCCCCTTGAGTGAAATTGGAATGGTAAGTCAATTAACTTACATGCCTACCTAATATTACAGTGGTAAGTCCTCTTTGACAAGACTTTCCCCGCATTTGAATTTCCAATTGTGAATGGCTCATAAGGTTTCAAATTATTAACATTCAATATTAAGAAAATGCACATTCATATATGGATTTTCCTCAACGTTCATATAGCCACCCCATAATAATAGTATTGGTTTTCCTTGTTAATAGCTACTAGTATATTGCAGTTGACCTAGATAGTTATCGTGTGATAGGCACTACAGCTAATGTTGTCGACCAAATCTAATCGTGAAAACCCTAGTTCATAAATTTTAGGTCTAGATAAGAACATGTTGATATTTGCAACGAGAAGCTTGAAATAATAATGCATGCATGGCCATATAAAGTTGTTTGCAACAAAGATTTCATGTTTGATATTTTCTTGCAATCATGAATTGAGACATGGATCAATTGTAGTGGTCTTGAATTTATGAGTTGAAAGAAAAAAAACACATTAAGACACCTTAGTGCAAGAATATTTACTATACCATATTAATCTTAAAACATAGTAGAAGAATACATTATTGATCCCATAACTAGTGTAAACTGGTACATTTATAATCATATGGAGGAATATAAGTGTTCATTGACATGTAATTATCACTTCCCCCCATATTTGACTAATACATTATTTTAGTGGTTAAGGTGGTCAAACCACTTCCATGCTTATGCTAATTTGGTTGCATCAATTACAACACCAATACATTAGTTCTTTAGTTCAATGAGATGTTGAATGTGTTTCTTTTTCCTCCACCTAGACCAATAGGAACACCATTTATATCTAGGAATTGTCACTACATTGTGAAAAACTCTGAGGAAAAATAGAAACATAGTGAACAAGCTTCCAAAAATTCAAGAACCTCATGCATCTCATGTCCTTCTTACCATAATTTTATCATGGGCTTCCCAATTACTCCCATTAAGAGGAAATTCTCTCCCATGAGTCCATCACCCAATGCTTGTCTTGCTTGATTGATATTAGGAACGGAACGAGCCATAGAATGACGATCGTGGCTCGAATCGACAAACTATCGACTCTGTTAGATTTAGGACGTCGGGATAGTGATAGGGGTGCCCCTCTCCTCTGGTCCAATGTCCCAGGTGTCATCTTGTAGGTCCATTTTGGAAACTAGGTTTTTGCTCAGTAAGGGAGTGTGCAATTTTTGCACATTGGGGTCAAATTTGCAAAATCATCGACCGAGCACTTATGGCTAGTGTTCCCAGCTGGAACCTTCCTAGACACACTTGCAAGACTCCCTGGAACCCGGTTTTGTTTCACGGTTGGAATTCTATGCCCCCGGTAGGTATCCAGCAGGTGTCCCCGAAGGCCTTTTGGATGCGAGAAGGAATGAGCCATAGAATGACGACCGTGGCTCAAATCGACAAACAGTCGACTCCGTTGGATTCAGGACGTCTGGATAGTGCTATGGGTTCCCCTCTCCTCCAGTCCCATGGCCCAGGTGTCATCTTGTAGGTCCATTTTGGAAACTAGGGTTTTGCTCAGTAAGGGAGTGTGCAATTTTTGCACATTGGGGTCAAATTTGCAAAATCGTCGACTGAGCACTTATGGCTAGCGTTCCCAGTGAAAACCTTCCTAGACACAATTGTAAGAATCCCTAGAACCTAGTTTTGTTGCACGGTTGGAATTCTATGCCCCCGATAGGTATCCAGCAGGTGTCCCTGAAAGCCTTTTGGATGCGAGACGGAACGAGCCATAGAATGACGACCTAGCTCGGATCGATAAACCATTGACTCTGTTGGATTCAGGATGTCAGGATAGTGCTAGGGTTTCCCCTCTCCTCCGGTACCATGGCCCATATGTCATCTTGTAGGTCCATTTTGGAAAGTAGGGTTTTGCTCAGTAAGGGAGTGTGCAATTTTTTCACATTGGGGTCAAATTTGCAAAATCGTTGACCGGGCACTTATGGTGATGATGATGATGATGGTGATGATGATGAAGACGTTGATAATGATGGTGATGGTGATGGTCATGAAGATGATGATGATGAATAAGTGGAGATGCATGTCTAGGGAGATAAACCCCAACTGGTTGTAGTATGGATGGGGGCACCATGGAATGGGAAGCAAGTGTGGTGGGGGAATGTGGGGGGGGAGAGGTCTGTGTTGCAATGGAGGAATGGGTGATTGTGGATGGGTGGTGTGTCATGGTCAGATGGGGGAGGGTGGGAACATGGGAAACTGATACAGAAGTCATGGAAAGGTTGGGATGGGGTGATGGGACGCAAGATATGAAATGAAAGGGGGAGCTGGATAGAACTGTGGTGTTGGATAGGAGGGGGGTGGATGGAAGGGAGTGGGGAGGGATGCATGGAATGGGGCATGTATTCCAGGGGATACAACTGGCATATACGATGGCCGAAAGGCCAAGGAGGGAGAAAAACGACACTGCCAGGCCAAGGTGCTGGCACCTGCATACACATTTATAACCTCATAGTTTAATATAGGATACTATAAATATACACAGACAAGTCATCAAATTTGAAATTAAATTTATGCTTTAATACACACGATACCTACACACGTGGAGATCTGCTGATCCCCGGGGGCAATGGTTGGTCGTTGGAGCCTGCAGACACCTGTGCGAACACTACAATTTTTAGATTGAATTTATAAAAAAAATATTAACAATATTAAACACAATGCCAATGAGAATGACAACGATAGTACTTACAAAACATGACTGCAATTAATTTAGATTTAAGTTAGATAATAGTGGTTTGATGGGATTTGGATATTATATAATTTTTTTATTTTATTGGTGCAGTCCATTTGTTCAAGACTTGGTAAAGAACATGGTTGTGGGGATCGTATCCTTTGACCCATAATGGATTGGGCCCATGATAGGAACAAATGACCCATTATGTGGTCATTCATTGAAGATAATGTGGCAAATAAGGTTGACAATTTATGCTTGAAGTGTTTGATGGCCAAAGTTGTCATTGATGACAACACGTTAATGACAAAGGTCAAAGTGATGACATGGCAAAGACTTGAATGGACAAATGGTAAACATGACAAGCTTTGATGACTTGACAAGTGGCAAGCAAGCATGACAAGTGTAGAAGACTTGACAAAGTGGAGACATGACAAAGGATTGATGACAAGGACTTGATAATGACATTGATGACAATACATTAATGACAAAGACATGGAAGAGTTAAGAACATGGAGCATACACATTAGGGCAAGCACAATGGAGATGGTGACATGGATTGAGCAATGGCAAAGGTGACAAGTATGACAAACATGGCAATCATGACAAGTGTTTATGAAAATCATGGAAGAAGGACAAGGAAAGCTAAGGACAAGACAAAGACAAGTGACAAGCAATCAAGCTTGATGACTTGTCAAGCATGGTGTTTGATGACATGGAACATGACAAGGAGGACATGCTTGATGACAAAAAGGATTGATAACTTGATGACATGGAGGACGATGAATTGACAAATATAATATTAGAGGACAAAGACAAGATGATGAGGTGGACAAGGAATACATGCGGGCATTTCAAAGCACCATTGCGGGCATAATCAAAAGGACCCTGCGGGCATTCTTTGAAGCACCCACTGTGGGCATTTGTGGTGTATTGGGGGCATATTGATAAGGTCTTGTGTTAGGAACCCATGTCAATCCTTCTATTTACTTTGTTAGTATATTGTTGTTGGACGCATATGCTTTGTAAGTCGTCCCGCAGTATTTGTTGATCCATAGTTTGTATTATTGTTGTTAGACGCATATGCTTTGTAAGTCGTCCCGTAGTAATTGTTGATCCATAGTTTGTATTGGCCCATGGTTTGTATTGGCACATGGTATTGACCCATGGTATTGGCGCCTAGACTTAGTATATAAGTTTGTGTTGATACCAGTGAAGGTATCGTGAAGTTATTTGTATTGAGCTTGCTCAAAGGAGGTTGCCCCCTCGACGTGGCCTGTGATCAATAAAAATATTATGTGATCTCATATATTGTGCATTTTATCAATTAATTGTTGCAGGTTCTTCACATCTGGTATCAGAGCACTTTCTTGGGCTCGTTGGGTGAAATTTCTGCCAAATTTTTTTTCGCATCTGTTGCAGGTTCAAATCTGGGAATAATCCATATCCGCTTAACTGTGTGAAGTACTTGGGCATAAGCCCTAAAGCTCATTTTGAGGAGTACCACAAAAACCCCGAAGTAGCTGGCCCATTGACAGGACCTGCCAGCGAAAAGGGCAACAACCCCTACCTGATTAACTTGTTCCCACCCATGAGGTAAACCAAGGGTTGTCGTTTGTGGCAAAGCGGTTATCAGATTTATCTGAGCCATGGAGTGAGGGGTACTACCCCAATACGCAAGCCGTCAGACAACATTGGTGGCCAAGTGAATCCCTTGAACCGTTAGGAAGCCGAGCATATCTGGGGTCCATATCTATTTTCAGCTAATAAATCGCAAATTCCCTCTGTCCAAAACTGTTTCCAATCACTTCCGCGCTGTTGCAGACCCGTTTGTTGTCGATCTCATCCACACCATTGCAGATCTGTCTATTTCCGATCCCTTCTATGCTGTAGCAGATCCATTCTGAAAAAAAATTTGAAACTTCTCCATATCTCCCTTGTTTTCACTCTGTTTCCCTTGAAACTTCCCTGACACCCCTGTAATCCCATTCTGCATTTTTCATTCCTGAGGACCCTATCCCAAATTCCACTTCCCAAAGCCAGAAATCCCACATTTGTCTATTTTTAGGGTTTGCCACAACTTCTTCAACTTTCACCCAATCACCTTCAAATTTTACCACAGAGTTCCTTTCATATTTCTGCTTCTTTGTCCCTCTTTGCCAAATTTTCTCATTCTTTCACCCCGCTTCTGAAATCCTCCTTTCTGCTTCCCTATCCATTCGAAAGTGTTCAAAACCAAGTCAAACCCAAATTACCCCTCAGATTTTTTCCCAAATCCAGATTTTTCTTTACTAAAACAGTTCCTATTTTTGTTTTTCTACCCACTCAAAAAAAAAAAAAATCCTGGTTATGGTTGTCACCCGTGCAGGAGCAAAAACCATGGAGGAAGCACTTGCAGCCATCCAAACCAAACTCCAGGATCTGGATGAAAAATTTCTCGACCTTCATCTTGAACATTCAACCATGAACAACAAACGACAGTCTGAGTCTTCATCAAACAATGGGTTCTCTTCTTCCAGCAATTTCCATGGTCTGAAGCTTGAGTTTCCTCACTTCAATGGTACTGATCTGACTGGATAGATCTATCGTGCAGACCAATATTTCAATCTGCATAATACTTTTGATTTCAACAAAGTTCCACTTGCATCCTTTCATTTAGATCGAGAAGCTCTTCAATGGTACCGTTGGTACATCAAATCTCATGAAGAGCCAAAATGGCCAGCTTTTTTCCAGCTCCTTTTGCAACGATTTGGTCCTAGTGCTTTTGATGACTTCACAGGAGCCCTCACTAAACTTCCCCAAATTGGCAGTATGAGAGAGTATCAAACCGAATTTGAGAAACTAGCTAACCACACTGAAGGATTGCCTGATGACTTCTACCGGAGTTGTTTTATCAGTGGTCTAAAGGATGCAATCCGCTCTGAGGTCAAAATGTTATGTCCCAACACAATGATGGAATCCCTGGGGTTGGCTAAGTTGGAAGAAGACAAGATTGCAGCCCAACAGCGCTCCAAACCCACTTTTGTTTCCTTCTGAAATATGGGTTCTCAACAACCTCCCATCCCACCAGCTCCTCGACCAACTCCTATCAAGCATTTGTCTAAAACAAATATGTAGGCACGCAGAGAAAAAGGTCTTTGTTATAATTGTGATGAGAAATTCACTCGAGGGCATAGATGTGTTTAGCAAAAGCTCTATCTCTTGGATGTGGATTCTCCGTCTGCCTCTGAAATTGGTGAAGAAGCTCCAAATACAATAGATGATCAGGTCGCCATTGAGGAGCTGCCTATTGACCCTCTGTCTAAGGATGACCACCCATAGATATCTCTCCATGCTTTAGCCGGAATCACCACCCCCAAACAATGCGGGTCAGGGGTTACTTCAAGAAGCTTCCTCTTACAATACTCATTGATTATGGTAGCACTCATAACTTCATTGACCCTCAGATCGCCAAACAGGCTGATTCTTTTGTCCATCCTTGCTCCAACTTTGAAGTCATGGTTGCCAATGGGGGTACCTTACCTTGCAAAGGGAAGTGTCGCAATGTGCATATCTCTATGGGAGATTATAACCTGCGCTCTGACATGTTTTCCTTGACCTTAGGCAGATGTGATGTGGTTTTGGGTGCTCAATGGATACGCACACTTGGCCCCATCTTATGGGATTTTGCTGAAATTTGGATGCAATTTTCACCCAATGGACAAAAACACACATTGACAGGCTTACAACCAAGGTCTCTCAGCATCATCAGTTCACATCGCATGGAAAAACTCCTTAAGAAGAATTCACATGGTGTCATCGCTCAGCTCCATTCCATTCATATGCAACCTTCAGCGGTCTCCACTACTCCTTTGGATCTACAACAAATTATGGATCGATATATAGGTGTCCTTGCTGAACCAGTGGGATTTCCACCTTCAAGGCTAGAGGACCATCGTATTCCACTCCTTCTTGGAAGCTTTCCTCCCAACATCAGACCATATTGCTACCCATTTCACCAAAAACAAGAGATTGAAATGCTCATTTCGGACTTACTGAAGCAAGGTATTATTCGCCCAAGCACTAGTTCCTTTTCTTCACCAGTTCTTCTTGTCCGCAAAAAAGATGGGTCATGGCACCTCTGCATTGACTTCCGAGCACTTAATCACCTCACAATCAAGGATAAGTTTCCAATTCCTATTGTTGATGAGCTTCATGGTGCTCAATTTTTCTCCAAGTTGGATCTTCGTTCTGGGTATCATCAAATTCGGGTTCATGAGGATGATATCCCTAAAACAGCTTTCCCCACACATGATGGCCACTATGATTTTTTGGTCATGCCCTTTGGCCTCACTAATGCTCCTTCCACATTCCAGGCCTTGATGAATAAAATATTCTGACCCTACTTGCGGAAATTCATTATGGTCTTCTTTGATGATATCCTCATCTACAGTAAAACATGGGCTGAACATCTCCAACATCTGGATCTTGTAATGCAACTTTTCTCTGACTATCATCTCCATGCCAAACAATCTAAATGTGTTTTTGGACAGGAGGAAGTAGATTATCTCGAGCACATTATTTCAACACAAGGGGTTCGCATGGATCCTGCCAAAATCGTTGCCATGAACAATTGGCCGCATCCTCAGACACTCAAGAGCCTTCGTGGTTTTTTGGGGTTGACTGGTTACTACAGCAAGTTTGTCAAGGATTATGGGAAGATTGCAGCTCCATTAACTGCTCTATTGAAAAAGGATGATTTTACACGGACACCTGCTACTGAGTGTGCATTTTCCAAACTGAAACAAGCTATGTGTACTACACCTGTTCTAGCTATGACCTATTTTTACAAGCCCTTCACTATTGAGAGTGATGCTTGTGGAAATGGACTTGGTGATGTTCTCCTTCAAGATGAACACCCCATTGCATTCACTAGCAAATCCCTTTCAGGTAAGAATTTAGCTGCCTCTACATATGAGAAGGAAATGATGTCTATTTTTCATGCAGTCCATAAGTGGTGACCCTACCTATTAGGGAATCATTTATGCATCAAAATTGATCACCAGAGTCTAAAATATTTCTTAGAACAATGCGTATCCTCCCCAGCATAATAGAAATGGGTTAGCAAACTCATGGTTATGACTATGAGATCACTTACAAGAAGGGTAAGGACAATATTGTGGCAGATGCTCTTTCTCACACATTTGATGACCACAGTTCTCTTTCAGCTACTTCTATGCACGTTCCAAAATGGTTGCAATCTATTCAACGGGGCTATATTAATGACTCTTCATTATCTCAAATCATCCAACACTTGGCCAACAACCCTTCTACTGTACCACATTACTCTTGGGATGGTGCTTCCCTGAGATACAAGGGCCGTCTGGTGCTTCCCCAGAGAATAGATCTTCAACAGGATGTCTTCTATGAACTCCATGCTTATCCATCGGCAGGGAACTCTAGGTTCCTCAAAACGTATGAGCGGGCACGACGTAACTTCTTTTGACAGGGAATGAAAAGGACAATTCAACAGATGGTGGCTGAATGTGATACCTTCCAATGCAATAAGGGTGAAACGACACTCCCTCCAGGATTGCTCGAACCCTTTCCCATACCTACATGGATTTGGACAGATATTTCTATGGATATCATTGAAGGGCTCCCTAAATCTGGCGGAAAGACAGTGATCTTGGTTGTGGTTGATCGCCTCTCCAAATATAGTCATTTTTGTGCTCTCATCCATCCCTATACAGCGTCCTCGGTCGCTCAATTTTTTCTAGACCAAATCTTTCACCTTCATGGAATCCATTCTTCCATTGTCTCGGATCGTGATGCAACTTTCACCAGTCATTTTTGGAAAGAATTATTTCGTCAAATTGGCACCAAACTAAAGATGAGTTCAGGGTATCACCCACAAACAGATGGTCAGACTGAAATTATCAATAAATGCTTGGAAACTTATCTTCATTGCTTCACCTCTGAACAATAACATCAGTGGGGAAAGTGGCTCCCCCTAGCTGAATGGTGGTACAATACCTCTTACCACACTGCCTCTAAAATGAATCCATATGAAGCTGTCTATGGTCAGGCACCTCCCGTTCTTCTTCCATACACCCCCAGCAGTTCACCAGTTTAGGCGGTTGACACGGTCCTTCAGAACCACGATCAAATTCTTCGCATTTTGTGGAACAATCTTCACATGGAAAGAAATCCCATGAAGCAACTAGCCGATCAACACCATTCTGAGCGCACTTTCAGGTGATATGGTTTTTCTTCGTCTCCAGCCTTACAAGCAATTCTCCCTTAAACTCAAAGGGCGTCATAAGCTCGCTCCAAAGTTCTATGGGCCATATAAGATTCTTCAAAAGATTGGGTCCATTGCTTATAAATTGGAACTTCCTCCTTCTTCCCGCATTCATTCAATATTTCATGTCTCTTGTCTCAAGAAATTTCTTAGCACCAACATCAGAGGACAAACTATTTTACCCGGACTGGATAATGAAGGATCCATCCTTTTGGAGCCGGAGGCCATCCTCAATAAGCGCACTCGTCAGCTTCGCTCTTGCTCTATCTCAGAGGTCTTAATTCAGTGGCACGACATGCAACCAGAAGATGCTACATGGGAACCAATCCTTCAGATTCAGCAACAATTTCCACATCTCAAGCTTTGAGGACAAAGATTTTTCTAAGAGGGTGGGGATGTTAGGAACCCATGTCAACCCTTCTATTTACTTTGTTAGTATATTGTTGTTCGATGCATATGCTTTGTAAGTCGTCTCGCAATATTTGTTGATCCATAGTTTATATTATTGTTGTTGGACGCATATACTTTGTAATTCATCCCGTAGTAATTGTTAATCCATAGTTTGTATTGTCCCATTTTTTGTATTGGCACATGGTATTGACCCATGGTATTGGCGCCTAGACTTAGTATATAAGTTTGTGTTGAGACCAATGAAGGTACCGTGAAGTTATTTGTATTGAGATTGCTCAAAGGAGGTTTCCCCCTCGAAGTGGCCTGCGATCAATAAAAATATTTTGTGATCTCATATATTGTGCATTTTATGAATTAATTGTTGCAAGTTCTTCACATCCTGCGAGCATTTACATGAGACCATTTTTAAGAGTGCATTGCGGGCATCTTAAGGGCATATGTGTGTCTCACATTTAATATTCTAAAAGGATAGAAGGTGACATGGCATGAAATTAAAATTATATAAGGTGACATGGCATAGAAGGTGACATGGCATGGCCAGAATTAAATAAATCATATTTGATTTATTTAATTATCTTAATGATAAAACTATAAATAGAAGACAAGTTTCATAGAAGACAAGAGTATAAATACAAGACAAGTTTCATTTTTAAGGAAGCAATGTGTGAAGATTTCGAGAGATTGAGGAGAGATCTGATTTCGAGGGTTAGGATGACTGAGGAAGGTTCGGTGAAGTAGCAGCAGCAGCAGGAGCAGTGGTGGAGTAGTAAACTAATTTTTATCTCTAATCTTTTGGGCTTCACTAAGGAAGCATCAGTGGTAGATTAATGACAGCATGACCATGGACAAATGAAGATATGTTTGGGGACAGAATGAGGACATGATATTAAACATAATAAAGAAGATCAGCTTATGGACAGAATGATGACAATGTCACCTACATAAAATTGATGATGGAAATTTCTCTCATCATTGGTCAAGTAAGAATGACATATTTTGGAATTTTCTCTCCCATTTCTATAATCATTAGAGGTCTAGGATGCCTAAAGTGAACGTGAACACATGTTTCTATTTTTCTTAGGTTTTCATGTTTTATAAGGTTTAGTTTTTTTTTTGTTGGATTATATGAATTTATAGCTATCGAATAATTTAGACAATATGATAAACACAACTATAAAAACCGATGATAATATGGTAATTACTCAGTGCTAATTAATTTTTAATTACTGAACACAAATTAATTGTAAATAGATCTAATTATTCAAAGTAAAGAAGTTACCTATGTGTATGGTGCCGCAATCTCCTCAGCTACTGCCATGGCTCGGTCTAGGTCAAAGGAACCGATGTCCTCCCACCTGGAGGATGGGGACTCGGCCCTGAATAATTGTACATTAAAACAAATAAAGTCAACAATGTGTAATTCAAAGTTAAATATATTAAACAATACGATATCAAATAAAATACAACAAATACTTGAACATTAAATCAAACAATAGCTAACATGCTCCATGCAACTCTCTGTGGCATGTTGTTGCGTAGGACCATGGCAAGAATGACGACAGTGAGAACAACGATGTGCCATTGTTCTAGTAGAACTAGATGGCCCCTCCTGGGTTCCACCTATAACTGGCATGTCCTGACCACGACCCATAAACCGTGCAATTGTGTGTGTCTCATCGATGTGCTCCCAACTCTGTGAAGACATAGACACAAATGTGGTATGTCTAAGCAAATGACGTGTGGCATGTCTAACTAAGTCATCAATCTCATCTAGTTCGCTACCAAACCCGGGTGGATGAGGATGGGGGTTTGGCTCTCTCCTGGGTGCAGGAGGTCCTCTAAGTGGATTGCGGCAGGCATCAAGTCAATCTTGGGCAGAGCCAAGACCGACACCCTGAAACTTAGTGATTTTAAAATAGTTGACATGGTAGACTAGCTCAAACTCAGCCCACAATTTCCGAAGGAAATACTGTGGGACTTCCAAATTATTGCATGGGGGCCTTTCAAACACCATAAACCATCTCTTTCTCCAGTTATCTCTCCACAGCTGGTAAATACACTAGTCCATGCAAACCCATCTCTTCCTCACATATAGAGGTTGTCCTATCCTGGGATCTATGAATTTGTTGTACAACTGGGATTTGGTGATGTTGAGGTCTTTAATATGTTCTTTGGACATCCCAGTGGAGTAGTGTTCCCTTATTCGAGCCCTATATTGGCTCAGATTTGTGATCTCGCCATGGGCAATGTTGATGGATTCAATGATGTTTTGCAATGATGAAGCCAAGGAAACCAGAGAAGGTTCCTTGGTGCTCTTCAACTCATTGCTCAATACCCTTAATTCATTTAAATCTTGGTGTAATTGATCTTCAGGGTTTTCATTCGGTTCATTGTCCGTTCCAATGTTGTCTTCTGATGGTTCGGTTTCATTGGTTTCATTGGTTTCATCTGATGGTTCAGGTGTGTTTGTCATCTTGTTAGGTGTAGTTAATCTGCAATGAAATTTTTTTGGTTTTTAATGGATTGTAATTTTTTTTTTAAATTAAAATTGAATGGAAAAAAAAACAACAAATAGATGGTTCGTTGAGCACCTACCTGGAGGCAACGTCGGCAAGGTGGAGGAGGTTCGAGTTGATGGCGTTGAGGAGGTCTTTGGGTGCTCCATGACGCGCTCGCAGGGTGCTTGTTTGGCCGTTGTGCACTCGCGGGTTTGTTCAATAATGACAAACCCATGCTCTGTTTTTTTTATAAAAAAAACAGGGGCGCGCACAGGTCATTAACGCGTGCGCGCACTTTTTGGCGTACGCATTAATAACGCATGCGCGCACCTTTTGTCCACATCGACTCATTGACGTGGATGTTCGGCATTGCCGAAGGAGGGACGCGTGCACGAGTTTGGACGCGCGTGCGCGTCCCTATTTTTTTTCCGCTCGCATGCTCCTATTGCGGGCTTTTTGGGTCCCAACTTCGTGTCGGTACCCATATCCACTTTGAGAATCACTTAAAAATTTTGAATGATAAGTTGTATCTTCTGCAAATGTCTATTTTCTCAAAAACCATCTAGATAATGTACGTATAGTTACTTCAAGAGCCAGCACAATCATTGTAATGCCTACATTTTCTTCTTGAAAATTTTTATTCAACTTGTTCAATTCACCCAACACATCAACAAGCATATGTAAACAAAATTGGATGGAATAAATTTGTGTCTTATCATACCGTTAATGAAGTTTTCCTTTCATTTTTCCACAAAGTTAAAATGGTTGGCATAAACTTCACAACCCTTATAATAACTTCTCCCTTGGATAACCATCTCACTGAGTGTATTTGTATAACAACAACAAAATCAATTTGCATGACTTTAAGTAAATAATTGAGTTCACTACTTCTTTTTGGTGAGTTTTGAACCCATGAATACACTTTATTTGCAATTTTTTCAACATATAATAACTCAAGGATTTTCTCAGAAGAATATGTTGCTACTAAAGACTCATAATGAACTACACAATGAACCGTAATAAGTTTTGAATTGTTTTTTTTCCAGAAAGGAGACAAAACAATTTTCATGTCCAATCATTTTTTAAGTCTCATCTGTAGAAACAACTATCAAATCTTTATACTTAAGACCTCTAACATTGATTAATTGATTGACGGTGTCATATATTGTTTTTCTTTTTCCATCCATTACATATTTGATCTTCATAAACTATGAAATAGGTGGCCCAAGACCCTTTGAATATAAATAAGTTGCATAAACAAGAAGATGTTTCTCTAAGATTCATCAATGATTTCATCAACCATTAATGAGAAGAAAGGACTTTCTAACATATTATTTATCTTAATCTATTCAAGATGTTTTGATATGCAATATGTATAATCATTTGCAGACTTATAATTTGTGTATGAAGAGTACTCTTGAGACTTTGGCATATATGGTGTTTTTGCATCCATTAGAAATTTGCATAGTTTTCATACTTTGATAAATTTAAATCTACTTGATAGACAAAATATGATATGTTCATTGTAGCAATCACTCTTTCCTTATTAGCATCTTCCATTTGTCTAATATGATCTGGAATTGGCTTCATCTTTCTCTCTAATGCATTAATCCATCTTGCCTTAGTATCTTTATGTACGAATGACTTTTCATGAATAACAAGAGCATCATGTTGTAATGTGGTACAACCATTCCTTAAACCCCATGGTACACTCATCCTATACCTCTCACAATAACTACATTTCATAGTTATTTTATCATCAAGCCTCACATAACTCAACCAAGCAAACTTATCTAACCATTATGTACAGAATTTTCTTTTCGTTTGCACTTTAATTTTTGAATGATTAGTAGACTCTTCCTCAACTTCATTTGCTTCTTCATCTAGGTCATCATCAGAAGAATTTCCAAAATTTCCCACAATTGATGTTCCACTTGATCATTATGGGTTTCTTCAAGTGTTTCTGAATTGTTTTGAGTCTTAGAAGTTTGTGCTTTTTTCCATTCATACATGTCTCCAGTTGTAACTTGTATCTTTCTCTTTTAAGACATTTTATAAATTTCTAACCATCTATATAAAATAAATATAAATTAAATAGGTGAAACCCGAGAATTAATTAAGCATAAGCATAAAAAACCATCAGAAGAATGATTGGTAGACTCTTCCTCAACTTCATTTGCTTCTTCATCTAGGTCATCATCAGAAGAATTTCCAAAATTTCCCACAATTGATGTTCCACTTGATCATTATGGGTTTCTTCAAGTGTTTCTAAATTGTTTTGAGTCTTAGAAGTTTGTGCTTTTTTCCATTCATACATGTCTCAAGTTGTAACTTGTATCTTTCTCTTTTAAGACATTTTATAAATTTCTAACCATCTATATAAAATAAATATAAATTAAATAAGTGAAACCTGAGAATTAATTAAGCATAAGCATAAAAAACCAGATATATAACATACTTATTTATAAAAAAAATATTCATTTATTATAGATACGAAAACTATAACCATAATAACTAATACATATTAAAATTTAAGACTACCAATTTCTATTATAAAATTAAAATTTATTAATTGTAAAAATTGAAATTTTCTAAAAAAACCCTAAAGCATATGCTTCACAAAAAACTCTATACCAATAAATAAAAATGTTTGTATTCAATATACCATTTTTATATATTGTCTAAAATCAGACAAGATTTAAAACTCTTACCTTAATAGAGAGTAAGTTATTGTAGAGAATAGACACCCTAGCTTCTAGAAGAGTATTTGGGGAAATCCAATTTCAATCCTATTAATTATGTAGTGGTTGAAAGATCGCATCTATAAAAAAAATCATAAAAAACATTATAAATTATGAGATTTAAAATCCTTGAAGACCCAATATTTAAGAGTAAAAATCAAATAGATTGGCCAATGATTCATTCCAATAAACTACAAGGATGCAATGACTAACATACGTGGGCTCCATTCATTTCGATGAAGCATGAGGTACAATTTATAAATATAAGGATAATTCAATTTCCTAAACACCACCTATGTCAATTAATTGGAATAAAAAAATCTATCAAAACATTCATTTTGTCAATTAATTAGAATAAAAAAATTTCATCAAAAGTTTTGATTGATTATTCATGAGTGAAATGGTTTCAATATTTTTGTTATGTGCCACCTATAGTTTCTCAAACAAAAGTTCTTTTTACAAATTTTCAATTTTGTCAATTAACAAAAGTTTTTTTTACAAATTTTCAATTTTGTCAATTAATTGGAATAAAAAGGTTCCATCAAAACACTCATTGTGTCAATTAATTAGAATACAAAAAATCCATCAAAAGTTTTGATGGATTATTCATTAGTGAAATGGTTTCAGTATCTTTATTATGTGCCACCTATAATTTCTCAAACAAAGTTTCTTTTTAGAAATTTTCATCTGTTCTTGTAAAAGCATTTAAAAGCCAACATTTTAATCATTCATTTGACTTGAAAAAAATAGTCTTAAAAAACAATCTCATGGGTGGGGAGAATTTAAAAAACAATATTAAGCCAAATGAAGATTAAACAACAAAACATGACAATGAAATATATTGTAAGCTTCCCACGACAGCAACAGGAATGAATGGGAAAACAACATAAAATAGTTATTCACAAGCCCAAGTCCAACTTATATTGGTTAACTAAATATCTCATATTCCCTAAATAAGCTAAAAATTGGGACAAGACTTCTTCTTAACAGGGTTGAAGACTTTAACATTGACATTAAGAAAATGAAAGCAGAGAATAGGTTACTAGCAATTTTCCCTTATGCTCTGGAAGATCTCTCCATCACATCCTTTGTATTTCTTGAACGATCGATATTCTTGAAAGCCATTTTTAACCCTTAGGGCCTGTTATCTGGTGTCAAAATAATGTGGGCAACTTATCATTCTATTTTATCAATAGATAGGTATAAGTATGTGGAGGGGTCTTAAAATCTAAGCTAGGAAGGTCCCATCACTCACCATGTTAATCATTCACCATGTTAATCATTGATGGAAACAAATTAAACAGAGAAAATTATATTCTGTAGAAAGATAGAGTGATAGTATTTTTTAACTAAGAAAATATGGAGACTTTATTTGACAAAGAACTGAACAAGATTTTTTGATACCTTGGAAGGAAAATTGCGTGACACAAATGTTGTAAGGAAAGATAGATATGATGATAAGAGTGGAGAAGAGACGCCAGTTCGATGTATCAAGCTCATATCACGAGATTGGACCACACTTGCAGAACGTGCCACAGTACAGTTTGAAAGCCATTTGTGTTCCTCAATGAGACCATAAGGTCACAGGCACGAGATGCACCATCCCATTGAGATCAGAGGCAACAGGAGGAGAGGCAAGCATAGCTAAGGTGGAAACAAAAGTTCCAAATCCCTCTGTTCCATTGAGATGGGATGGAGGTTTATGCTTCTCTCTTTCCCACGGCTATGAGGGGGAAACGAGGGAGGAATGCTAAATGATAACTGGTATCCAGTGATGCATAAACCATTTAATCCTGTGAAGGCTTTAAAAAATACTCTAGGTGCAACCCTATACTATGTTTTTTACTATGAAATACAATTTAATACTATGCACATATGAAATAACCATCTTCCACAGTATTTCAATACTGTGTACCTATGAAATATCTATCTTCAACTTCCTCGTTGAAGCTGTAGAACACTTCGTTTCTCATCATACAAAAATAATGAAATTAAACGTAAGAAATCATTAATCTTTAAATCAAAGAAATCCCCAATGACTGTAATGAAATAGCTAAGGCAATGTACCATAATATACAGCTGGTTTTTGCTTAAAGTTAAAATCCCCACTTACTGCAAGGAAATATTAGAAAACGCAATAGCTATGGCAACGTATCATACTATACGACTACTTTTGTTTAGAGTTAGGGTTCACTGTAACGTGAGATAGGGTTTACTATAATTCGCATACAAGTTCTGTGAAGAGTTGGATGTTAAAAGGCAATGTATTTTTAGAAAAGGAAATAGCTATGGCAGCATGTCATACTATACAACTGTTTTTGTTCAGAGTTATGGGTTTACTATAATGTGCATGCGAGGTCTGGAATTGGAGATTAAAAGGTCAATGCTTTATAAATTATTTTCCTGTTAGTCATTGGTGAGCATTAAATATCCATTAATAGATATGTTTGATTGATGGCTTATCTGGACTGCAATTTAATCTAAACATGCAGGTGTTATAGGGGGATCAATATCCAGTCTGCTGCAGGCCATTTAATGTGGCGGCAGCAGGCCGGTTAGTCAGTTAGTCGTTGGATCTAAATCAACAGGCCTGCTGCAGCCGCATTAAATGGTCTGTAGGCTGAATAATATTCGCCCTATAACACAGCCAGTACTATTCAGCCTGCTGCAGCCCATTTAATGCGGCTGCAGTGGGCCTGTTAAACAGCCAGTATTATTTAGGCCCACTGCAGCCGCATTAAATGAGCTACAACAGGCTGAATAATGTTCGCCCTGTTATAAAACCTGCTCTACAGTTGTGAAAGCAGAATTTTTTAGTCCAATCTTTCTGCACCACTCTAACTAGATCACTGACAGATATTATTATGTTATACACACTATGATCAACATAGATTCATCTTTCACATTAGATGTAATAACTAATAACCCTTCAAATGGATAACAAAATATTTAGGTTATATATGGGCTATTGTAATGAATGATCTAGACTCATATGGGCTCTTCGGTTTAACGGAAACCATTATAAAAAGCTCATTGTGACCAATAATGGCAACTGCATTCTCATTATAAAAAACCGCATTGTGGCCACTGATCAGTAAGTAAATAAATAACTATATATGGGGATAGGGGACCAAGCTTCCTTTGGTGAAATGCAATTATTGCGCCATTAAAATGAAAGCTGCGAGAAGCATTCTTCAATTAAATGATACCTTGAAAATACCGTTGACTGACCACCCTTGCCTGGATCGTTCAAGTGTTTATGGCGTTTATAATTTGTGTAGGTTTGTTTCTCTGCTTGTGTTCGCAGGTGGGGTTGTCCTCTGGGCAGGTTTCAGATGACATTTGATGCAGAGGAAACGTGTTACCTGGTGAGAGGGAAGGTGAAGGCATATCCAAAGGGATCTTCTGAATACGTTGAAATCGGTGCTAGTGATTTGGTGGTTTTCCCCAACGATTCTCCACTCCAATTGAAGAGAAAGTAAAGATATATATAGCTGATTTTATGAAAATGTCAATGTGATGCAAAGATATTGCAACCACTTGTAATATCATACAGACAATGGAATTTATTATCCACAATGTTGGTAAACAAATTCAATTCTAATATTACATAGAGAACCACAACATTGGTAATTCAAGTAAAAAACACAAAAAAATACAGCATAATAATCAAACATGAAGCATAATTAACCATAACAATAAATATCCCCTAATTATTAAATAAAGTACTAATCAAACTCTGATGCTTCCATTACATAAAAAAAACCACACACTAAAATTTCTCACCCACCCACTCATTCACGGCCCAAGACACCCAATTTAAAGATAAATAGGAAATGCCTACCAAAATTTTGTCCTTATTATTGTGTGTTAAGAATTTGATCGATGTGTAGTATTTTGTTGCACAGGTGGCACCGTATTGTATCTATTGTGAATCGGGTGACATTGATTAGTGGTGTCGATGATCAATGTTGTCCATTGACATACATATATTGATGCCATGGGGTCAGCCCATCCATGATCCTCATCCAACCATATATATCATAGGCTATATAGGAAGACCTAGGTATTGAAATTTATGACGGGTAGGTAATGTGGTTGAACTTCAATTTGACCGCAAGTAATTTTGCAAACCTGTAAGTGGTGACGTGCCAAGTTTGGATCTACGTGTCAAATACATCTTGAAAACCAAAAAATGATCTGTAGACATCAAATTCTAGGCCTGAAAGTAGATACTCTAAAATTCACATGAAAATAGACTTTATTAGTATACTTTCATTTATATTAATTTAAAAAATCAATAACTTTAATTTTTTATAATTGGAGTTCCCATTGCATTTCTTTATTCCATGTATGCTCATAATTCAATTGAATATGGGAACAAGCAAATATAATAATAAACTTTTACTTATATTAATCTAAAAATCAATAACTTTAAATTTTTGTTGATAGAATTCTTATTAATAATAAACTTTTACTTATATTAATCTAAAAATCAATAACTTTAAATTTTTATAGATAAAATTCTCATTGCACTTCTTTATTAGTCCCTGTCGTAGCAGGGTAACTATTGTATTCGATCAGTATTGACTATGTATTAGTTACGATTGACCGAACTCTCAAAATACATTTTAACCAAAGTTTCAAACGTTTTTTTTATTTGTTAATATAAAAATCAAAGTTTTCTAAAGGTTGATTGGCTTATACTTTGAAGCGTTATTGCCGCAACAGCGGCATAGGTATTGGGAATGGCTCCCTCTCAATGTGTTCTTCGATGGGATTTTAGTGCTTTCAATACAGGGGTTTGCCAATAAACGCTAGCATTTACATGAGCATTGATACCAATGTCTTCGTGGAGGCTGCATATGGACCTTCACATTAATTTTTTATTTCTAAGAGCGTTGTGTTGTAATAATAAATATTGAGAGCTGGTAATTATAAATATTGAAAGCAAATAAATTGTATTTGAAGTAATGTTTCATTATTTCATAAACATTATTTCATTCTTCTTTATGCAAACAAATGACAAATCATTTAGTTCGGAGTTTGAACATTGCTTGGGTGCTTTACTGTGACCGCCTTTGCCACTGCCTTCGATGCAAACTCTCACCGCCTCCACTTCCACATGGAGATTTCCTACGATTTTCACCGCCATTGTTGTTATTTGCTTACTTACTTCCATAGTTGATTCAAATGGGATTGCTACGGTTTTCTGTAACAAGAACAAGAACTTGAGGATTAGAGCACTATCTGTTTCATACACTATCCATTTCAACTGCACCATGCGGAACAACATACAATTGTCTATAACAAGAATAAGAACTTGAGAATTAGAGCACTATCTGTTTTACGGACTATCCATTTCAACTGCACCATGCGGAACTGTTGTTGATTCATAAAATATGATTTGAAGCAAGAGATCAACCAGGTCATTGATCAAATCCTCAACATGCTCCTGCAAGATAATAAGGCTGGAAGAACGTAATAAAAAGAAGAGCAAGAACAAAAAGCTACAGAGAAAACAGAAAGCCAATCAACAAGTCAAGAGAGATGAAAACAACAGTGAATTAAACTCTTAAACTCTTATAACAGGGAAGATGTTGAATTTACAGAAGATGGCAGACTACTGTTGCTTTTGGTACTGATGCTAAGCCAACATAACTATGCTGCCAAAGATGTTGAATAGACAAAAGCTTCCCTCTATACAAACATGTTTGTCTTTTATTTGAAGAACTGTAGATAGACAAAGGAGCAATCTAAACATAATTAAGGTTACATGAGTCAAGCTTTTTTTACTACATAATATTAGTTTAACACCCAATTGAAAAAAAAAATGACAGAACAAATTACTATATTTGAATTTATTATCTTGGAGATGTTATTTCTATGAGAAATCCCTTCATACTAAGAAACCAAATGCAAATCCAAAGATGGTTATTTCTTAGGCATGAAATAAAAAATATAATGAAATTTTTTCTGCATTGTAAATATGAAAACGCCACTGCCAAATTCCAACACCTGCATTATAAAGAGGAATAATGTCAATATGAATTTTTTTTTGCATTGTAAATATGAAAACGCCATTTCCAAAGTTGCAACACCTGCATGTAGAGACAGACTCTCAAAGCGTTTCTCCAAATCCTCCGATTGGGCTTGCGTTTGGTCGTGTGTAGAAAGAAAAATCTCATACTTTTCCTCAAGTACCTTGTACTGTATCTGGCGATCAAATTCTCTTTGCAGGTAGGCATCATACTTTCTTTGAAGATCCTCCAGCTTCTCCCCCTCACTTTTCCTCACTTGGTCTAATTCTCTACTTGATTTATGCATGGCATTCCTCATAATCTCTTCATACCCCTTAAACCATGCTTCCCGACCACGCAATGTTTGTACAAACTCAATATCTTTCCTTTCTACTGCAACTCTAAGATAAGGAATTAAATCATGCTCATTGCAATTGCATACAGCATGGTGCGTACCTTCGATTGGATTTTGCGAATTATCACCATCTTCGTCATTGAGTTGGCTTCAGCAATGTTCAGCGTTCAAATACTCTGAAGGATCAAGACCCATGTGTAGTGCCCAACCATGGCACTGGGTCTCTATTCCGTTTTCATGTAAATACCAAGTTTTTTGTTTTCTATAAAAAAAATCAACCGTCTATGTTTCTGTTTTCTAAACGTTTATATGTCTGTTTTCTATATGTTTATATGTCTCTGCAAATAAATAAACATAAACTTAAGACTTTTCATTTTAACTCTGTTCTTTTAACATACATAATTTGAAAATAAAAGAAAATACATTTTATTTAAGCTAACTCAGTAAAATACCTGGATCCGTAGATTGCAGTAAGATAAGTAGATTTATGTAGTGGATTCTGTAGGTTCCCTTAGCAACCCGAAATGATGTGTCCACCTTGCCGATCAGCTATTATCTTGCTGACCCTAGGAAATCAACGGATTTCCTAGCCCCCGAGCCCACAAACCGATAATCTCCATAGCAGCCTTGTCCTTAGTTCAATAACCATACTGTCAGACCTAGTATCAAATTATAATCAAAGGTTTATGTTGTCAGATCATGAATTTCCGCATAGGTAACGGAAAGTATACTACACAATGCATGGCATAGGTGTCAAAGCAGACTCTAGAGATGTGTGACAATTTGAAACATAACACTTGTAGCAATTGTGTATGGAGCAGGGATAATTTTAAGGACCCATACTTATTTAAAAGTGTATAAACCTTGGCGAATCTTACCAATTCTTAACATGTCAACTATAAAATATTTGGCGATATTTTTCTAAAATTATTTCAATTTCTAAGGATTTTATATAGTTTATATAATAATTTGGTGATTTTTAGAGTGAAAAAAGTTTACCCCATCAAAATTGGGCGAAATGGGGCTTCAAAAAATGCAAATTGGCGAATATTTTTTTGGAAAAATAGCCCATGGGCTAAATTTCGCCCCTAAAATTATCCTTGGTATGGAGTTTGTGCTGAAGTGGATGTCACTGATGTGCAACACTTGAAACAATACAACGGAGCATTATGAATAGGTGGATGAAAAGCGCATGTTCAACATAGTTTACTATGGCCCACTTGGTAGCATGCATGCTCAAGGTCATTGGGTATATGTGTATTTACTATCACGGGTGATTGGTTTAATTTTTTGGAATTCACATCAACTAATCAATTTGGAAACTTTCACCAGCTCTGCACATTCAATCAACGTGTCTTGGTTAGCCTTTTGGAAAAGATGACTCCACACCGCCACAACACACTTATACATCCCGACGCTCTCCTCCCTCACTTCCATCGACTGCCCTTTGTATTCATCAATCTCATCGTGTCTACAACATTTACTTATTCTTTTATAGATATCTGAATTTGTTTCTTGATATATTTATCTTCTTTCAAGTTACTATTACTATGCCTGAACAAGCACTAGAGCATCAGGACCGCGCTCTGTTAGAATAATTTAATTTTTAAAATAAATATTAAAATAGATATCAAATTGATATTCATATTTAAATATATCTTTATATCAATTTTGTGATGAAAATAAATATATATTATTTATAATAATATTTTAAATTTTAACTAAATTCTATTTTGCAATATCAAATTCATTAACTAAATGGAAAAAATTACAAAACCAAATTCTGATTTGCAATACCAAATTCAAATGTCAATATTTACACAACCAAATTTTGCTATGCATTAACTGATGCCAACGGCAGGGACATCGCCACTCTAGTGGCACTTTTTCATCTATGTTCATAATTTATTTCATCTATATTCATAATTCAATTGGATGTGGAAACAAACAAATATAGTAATTCGTTGATGCATGGATAAGTAGTGTTCACTATTTTCAATGGCATGGCTAACTTTATAATCAACCCTAATGTGTTAAATATACACTTTATATACCAGGCACACATTACCGATACATTATTATTAATATAATTATTACTAATATTTAATTTAATATGTAATTTAATCTATAGTATTTCCACTTGCATCGAATTGCAGCGAAGATAAAATTGAGGAAGAACGCAGAAGAATACACTAGAATTCCACTTTTCCAATTATATTCGGAATTAGTTTCTGAATATAATTCACCAAGAAGATAGTTGCCAATTCCCTACTTCACCCAAACTAGGGCTTGCACAACACTATATACCCATTTTCCAAAGGCATTTTTACCCAGAATTTGTGTTGTTACACTGCCTGGCGCAATGCACACTATGTCCAGAACTTTTACCCTCCACACTGAGAAGGCTTGTCCAATTTTGATATCTCATTAACGTCAACTCTTCCGCAATTCTAAAAAAAGTGATCCATCGAAGGTATCTTGGAAACTCCTAGAAGACCCATTTGCAAGTAACTTTGTAGAGGATGTGAAGGATCAAGTAGCTAGTGATTTGGGTGTGGGAGGTTTAGGTTTTATTGGCTCAAAGGTTGGTCTATCACATGGAGATGAAAGGTGAAGGCAGAGGCAAGAAACCTCGTCAAATGGTTAAGATCCAAGAAGGTGGCATGGCTCTTGTGGTAGGTGAGGACATCAGTGTTGATCAAATATAAGACCTCTCAAGAAGAACCCTGGTTGGGAAATTTATGTGGCATCGTGTTAGTTTAGAATATTTCATTTCTTGGATAGAAGTTCATTAAAGTTCTGGGTTATTTTATACCTTTGATGCTCATTTTTTGGCTTGCAGATGACTAGGATTTGTTTTAGATCGGAGGCCTATGCTACTTTAGTCCTTAAATATCTTTGGTTTATGGATAAGACCTACCTTTCTATTAGGCCCCAACATCCAATTTTGGATGTCAAAGACAAAGACATGTTTGGTATGCTAGTTTTGATGAAGTTGCTTGGTCTTCCCAGGGAGTTTTGGATGGTTAAAGCATTGAGGGTGATTGATGACAAAATAGAAAGGATGATCTTGGTGGATGAAAACTTTCTTTCTATAGGTTTTAGATATGTCACAAGGATCCCAGTGGTCATGGATGTTAGAAAAGTATTGTATAAATCTATCAAGCTTGTTTTTAAAGAAAAGAAGTATACCCATGTCCTTCACTGCCTAAATGTCCCTTTTCATTTTTCTTGGTGCCATCTCTATGGAAATATTCTTTGGGACTGCTTGAAGCTATTGATTAAGAAAATATGGATTAAGAAAGCAGCAAAGGATTCCTCTAGAGTCGATGATTAGTATTAGGAGATTTAGAACAAAAGGAATATGAGATGGACCTTCCTATTCATTATCCTGGCCCATCCAATCCACCATTTAATCTTCCATATGAGGCAGATCAATCTGGTAAGAGTTTTTTAATTGGAGGCATGTTGATCCCTTTGATCTCAGGCATGTAGTCTTTTATTGTCCAAGTAAAGGAAGCATCTAGTGTGGAATCGATGAGTCTAGAGTGTTTAGCCTCCTCTCATGGGCTCATTTTTTACTTCTTTTTCTACTAAATATCTCTCGGGTAAGTCTTTTCCTACCCGTCCTACTTATATTTCTAATGAAAAGGTGGTGAGAGGAATCAAGTGTGTTATCCTTGGTTTAACAAATAATTTGAAAATAAATGCAGGTAGGCCACAAAAGGGTCAAAACATCCTTATGTACCCATAAACATAGGGGACTACTCTATGAACATTTCAGGTGACTTTGAGTCTGAGGTCTCTAAGAAATGTCTCTTGAAGGAGCGTCACGGTCAATTCTCTTTTGTTGGATAAAGAATGGGTGGTGTCCATTATCAATTATGTTCCAAGAAGGGTTTCTTAATTGATGAAACCTTTGTGGGGGGGATTGGGGGTTGATACTTTGAAAGAGATGTCTTCTTTTTAAGTATTCTATCAAAATTTCCCAAGAATAGGTTATGGGGGGAGTTAACCAGGGAAAACAAAAAACTTATCTAAGGGATACTTAGAGCGGGACAAACCCCAGTAAATTGTTCCCCATGAAGATTATTTCTTCTGATATCAGGGGCCTCTAGGGAAACTTAACGCAAAAAAAATATTCTTGAAGAGATTAATTGAGATTGACCGGCCAAATAGTTTGAAGTTACAAGATACAATGGGTAAGGGAGATACATTGGTCCAAGAACTTAAAACACGTTTGGGGGATTGGGAATTATTGGACATGGTGTTGGAAGAATCCTATAACAATATTTAAATTAACTTATGCACACATAAAGGAGACATCAACCAAACTTCACAAGTTCAATTAAGAAAATGAAGTCTATGTATAATTATTCTACTCAACCGCTAGCTATCTCTACAAGTGATAGGAATCTATCTTTATAGGAGCCCAAGACAATCTAAAATTAACACAATATTTTATGTTTTCCACAATATTTTAGGTCCACAATATTCTAGGTTCAACCTAGTGAAACTTAGACAACGTGGGTACTGCACGGTCAAATTGTCTTGAGGTAACATGCATGCATGAAGAAGCTATTCTTTCACCCTAGTGGATGGACTTGGAAGTAGGATTACTTATGATTTGATCCAATTGGTCATCGCCTTCAACTCATATTTAAAGACTTCCAAGAGTAGTTGAAACATTTTTAATGCCTTGAGGAATCTTAGGAGTTTTCGGAAATGTTTGTTGCTTGGTGAACCAACGGGTGCACAAAGAGACACTCAAAAAAATGGAGAAAATAAAGAGTCACAATGGAATGCATGAATGACTTTGATTTCTTCAAATGCTTTATGTTTTTCAGCATTGTGAGTTCTCTTTAGTTTTTCGATTTTAATGTCTTTTTATGTTATAGTCACTACAACCTTCAATTCTTCTTCTACAACCTTCAATTCTTCTTCTTCGGCTTTTTCTTATTTGCAGGCTTCTGTAAATCCTTGGAGAAAGTACAAATAGACTATAGACCGCCTTTATTTCGTTATGTCGATATATGCATAATAAAAAAGCACAAACTTGGTTGTAATTTTGTATATTCTACATGCTATACAAAGTTTGTAGGAGCAAAATGATCCATATGAAAGAGGATTTTTTTTATTTTTTTTAATACAATAGAGAACATATTACAATCATCATGTCCCAACTCCCATAATGGTTTTAGAACAAAAACCCTTTCCTTTTGCAATACATGCGAAAGCATGTCTAGATGAAGAAATCTAGAGAGCTTCATTGTCGAATCTACCTTGCATTGAGTGTATGACTCATATAACCTCATATAGCCTCTCTACTTAAATGATATAAGATTCATTTCTCCATTTCATTCCCTAATGTGATTATTTCTCCATGTCATTGGCTCTTCTTCACAACATACAAAAATAGTAAATCTACACAACATGCAAAATATGAATAAAATTTATCGCTTAAGTATCAAGGCTTTTGATTTTTGATAATGATGTGAATGGGTATGTTCCTTGTAATTTCATAGATAACGCATTTTGTCATTACATGCTCAAACAAGGCTAATTGCAAATGCTCATCCTATAATCGTCCTACTAGGATTTTTATAGTAAACATGAAAGTGTATTTGTTACACATATTGCTCTTATTCAAAGCATTAAGATGATACCTTGAACTAATCATTATTACTATTTTAATACTAATGGATAAATTTATAGTATGTTGAAAAAAATACCAGGGACAAGCCATCCAATCGAGATATACAATCAAAATTTCAAAATTTCAAGGGAGCTCTAAAAAGTATTTCAAAGACATCAGACTATAATCAGAGTACATCTTTTTCAAACTATTTGGAAGACAAATACCTTACAACTATATATTCTAACAAACTAATCTCCTATCCATAACACAAAAAAAATAAGGTAAAGTAAACCTAACTATGTTTCTTATAAGCATTTCCACTTTGAGCTTGACACATATCATTATCCCTATCATCCATTAATCGTGAAGAGGTTGACTAGCTACATATTTTTGCACATGTTGAATAGTATCTCGATCCTTCAAATCCTATAAGGTAGAACCCACTGAGACTAAGGGTCTCTCCACTAAATATTGAGAACTTTAGGCAAAGCCCAAGATTTTGTTTCAGTGCATATCTAAATCTTCCTTTTGGGCACCTAAGTTTTTGAATGTTCTTCCCCTATTCTTTCAAATATGCCAACCCTAACCTCTTAATAATTGATGTAATTCTAAATTCTATTATTCAATGATTGAATAAAGTCCTAAAGAGCATTTTCCTATTCACTTAGAGCTATAATTATCTTCCTTTGTCCCATGCATTCACAGACAACACAACACCCTTGGTGTTCGTGGTCATCCATGACTCCCAAATTTCTTATTGAAAACCATTTCCACTTGAAACCATGACAAAATAGAGAAAACCAATATTTTATAAATCCTCCCAACTACTAGTGAACAGCAAAAGGTCAACAAGAAATTCCAAAGGAATAGTACTAGATAAAACCAAACTTCTAGATGAATGGACCAAATACTAGCTTTGATTAATGAGAAACAGAAATGAATTGCTAACATGAAACATGCAATTACTCTCGCAAACTATACATAACAGTTCACGATTAAATATCCCATCTACATTAACCTCCCACCACCCTGAGCGAAGCCTAACAAAGATAGGATCAAATGACAAAATTCTCGTGGAAACAAATATCCCATGTATGTTTAGTCCACCCATCACAGCGAGGTAATGAAACTTGAGCTACATAGATTTGGGTATGAAATAGAGTGGGGTACGAGGGATATAGAATTGATTTTTCCCTTCACTTCACATGAAGCACAACATCACCTATCCATGTGCATGCTCTTGTGTTTAAATAACTTTGATGTGATCCTTATTTGACAGTTCATGGGATAATTGAGATCATGGGGTGCCCCTCCCTTTTAACACATTTTTTTTACTAAGCTTGTCACTTAGTTAGCCATTGATTTGGATTTTTCTTTACACTTGTGAAGAATATGGAAGGAATGGATTTGCTTAAAAAAGACCAAATGGTCCTTAACCTTAGAAATTGTTCTAGATAGGGGGGAATAAACTTTTCCCTTATTTTCTCATCAGATCAATGGTAATTGTTGAGTCATCAAATACAAATACCTCTTGTGCTTCTATCTCCCACAACATAAGAATGCATTGATACAAGGATAAACTTTATGCTTGAGTATTCATCTTCTCTCCAAGGCCCCACGCATAATTCAGTTCTTGATTTTCTTTGGATTTAATGATAATACCCCACCGCACCTGCGACCCCTCGTGGAATTCAAATATTCATGATGGTGTCTCAAATAGTTACCAAGTATTTAAATCATTTTCCTATAAATAAATATGTCAAAACTTGCTTTTAAAATGTAAGGCGCTTCCAAAAGGCCCATCATTGTACCCTAGGTGCCAACTTAGGATTGGAAGAAGGATGGCCCAACCGGGTAGAATTTAATGATATTTGCTAGTTTCTTGTTTCTGTTAGTTTTTGTTGAATGTTCACTATGTGGGATTATAGTTTCATGGCATCATTTTTTAGAATCTTTGTGATGGTTCTATTTTTGTATAAATTTGGATCAATGAAGAACGATAAACTCTATCAGTGTCATTTGGGTCCAAGCCACACTGTTTTGGAAGTCAGGACCTATGTAGACTGTATTTATCTCTATATATTCTCAGTTCTGTTAGAAATTGTGCATATTTAAGCAATCAATATGTATTGAATACCAAATATTAAAGTTAAAATTTCTTATTTCATGTATTATGCCATTCCCTCTCAAAGTAATATATATGAGAGCTTTACAATCATTTAAATGAAATTAGAAAAGCATGCATATTTAAGTAATCAATATGTATTCAATTACCAACATTGTAAAATAATATAAATATCGTGTACATGAGCTTTACAATCATATAAATTGACTTTAATAATATGAGCTTTACCATCATATAAATGGACTTTTTTTTCAAAAGTACAAAAGGTTTTTTTTCTATTCATTTATTGAATAAAAAAAGCCACATACTGTGCTCGTCCCAATGATGGAGATTCCCAACCATCTACTAAAAATACATACAGTGTTACCGTATACAACAATACATATGTTGTTCTATCGGAAAACAAATATAAACCAATTACCTCTTCAAGTTCATGTATGCGTACCGTGATATCAATTATATCCACTTGCCACTATGTCATATACTCGATTTTCCCAATTCATACATCAGTTGATTATTGTCGCTAGTGCATAATACAAAAAATACAAATATATGCCGATAAATATACAAAAGCCTGTTAGTAGAGTCGATGCCTATAGTCTTCCACAAGACAGTTGTCCAAAAATCTACGAAGATGAAAATAACCTTCCATGAGTGTCAACCCCTGCTTTGATAAATGGTCAGCCTTCATATTGTAGGATCGAGGAAGATGTGAAATAGAGAGGTTGGAGAACGTTTTCTAAAAAAAAATTACAGGCAACTTTCAATGCTCTAAATCCAATACCTGAAGGTGTCGATCATCATTCACCCAGTCAATGATCATTGGTGAATCACCAAAAATATTGTGTATAGTAGTGACAGAGAACAAGAGAGCAAAATGCATCAACCCACAGAGGCCCAGCAACTCGGCCCTAGTGTTACTTCCAGAACCGCAACCCAAATAAATCTCAACAAAATGATTGTTGGCTAAGACGAGCTATATCCCAGCACCACAGCGACCAAGCTGAAGTGCCCCATCAAAAAATCCAGTGATAATCTGCTCGCTCGGTACAGAAGGTTGCTTAATTGCATATTTATATACAATGGATCTCTAAGATGGAAGAGTAAAACCCTGTATAATAAAACTGCAAGCCCCACAGAAATCAAACCGTTGATCTTCAAACAGAATACGATTTATGTACTTCCATATACCCCAAATAAAGTATAAAGGATATGAAAATGAATGTGAGCAAAATTTTGACCACCTGAAAAAACTATGTTCAAGAGAGACATGGTGTCATCAAGTGGATATAGCCCATATATATGAAACCTCCTCCCAAATATGAGAAGTAATCGGACATGAACCCAGTAAATGGTCAACTGATTCCTCCACCTAAAAGCACAGATGGCACACTGAAGGGCCCATACCAACTTTCATTATAAATTTCACCCCATCATTATCTTGTTACTACAAGCCAAGCAAAACAAATAATCTTGAAAGGAACCAGCCACTGCCATATTTCCTTACGCCACCACTTCAGGGAGGGAGCAGATTGTTCACTAGCAATCGCTTCATAAGCTGAGCAGGTAGTGACCTAACCATTGGCACTATTCCTACTCCACAAGAATGAATCTTTCCGCGACCCAATTGAATACCTACATGTACCAAGCCATCAATATATCCATCCCAAGTATTTGCATCTTCCCCTGATAAGTTTAGGTTAGAGGCAAAATACCAAGAATCCCCATTTCCCATAGAATGAAAATTCCTAGCATTGTTCAAGAAATAAACGCCCATAGCATGTATTCGCTGCAATAAATACTGAGGAAAAATGGTAAACCCAGTACCACCAATAAAGGGATCCACCCCAATCCTCACCTAAAAACCATCACCGTTAAGCCATGTGAGTCATTGATTCAATAGTAGGAAAACATCAATAGCCCCACGCTTCATTGGCTTCCGGATCCACTTAATAAAAGTGAGACCTTTTAGGTATTTTAGGTATTTATCACGGATGATCAAACCCCACAGGCCTAGATCAAGGAGACAACGCCACAAAATTTTAAGATGAAGAGCCTTTGCAACCCAGAAAATATTCTTAATACCCCAACCACCACAAGATTTGGACTGAGCCAATGTTTTCCAAGCAGCCAGATGTACACCATTTTGGGTGGTCGAAGATCGCCAAAGAAAATTGAAACAAACCTGTCGAATCTTAGATGAAACCGACCAAGGAACATTTGCAAGAGCATGCCAATATATGGGAATATTGTTGAGAACGGAGGTTAAAAGCGTAAGCCTGCCCCCCAGAGGCAGCTTATTAAAACACCAACATGAGATCTTCTTTTCAACCTTCTGGACTAACCACAACCAATCAGCCACCAAATATTTATTGTTCTTCAAGAAGTATCCAAGGTAAAATAGACCCTCGAATATGGGCTTAATAACAATTGGAAACAGTTCAAGCAGTTGTGGTCCAATAGTCAAATCGTCCCGAATATGATAAAGACCAGATTTCAAAAGGTTCGCTACCATACTAGTAGCATGACAGAAATGATCCAACAAATGTTTATAATCCTACCATCCTGAATAACCGCCCTGCCAAAGAGTAGTACATCATCTACGAAAAATAGATGAGTAACCCAATGCGCCCGAGAGACTTTAATCCTGGTAATCAATCCCTCCCCTCTGGCTTTAAGGATCAATCTGCTCAAACCCTCAATGACCAAGATGAATAAAAGTGGCGAAAATGGACATCCCTATCATAAACCACGAGAGCTTTTGGAAAAATCAGAGGATTTACCATTAACCAAAATAGCGAAATTTGCAGATGAAATGCAACCAATAATCCACTGAACCACCTCAAAGCTCAAACCAGAATTTAAAAGGTCAATTCTGAAAAAGGACCAGTCAACTCAATCATAAGCCTTTACCAGATCAATTTTCATGACCAAAGCATCAATATGATTGACTTTGGCAGAGTGCAAAGTCTCCTGTGCCACCCCAATGGCATCAAAAATAAGCAGTTGCTGAAGGAAACCAAATTGCTCCTTGGGAAAACCATTGGAAAGACCCGACCTTAATCGGTTAGCAATAGTCTTGGAAATAATCTTGTAGAGTAAATTGCATAATGATATGGGTTGGTAGTCCTAAAAAGTAGCAGGTTTAGAAGACTTAGGGATAAGTGCTAGGAAAGTAGCATTTAAAACCCCTATAACTCTACCAGTCAATCGGGACTCTTCCACCAGACGCACTGTCACATACCCCAATTTTATTAAAATAATGTAATTATTTTTAATATTCCTGAGAACATTATGTTAAATTTAATGCTAAGTAGGAAGGGATGACTCAGCAGAGTCTCCAGAAATGGAATGTAAAATCTGAATAAATTATTATTAATAAATAAATTATGGAGACAACAGCATGGGAGAGCTGTTAAAAGAGGTTACTGGTCTAACTGGTGGATGGAATTAGGTGGAAGGACAAAAGACAAGTGGCAGCATCCTCAAACACTTCCTGAGTTGCAGGTGGCAACTTCCCTATATTTTGGGGTCATGATTCCCCAAGAAAGTGGAATCTGAGCAGGTGGCTCATTAATGACAGTTAGCCCAACTAAGACCTAGGCAATCTTTTAAATACTACTCAATGAACTGAGCTGGGGGTTCAGCAATTGTTCTAGAGGGAGAATACATTCAGATGAATGCTATTCAGGAGTCCCATTGAGGAAGTGGGAAACAGTAAGGAAGTGTTTTGAGCAGGAAGTTGCAGTAACTTGGTTCCAGTATAGCTGTTTTGGCTGAGGGAATTATTGGCCGTACTTAGATTCCAGCCAGTTAGACCAGAGCAAGCTCGGGGGTCCTGAGAAGTGCTGTCTGGGCACTCTCCAGGAATTGGTAGGGAGGAACAGCCTCCCATTGCTGTTATTGTCTACCATCTACAGGTTCTGTCACTCTCCCTGTTGATTGGTTTAAATTATTTTCCTATGAGATAAACTAGTACAACTATGTATTGATTGTGTTCAATTACAGGAAATCATTATCTGTACTTGCTTTTGGTATAAATTTCAGAATGCAGATGCTTTAGAAGTTTTCCTGTTTTATTTAAATAGAGTATATTATTTTTTTATACAGAACCTATTTGTCACTGCCACAGTTAATAAATACTGTGTTTATGCATATGCTAGAATTCCTGTTATTAGTTTAATAATAGACAGAAATATTGGATAATAGATAATCCAGATTTATAACTATTAAACAATCATAAGAACAAATCTAGACAAATCTTAGTGTTTATTTTGAGATAATTCCTATCAGAATAACCTATCTATATATATATATATATTGTATATTTTAGTAAACTTTAAATTACAAGTCTTTCCTATATCAAGTTAATAGATAAACAAAACTCATTTAATATATTATTTATACTCAGAACATGTCTGACAGTTATCGATTAATTAAAAAGTGACTGTAACAATATTTCATTGTTACAAGTTTTCACAAATCTTAAACATTTACACAGTAGTCAAACACAGACACTAGTAACTGTAGATTTTTATTTGCTTGCTATCTAAGTCTTAGAACACAGTAGCCATGTCAATATAATAGAAATAACAGAGTGGTTTTTAAACAATACAAACATATTAATACAACAGAAAAACTGTTGACTATTACAGTCATCATTGGCGGATTACAAACCATTGTAAATTATACACAGTATTAATAGTATTCAGTACAAATATCTCCCTTGGAGTAGTTCCCAAACCCTACTTGGCTGTAGCCTTACAATATCCCATCGACAGACTGAAAAACAAATGAAAAGAATGCCTTATATGGCAACGATAACCTACAGTAAGATTACACATATTTCTATGTGTATATATATTATTCAACCTACAGTTTCATTTAACAACTGTACAAGAATCAAAACAAATATTATTATAATTCATACCCAGTCGCTATCGAGTTCACAATACCCTATGTATGCTTTGAACATGAAACAAAACCCCCCAAATTCACCAGAATAACCCTATGCATTCAACTATTGCAGACACCGTCGAGAAACATCTACTATCATCTTTCAACATTTCAAATCAAAATAAAACACAGAAGGAAAATGGTAGGGTTTCTTTAAACAGAGCCATCATACATTGCAGGTATCGAATAACCCAGATATCTTTACATCTTGTAAATATTATAACAATACACGAAGACGAAACACGGTCATAACAGACCCGATAATTTATATGAAAAAAATAAATCTTAAACAGCGAGGATTAAAATCCTATGCTTAGCCGTTATAGAAAACCATAGCCGAAACCCTGGCCTCATATGGGCATAGCCGTGAATGGCTCTTCATACATTTAACAGGGTTTCAAACCCCTTTCCTTTTCAACCAAAACAACTCCATACATATGACTGCAACTGTAAATTGCAAGTTGTCAAATGACTTCACTAATACAGGAGTTTTCCTCCTTGACACAACCCTAGCCACAAAACCAGCAAAGGAAGAGACAGCCGTGGATAACCAGGCTTACCCGGAGGAGCCTGCGTAAATTGATAAGGCCATGGACACCTTCAAGAGCCGCGTGACCTGCACATTGACGAATGCCGAGGATATTAATCATCATATTAAGTGCAGAGAATGGAAACAAAAACGTAAATCTATTTGAATGATTATAAAACTTAAAAACTGTAAAAAAAAATATGGTGCATCTTACCGGGACATGGAGGAAAGTAGCAGTAGACAACCAGTAGCCACAGGCTAAATAATTATAGAAACCCCATCATCTTCGTCAGAAAGGTAATTAAACAAAACTTATATAACAGCTGAGACAAGGTAATAGTTCCCGACGAAACCCTCACGCTGGCATGGAACCAGACTTGAAGCACACCCAAAACCCAAATGCATCACCTCTCATATAACTTAAAGACCGTAGCAAACCCTGTCTCCTATGCACACCAGCGAATTGAAGGACTGTAAGTAGCTGGTTTTAAAAAAAAAACAATGACGGAGCAACGAGACCACAAAATAAGGAAAACCGTAGCCAAATCTATCAACAGAGCCGAGGAGGTATTCTACTTCAGAATGAAACCCACGAGACCAGACCCCAACACGTTGCACTCAGTTACAGTGTTCTTATTACAAAAACTCAGACAGGGAGGGTTTCATTCTCAGGACCCGAGCCCGAAGGCAAATACAACAACCTGGTAGGGTTTTGATCAACATTTTATATATTGCCAACCGCTTGGAGGAGAAGCAACCACGTAGTCCCAAATATATCAACGTAGTATGGGTCGAGACTATATAGTTCAACTGCAACCCAAATCATTGCACATCGAATCCAAAATCATTATATAAGTAAGTCAAATGTAAAAGACAACATATGATATACAATCATTAGCATATAGTGTATGCTTGCAATCGAACCTTCACGGAATACCAAGGTACGTGCTATGTATAAACCCTACAACAATACAAAGGAGGTATGGTCAACTTCAACCATAGAGTTTACATATCCAAGTGTGATAATTATAACCTATACACTATAGGTAGTATAAAGCTTGCCATCGTATGGGGACAACATATTGTGGAAAAACATTAAGTTACATGAGATTTATAAATTAAAATCAATCCTAGATTTATGCCATGAGCATAATACATTCCATGATTTTGTAAGCAGTAATGTAGTCAACTTCAAAGGAAGATGCCGTGTTACTTAACGCCTGGAAATATTATCATATCTATTTGACATTTATACAAAATTGCTATCATACACACTCCTCGTGTTTGTTACCAATACTACTGTAACAGTAAACAATATTTGAATAATAAATCTCTATTAATAAGATGATTGAAATAGAGCTTCATCTACAGGTTCCCATCGTGAAGGTAGTTAAAATCCATGCACAGTCATGTGACAGAAATAAACTTTAAAGTTGACATTAAACCTTGCAGTATAGTCGAATATAATGGAATAATGCTAGAGGCGTCACTCTTGCACTTACGATTATTATTACATGGACAAACAGTAGATCATAGGTATTTAAACGACAATAAGTCACTTGGTGCTATGTCGCCTTACGTAGATGATAATTTATAATACAAACTATTGTTCCATTGATAAATTACAGTAGTAATATAGCATAATATTCATAAAACAATAATTATAACTGGACTGTGTAATCTATTGCAGAACATGGTGACGCTGGCTGCATAAGAATTATCATGACGATCTTTTAAGTTTTAAGTACAGGAAATATTGATACTCACCAAGTTCAACCAACGGGATCCTTACTTCATTGACGTACCTGAGAGACAAAAGACGACATATGCATTAGCTCGTAAGCTAAGTAAGCCAGTCAACTACGACTAGCTCTTCCCTTGCGGCTCAAAAACAAAACAATCATAAATTACAATCACCAAAATCAAAGTTTTTAATAAGATAGAGTCTTTCAACAGATTATGTATGTTATTTAATTTAAAACAAATCAGAAAACTACCTAGTTAACATTTATTGTTGTAAATAAAAATTTTTAAATTTTTCGGAAATTTCGGGTTTTGACACGCACAATCTCAGGTCCTAAAATATCAAAGAACTAAAGATAGAATTCAACAAACCACCCATGAGGTCCGGGGCTCTTGTCCTTGTCCATAACCCGCAAGATCCATGTGATCTCATCAAGAGAAACATGTCGACCCACCATAGAACTGTCTGTTAAAAGAACCTAATCCTAGTTCGTTCTCTTTAACGGTTATACCGTTGGACAGTTAAGCAATGTATTACTATATATGTACATTTTGATTAATGAACAAGCAAGTAAGCCTTTTCCGTCAGTTTTATGTTTTCTCTGCCTTCTTGATTTGTTCAATATCTTCTTTATGAGTTAACAGTGGTATCAGAGTGCATGAAGATCCGTGAGGCAGGAGCGACATGAAGATCCATAAGGCCTACCAAATTCATTGATTTGTAGTTGAGAAGAGAGAAGCCACCAGTCCAAAAGCGGCTAGACCTACATGCATGATTTGAAGGAGAGAGAACATGAGGAGAACTATTACAGTACTGCACTGCAACAAGAGGTGTCAGGAAGAAACCCGGCAAGATGTCTGCTTGATGCTTGATCTTCCCGTTATCACAGTAGAGGGAGTCAGGATGGACGTTGAAGAGACCACCAGATCGCCGCTGGAAATTAAAAGGAGTAAGGCCACAGTTCATATCAATCCATTCTAGTTCATATCCATGTGAAGAAATATCAAATTGGCTATGGGAAAGAAAGGTATTAAGATTGACCTTGAGGTGTATCCTCAGGTATTATTATGCTCTGCATTTTTATAATCATTGAAGCCTCTCTATACCGTGAACTAGAAGAAAACCTGGTTCTGTATTCCATGCTCTGTGTGCCTGCTAAGTGCAGCCACCTCATAATATTTTTAGGATCTATAAACCTTAAATCCTCTTGAGAAATAATTGTCGCTGCTATTTGAAAGCGGAATATCTAAATATCAGTGGTGGGATCACCAGTCTATGTGGAGTTCAGAGTTTCTGTAACCCATTTAAAACGTATTTGGAATCAAAATTTGTGGTTGGCATTTTTAGCAAAGGTTGGACAAATCTGTAGTTTTAATCAAGGATGATATTATTTTCAATTTCATGTATCATTTTCTAAAGTTCACGTCGTGAATATTCTGTGTGTGTTCGTCCAAAGAATGGGGTACTAATTATGGGTCGAATCAGAGCATGTATCATTCCTTCCATGTTGTCGTTGCAATAGATGTTGTGACACTTGGAGGAGATGAACTTAGGTCATTGTGCGTTGAAGAGAGTTTGTTGTGCATTGAAGAGCTCTCTCCCATAATTTCAGGTGCGAAGAGAATAGGCCACGAAGGACTGTTTGTGTAGTGTTATGGTATTTTTTGGTGATTAATGCGCGGAAGAGACAATCTTGTAAAAAGAGTAGAAATCGTTGAAATTGTGTATCCACCATATGAAGGAAACCAGTCTGCATAAAAGGGAATAGAAGCAAGCTCGTTGCAGGCAATAGATTCTTGTTGCAAGACAAAGTCCAGTTGCCAACCACTGACAGTGACAGAAACTTTTATGGCCAACTTATGCACCAAAATTGCTTTAAGTTGCTTCTATGAAGAGTTTTAAACAGAGAATTCATTCTGGAATCGGCCCCGCATAAAAGACAGAAATCAGAAATCGCTACATATGATTAAAGAGCTTTTAAGAAAGTTTGGAGAGAAGTTTGTTATAGGTTGTTGCATGCTGACAGAAGTTTGTTGTTGCATGCAGATAGAACTCTGTTGAAGCTTGTGCTGCAGTGAGAAGCAAAATCAAGTGAAGGTATTTATTTTTATATAAAACAAAATATTAAGTAATGGAATGCCATACAGATACATCATTTTCAAGCAATGAGAATTTCCATGTTGTGTGATCTTTTAAAAAGTCTATTTTAAATTATTTGGAATATATAAAGGTTTTCGTATTTGTTTAAAAAAAAAAGGTCGAGTTGCAAGAAACCTTCAACAGTGTAAGTCAGTCGATATGGCCAAAATTGAAGAGCTCTTTGATCTACTACAAACATCGCTCAACACAACTTCAGGATCTAAAATTTCTGTGAACAAGAGAATTTTTAACTCAGTTGTTACTAGCTTGAAAAGCATGCACAGAAAAATCGAAACGCTCAAAACTCAAAACAAGTTGTTATTTGATGAATTGAGTCTCCTACAATGGCAACATGTTGACGGTGAAAAAGAGGACAGCAAACATATTTCAGGTATGAATCAAATTAGTGAATTCAATGGACAATTGTTCCTTTCATACATTAGGATAACGAATGAAGATACTAATGTGAATGAAAAACTTATGAACAATGAAGTTAAAATCATTGCAAAGAAAAATGAATATAAGGTTACAGCCAAGTTTGTAAGGCCTTGGGAAGAATTGTTGTTTAAAAGAAATCGATATGGTTTAGGATATGAAAACTGTGATAATATTTTTCATATTCCTAATTATAGTAAACCAGTTAGCTTTGTGAGCGGAGGATTTCTGGCTGATTCTAATCGAAAGAAAGAATTTGTGGACAATGGAAATAATCAGGTACATAATGATATTACAATTAAGACTAATGATATTATAGCTACAATTGATGATGATAGGTTGAGAAAATATTTCTTTAAGTGCCACCATTGTGAGAGAGTTGGCCATGTTGAGTCTCATTATTTTGATCTTCACCCCTGTCACCTTTGTGGGAAGAAAAATAATATTTCCAATCGTTGTCAGAAGAACAAGAAACTTCAGCGGAAACATATAAGTTTTGAATGGTTAGGTGTTGGCGTCACTAGTAGATTTGAACCCAAAATCCGACGAGCAAATCCAACGACCTCCGACAAAATGGAATGTGTCGTCGGATTTTTCTTTGAAAATTACTTTTTTTGTTTTTTTTATAAATTTTGAGAGGTGCCCATCAGATATCCGATGTACTTTTGAATATCCGACGAGGCTGGCTGGCTATCCGACGGCTCTACTAATATCCGACGCCTATTCGGATATCCGATGCTTTAGATGTCGGATAACCGACTTCATTTTGAACCCGAAGAGGTCGGATAACCGATGGATTTTTTCCCAAAGGTCACTAGATTAGTGTCGTCGGATATCTGATGTAGGTTTGACTTTTTGACTTTTACAATTTATAAATATGAAACCATTCCGACATGTTTGCCATACCAGCGACGGTTTGCGGATGTTTTTTTTGTTCAGCGGACAGTTTTTCATTGTTTTTGTTATTCAAGTGAGCAAAGTACTCTCGAGCTTCATTTTCTAAGATCGTTAATCTTCATTTAAGCTCTTTACGAGAAAATTTCAACTACAAATATTCCTGATCCAGACGAACAAAATCGATAATTGCTTGCTAGATTGTGGGAAGGAGTTGAAAGAAGGGGTGATGGTAAATGCTCTTGTCCATGTAATCAATGCAGAGGCTTTAAGAGGAGAAGAATTTTGATCACAACAGCCACAAAACATTGTAGGGAGCATGGGCACGCCGAGGGGGGACATGAATACCATCCATTTGTAAGTTTGCATTATATATGTTTTTATTTTGATTGCTTTCGTAAATTTATGTATTATTATAATATTTCTTATTTTTTACCAACAGTACAATTGGTCGTTGTTCTTTGTAACTTTTATCTATTGATCGTTTCATGTAATTATAAAGGAAAGACATCCTACGGCATATCGTCCGTATCAGCAAGTGCTTCCAGAACAAGTACAGGAGGAACATGGAGCTATGAATATTAATGGAGAACAAGTTAATGATCACATTGAAGAAGATGATCATACTGGTAACATAGTTGAAGATGATGTTACAAATACTTTGATCCATGATGCATTTAATGTTGGAATGGATGATGATGATGATCATGAAAATTATGAACATTTTGATGATATTCATGATATACCTCTTCTTAACAAGGCATACGAACCCCTTTATGACGGCTCCAAGACAAATCTTCTCTCTGCTATATTGTTGGTAATGCACTTGAAGGTTATGAATGGTCTTTCAAACATATCAGTCACACGGATGTTAAGGTATGTAATATATTCCATCACAAATTATATATGATTGTCATGTATTTTATTGTTAACTCATATATAAGTCAAATTACTACAGATGAAATTTGTTTCATTAATATTATTTCTATATTATATTAACTAGATTTTTATTTTAATTTGTTGTAGCATGATAGGTGAATATTTGTTACCACCTTCAAATATTTTACCTCGCACATATCGAGATTTATCTGCCATCATGAAAGAAATTGGAATGCAGTATGAAGCAATTCATGCATGCCCGATGATCATGTTCTTTATTACAACCCGCATGAATTTGCAACAAAATGTCTTGAATGTCATATCAGTAGATATCGCACAGATCAAGTAACTAAAAAGGTGCCTCGAAAGGTTCTACGTTATATTCCCATTATTCCCCGTTTGCAACATTTGTTCAGGTGCAAAAACATAGCGCAGTTTATGGATTACCATGCACGGAACAGAAGTCAAGACGACATTATTCGGATGCCTGTAGATGGGTCTGCATTTAGAGATATGGAGGAAAAATGGCTTCACTTTAAAGACAAACCTCGTAATCTTAGGATTTCTTTGGCAGCAAATGGTGTCAATCCTTTTGCAGAGATGAGATCTGTTTACTCGGTGTGGCCTATTTTTGTTATCAACAACAACATTCCTCCATGGTTGACAATAAAGAGGGAGCACATAATGTTGTCGATGATTATTCCAGGTACGAACACTGCAGTTTTTTTTATTGCATTGGTATATTCTCATTTGTCGTTTTTTGTCTCATAATGTTATATATATATTTAAAGTTTTTCTATTGTGAAATATGGTTTATATATCTAAACGGTACGTCTCATAATCAGAATATTTATTTTATATGTTCAAATCAATCAGGTAAGTACCAATTCAAAGATATGAATGTATATATCGAACCTCTTATTGACAAGCTACTGAAGTTATGGAATGGCATCACTATGTATGACTTATCTAGACCAATACGACAAAGGCAAGTCCAATTCCATGCAATGCTTGTATGGACAATACATGATGCCCCAGGGTTAACCCATTTCTGTGGTATGTAATTATAAGTTCCACTTTAGTTGCATTTAATTTTACGAACTACTAGTTAATATAATACGCATGCATGTTTTTCTAAATAATTCAATCATTTTTTATATAATTATAATAGACATTAATATTGATATTCCATCTTTTTAATTAGGTCTTCAGACAAAGGGGAAATTTGCATGTCCAGTTTGTGGTCCTAAGATCAAATCTCGTCATTCAAAAATATTAGGAAAGGAGGTGTTTGATGAGTATAGACACTTCCTCTCCAAGAATCACAGGTATCGAACTACCAAAAAACATCTTTTCAATGGCAAGCAAGAGACTGCATTAAAACCAAAGAGAATGACACCTCAGCTATGGAAGTTGCAATATAATAGAAATCGTCAAGGTACGTATAATCAATCATTGTATATTATCATATTGTATTTTATTATATTGTGTGTTGTTTAGTGTAATTGACATTGATTTAATATTTAATTTCATCATTGTCGTTCATGTGATCATCATGAAGGCATTAATGGGCTTCCACGAGGAATGAAAAGTTATCCTAGACAATTTAGTAGGTTGCCCTATTATGAGCACCTACAAATTGCTCATCTATTTGATACAATGCATATCGGAAAGAATGTGACTGAAACATTATGGCGAATATTGGATGGAAGGAGTGACAAAGAAAAAATTGTCAAAATTTTCAAAGACATTCAAGATAACAACCATGCAATGAAAGACGTCATTCAATTTCATAGCAACGGAGAGAAAATTAATATAAACTCACTTCCATGGATGTTAATGGACCAGAAAAGTAATGTTGTAAAAGAAGTCATTCGAAAAATTAAATTTCCCACCGTATTTTGTGTGAACATGAAGAATATCATAACAAAGAAAGGTGATTTCGCGAGGGTGAAAACGCACGATTGGCATGTCTTCATGAAGGTAATAATTAATATGGTATGCATTTAATAAGTATTTTTTTTCTTTTTCTAGTACTCTTTTTCGATATACTGAAACTATTTGGATATTATTGTTACAGTATGTTCTACCTCTCTCTATCCCGGACAACTTTGACAACAATGTCAAGCAAATAATATATAGTCTCGGGAAATACATGAGGTAAGTGGTGAATTTTCCATGTGCTTACTGTTTTTTTAATTCAACATAGAACTTATTCTTAATTTGATTTTCATTCTCTACTTCATGTTACGTAATATAATGAATTTTTTCTTTAATCTCTTGATTGGCCGGTTGTCATGTCACTTGTAGATGGTTGTCATCTAAAGAATTCCATAAAGAAGACATAAAGTATTGGAGGAGAGAAATTCCTCGTCTCATGTGTGAAATGCAGAAGCATCTACCTTCAGCATTTTTCAATGCACAAGAACACTACCTCATACACCAAGTTGAGGAGATTGAACTGTGTGGACCTGCGCACTCAAGGTCCATGTGGATGGTTGAGAGGCACTCGAAATTTATGAAGGGTTTGGTCAAACAACGAGCATATGTTGAGGGTTCTATGATGGAGGGATATATGGTATACCAAAACATGTTGTACATTAGTGAATATCTTCCTATATTGGCGTCAAAGCTCAATTTACGTCGCATTTGTGATCCAGACTCCAAAAATGATTTCAAAGGGGAGTACCCGAAGGGGAAAGGTAGATTGAGGAAGATGAAAGGTAATATAACACATTTCACTAGTGATTTTTATGTTTATATATCATACATATATATGCTATTTTTTTATTTAGTATTTTGCATCATTTTATATTGTAATTATATAATTTTTTAAGTGACTAATATACATTTTCATTGAATTTTAATTTTATTGTCATCAAACAGTTGGTCGAGAGTGGGATGCGATTCATTTATACATCGCAAACAATCTTGATTGGATGAAGGTATGGATCGAAAAATGTGAACAATCTGGTCATGGAATATCATGGGAAGGTGTGGCTTCATTGGTTAAAGCTGCACATCGCAATGGAGACACCAATTTAACACAAAGGGAAATCGATTTAGCAAGAGGTTTAAAAGATAAGCAGGTAAGCATATTAATCAACGGCACTATTTATTTATTTCTTTAAATATTGTCGTTGTACGTCACGCTGGTTATTTTCCTTTTATGGCATTATAATAAACATGCACTACTTTATCATAAATATGGTGTGATCATTATGTAATATTTTCCTGTATGGCTTGTTGTACTAGGTAAAACACCATAAGGCTATGTGGTGCAATGGATGTAGATATCGCATCAAAAATTTGGATGAAACAAAGAAAACATCTGATTGTGGGATATCTGTAGTCTTTGAGGTGACCAATGTCTCTTCTAGAAGTGACAGTCATCCAGAACTATCTGAAAATCAATAATATGGGTATCTGGAAGACATTCTTCAGTGTGACTTTAACTCCTTCAAGGTATTTCTATTCGTTGTCAAATGGTACAGGTGTAGATTGAATCAACGTGATCCCAATAGAACAATTATTGAACATGATAATGGTTTTACCATGGTAAATACAAGGTTGTTTGACCCAGGAATGGAGACCTATGTTCTTCCAACCCAATGTGAATAGGTATTTTACTCTGAGGTTCCAGGTAGAATGGGTTGGTAATTTGCTATGAGACACGATCCAAGGGGAAAGCCGGTAAAGTATAACGTTGATGAAGGTAATGAAGACGTTCTCAAAGAAGAAGACGCCGCAGAAGATGATCATGATCAACATGAGTTAGATGATCATGGTCCAAAAGAAGATGTCGAATAACTTATTGAATCAGATGATGTACTATCAGACAATGTCCATGAAGATGATATCTACGATGACATGTTGATCGTAACTGACATCGACGACGAGGATGATATGGCCAATCCTTACAATGTTGAATCTGGATCATCGGATGATAGTACAGATGATGACCCAGATGAAGAAGATGATGAAGACCATTGAAGTTTACGAGGTATGCAGTAATAATAAATTAATTGTTTCGTAGTGAGTTTCCATTTTCCTATATGATATAATTAGAAACATTGCTTGTTTTAGAGTATGTCAAAAAACACATTTAAAGTTTCTAGTGTACATAGATATTTTTGTCGCGTTATGGGGAATTGAGGGTGATGTGAGGGGGGGGAGGGGCCATAAGAGCTTCCACCTTCACGTGGTTGGCCCTGTTTAGTAGAGAATATTAAATTATTCTTGAAACAGAGAGAAGCTTAGTAAGGAAATGCACAATTATCAAGACTCAAACATCATCATCATCGTCGTCGTCGTCATCTTCATCGTGATCATCTCCATCATCGTCGTCATCATCATTGTCTTCATCATCGTCGTCTTCATCATCATCGTCATCATCATCATCTTCATCATCATCATCATCATCATCATCATCATCATCGTCTTCATCATCATCGTCTTCATCATATTCATCATCATCGTCATCATCGATCATCTTCATCGTCATCATCGTCATCATCATCATCATCGTCGTCGTCATCGTCGTCATCATCATCGTCATCATCGATCGTCTTCATCATCATCGTCATCATCATCGATCGTCTTCATCATCATCGATCGTCTTCATCATCATCATCATCATCTTCATCTATATCATCGTCATCATCATCATGATGATCTTCACCATGATCTTCATCATTCTCATCATCAGCAGCAGCAGCAGCATCATGTTTATCATCGTCGTCACGGCCACCGTCATCATCATCATCATTGTGATCAGCATCATCGTCATCATCCTCACCATCATCATCATCATCATCTTCCTCATCATCATCAACAATATCTTCATCATCATCATCGTCAGAATCGATCGTCTTCATCGTCATCATCGTCATCATCGATCGTCATCATCATCATCATCATCATCGTCATCATCATCGATCGTCTTCATCATCATCGTCATCATCATCGACTATCTTCATCATCATCGATTGTCTTCATCATCATCGTCATCTTCATCATCGCCATCTTCATCATCGTCATCATCATCATGATCTTCATCATGATCATCATCGTTATATGATATCCGACGCAGCTATTACCTAAAAAAACCAACGGTGTTTGTCGTCAGTGCTTTGGTGATCTCGACGGATTCTTTTGAAGTCAGAAGTCTGATATTAGACGCATGCATTGATGGTGTGGGAGGGTTTCAAGACTCGAATGAATGGCACTCACCATTGCAGCATCAGAAACCATACCTATAAATTAAATAATGTGATACATGGGGCCAATGTTGAAATTTTTTAAATATGTGTTGGCTTGGACTGAAATTTGGCATGGTTAGACTAGATGCATGCATTTACGATGTGGGAGGGTTTCTAGACTCAAAAATGACTGACACCAACCATTAATGGAGCATTAAAAACCATGTAATGATACTCAACAAGGAGTAATTTGATCATCATGGTTTCACTCTGAAATAACTTATTCTTTCGTGGACTCGCTAGTACCATTGCTTATGGACCCTCACAAGGAAATCCTCTTAGGTCGTTGATTGTGTCGGGATAAATCATCACTAACTTGTTTGATGGACGTAATGGTCCCATGATAAACACTCATAACATGTAAACTATAGAGGACATACAAAAAATGGTTGATTCTCTCACCCAATTAGTTAGCAAAATGGAAACCAAGAATCACTTCTCATTTTCCGACCCTTCCAATAGTATGACGCCTCATTTTTCTGAAGTAATTCTAAACAAGTTTGGCGGGTCAGATCCGATTGGTTGGTTCGATCGATCAAATGAAGCACTAACTTTCCCTTAATGTAATATTTTATTACCTAATGAAATTCATTATAGGAGTCATCAAAGTTCATTTGTTTTTTCATAAAAATTAAATGATTATTTTTTAAGCAATTCCTTATTAGTGATCTTAAAGAGGAAATTAAATCCCACTTAGAGGTGAACCACCCTACTACTTGGTTGGAGGACAATAATATTTATTGTCATGCCTGTGTTATATCCTATGCTCAGTCCAAAATCCCCAACTTTATTTCATTTCCTTTCCCCAACTATGGTCGCTCTTCAACAACCTCTTCCACCTTTCAAGGTCCATAAGTTGGCATAGGACAAAATGGAGGAACATCAACTTAAGGTTCTATGCTACAATTGTAATGAAAGATATTCTCTTGAGCATAGATGTAAGGAACATCAATTATTTGTGGACATATTTGAGGACATTTATGATGATGAACTTGATGGAAGAACTCAAAAGGAATCCCCTCCCATCATTGAGGAAGTTTTTCTTCCTAACCCTGTGAAGAACCCTATATCTCCCTTAATTATTTGACTAGTATTTATTTCTCCTCATTAATGTTCAAATGGGTGATTACTCCTGGAAAACTAACATGTTTTCCATTGAAACGGGTGGGCGTGATATTGTTCTCGGTGTGAATGGATAATAAGATTATGTCATATCACCATGGATTTATTGGAATTACAAATGAGAGAGCATGACCATAGCATCGCATTGCTTCATCGACGTATCCTCCCATCCAATGTGTGATCATATTGTCATACTTTTGAACAAAATAATATATGAAATTAAAAATATTGTATCGTTGTTTTTAAGCCCCTTATATATAACAATTAAAAAAAACATTATATATAACAAAAAAAACCAATTAAAATTAAAAAAATGAATATATAATAAATAGAATTTAAACATTAATAAAAAAAATTACAACATAAATATATAACAATGGTTTTTTAATTTGTTATTAATTAAATATATATATATAACATTATATATAACAATTAAATTTTAATTGTTATATATAATGTTATATATATATTTAATTAAAAACCAAATTAAAAAAACCAAAACACAAACATTACATAACATATATATTCAACAAATATAAAAGCCGGCGGCCATATGCACTTCACAAACCTGCGATTTGGATTTGGAGTGACCTCGACTGGCCCTGATTTGGAGTGACCTGCGATTTGGAGTGACCTTGATTTGGAGTGACCCTCGATTTGGAGTTGCGCCTCTGCAATTTGGACCTGCGCCTCTGCGATTTGGGTTGGATTGTTCGGACCTGCTATCGATTTGGAGTGACCTCGACTGACCTCGAATTGGAGTGACCTGCAATTTGGAGTGACCTCGATTTGGAGTGGCCCTCGATTTGGAGCTGCACCTCTGCGATTTGGACCTGCTATCGATTTGGGTTGGACTGTTCGATTGTGGCCAGAGAGGTGGTTTGTGATTGTGGCAGGGGAGAGGGAGTGGCCCAACGACCAAGCAGTGGGAGTGACCCAACGAGCAAGCATTGGGAGAGGCGGTTTGGATTCCAAGCAAATAAACTATAAGAGATGGAAATGCCTCCCACATCCGTGAGTACCAAGCCCTAAATTGTTTTGATTTGACAAATTTATAAATTTGTTAGAAAATCACTGTGGTTTCATTGCTAATTCGATCTTCTAAGAGGGTTTCATTGCTAATTCAATCTACATTGGGGTATTTTTATCTTATTGAATCTACTGCTTTTTTTAGTTTGATGGGTGAATGGGGGGTTCAGGGGCTATTACTAATGACCCCGATAAAGCAGAGTTACCAAGATCTCACTGTGACTGAGTACTTGTATTCACACAGGCTCGAGTTAAGGTTTCCATTATTGCATTAAAGCACCAATCCAAGCTAACAGCAAATAATCCCAATATCAAGAAGCACATCCTTGCTATCATTTCCAAACTCTGTCGTTAATGCTACCAACCATCGATTCTCTTTAGTATCATCAGCTAGAAAGACAAAAAATTGTACCACAAACAAGCACCAAAATACTTTCCTATTTCGTCCATCTTTTGCAGCTAATAAATTAGTCCCTGCAACATGATCCAAGACATTTAATGTAGTCTTGAGATGTTCCTTCACATGAGCACAAAATACCCTTGCAAGGGCAACTGAGTGTTGTTGTGTGAATGCTCTGCAAACTGCAACCATGTGCACAGCTACAGACATCCCTTTTGAAGATAGCGAAATACTTGGAAGAGTCAAGAACCTCATAAGGGCTTCAATGTCCTTTTACTCAACAAATATTCTACAAGTTTCAATATTTTCCATTGCCAGATGCACAAACACCATGGCATGTGAAATGAGTAATTTTAGAAAGCGTTCATTACTCATATTTTCAAGAGACAATCCACTAGTTCCAACCCCGTCATTATGCTTATCTTCAGAATCAGTATCCATAGGAACATGACTATCCAAACTGTCTTTGGCCTCTACTCTGATCCTATGGGCCTTGCTGGGGCATACGTTGTTGATCCCTGGTGGCTGTCAGCTATTGCAAAAAGGGTTTATTGAAAAATACATCTGATTATAAGGAAGGTCTAAACCAGCATTACAGATGCTAGTTGTTAGTTCTGTTTAACTTGTTCATTACTTTATTAATGTTGTTGTTATTTATTGTCCTTGTCTACTTCAACTTTAACACAGGGACCTTTGGGAGTGTTAAAGTTGAAAGAGATGAAAATTATGTTTAAATTTATATTACCTTGTCACAACTGTACTATTTTGTTTCTAGCATTGATTTATGAATTTATTTATGTATTAAAGTATAAATATTTTAATTTTCTGCTCCAAACCCTAACCTAACCCAATTTTCAACTCATATAACAAGTTGTAGCCTCTCCTGAGCATACCTCAGTCCCAAAACAGTCCCCAAGTAGTAATTTTTGTAAACTAAAATCACCATACTTTGAAATTTCCTCAAGTCTCGGCATGGAAGCAGCCTCCATCTCCGATTTTGAAATGAATGCCTCAGCCTCCACCAAATTAAATGAATGCCACAAAAATTTGTTGTGAATTGGAGGGATGTTAAGTTAACCAACCAAACCGTGAATGCAAAAAGCAAGACTTAAGGCCACCCACATTGTAGTTTTGAAGGTTCCCTATGTTATTAGTGAAGTAGCAGTGAATCCAGATATGACTAGGAGTTTTTTTCATGGGGCCTGTCAAGGATCCATAAAGTAGTGCAAGATCAGGTTTTCTTTATATATCTCCAATATCCATTTCTTCATAGATAAATCCTACTTGGGGGCTAGGAAAAACAATATGGGTGAGTTCAATTTGCTCTTCTATCTTTTGAAATTTGTTGCAGAATTGGGTCTCACCCAGATTCAAGTCATATGGTCTGCGTGTTAAATAACTCAGCAACAAATTAAAGATCAATCTGGTATGGATGTCAACCAAATCATCATCCTCTTTAAATTTCCCTGTCTCTATAAATTAGATTGCCCTGATATGCGAAGGATTAGGTTGATAACTATACTACGGCTAAAAATTGCCCTGTCTATAAATTAAATTGCCGTGTCTATAAATTGACATATCCTTCCATGTAGATTATAAAAATTGCAATTAGTTCAAGTTCTCCTTACATGGTTTGGATAAAATTGAAAGCTTCAATTTTCATACAATTAGAAAATTTTGGGCAGTGTAGAATGTGAGGAATGAGAATGTATCAATCATTGCCACCATATGAGTTTTGAAAGTAAGATTAATTGGCCCCATCCCATTATGAAGTAGAACCATGTGAGATAGATCCTATAACACCATTAGCATCATGATATAAGCAAAATCGAAGTTCCGTTTTCTGTCGAGGCTGCTTGTAGATGATAATTTCCAAAAAGTGGCCCCAGGGTACGAAGTAACGAAACATTTGACGGATTGGAAATGTATATATATAAAAGGAACAAAATTATATAGGCCTAAAATTACGGTTGGTGCCATTGCGGTCAAATTTAAATCAATTTGTAAGCCACCTCGACGAAAAACGGAACTTCGATTTTGCTTACCCATTTTTGTTGTTCTGGTTTAGGAAGTATTTCAGGCTATTATGGTTTGTTTTAAAGTCTTCATCTTCTTAAAATTGGCTTTCATTGTATCATTGATTAGGGTTAGTAAATTCATAAAAGGTAAGCATGCATCATCATACTTCAAACTTCAATCAAACCATCATGACTTGGAATGTGGCAATTTTAGTCTTCGACTAGGGTAGTACTGTAGCAGCTTTAACACTTAGAATATAGTAGCTTAGGGGAATTCATGTCAAGGTACTCAATGCAAGTTAAAGGGGAAATTATTAGTATTGCTCATGATGTAAAAGTAAAGGATGTATTGCTCATGATTAGGATACTCTTGTATTTATAGTCATAAAAAAACAAGTTGTGGTATAGCTTCCCCAGTTGCGGTTACTATTTTTTTATTAAGCTCATGAAGATTTATATGCAGTTTATTGTTTCTACTATACCTGTGTTTTTGTGAAGAATGATTGAAGAATGTTATAAGTGTTCCTAGAGAATTATGAACATGGATATGTACAATTCCTTATATTTATTATCACTTTGTTTTATGTGATGAATTCATTTGCATGACTTGAGTATATCTGAATCTCTCCTTGAGGTCCCATGAATGAACTTGAACACTTGTTGCATTCATTTAATTTGAAAGAGTAGTTATAGTTTGAAAGAACTCTCTCCTTACCTTAGCTAGCATTCATTGAAAGGAAAGGCTTATTTTATTCATATGCATTTGCATGGTTTGAGTCAGTCATCACACCACGAGTTTCACTTTCATCACCCAATTGAGTAATACAGCCACTAAAATATACACCCCGTAACTAAACACACCATAACCTCACTTGAGGAAATCAAAAGAATTTGGTAGTTAGGTAGGACACTGGGGATAGGCATCCAAATAATTCCCCCTTGTCATTTTTCATCTGAGACATAGTCGTTGTCTTTAGGGAACCAAAATCCTCTAGTATTTGTTGACACGGTCGTGACCAGTTTGTGGAGGGGCCTCCTGTTGTTTCAGGGGTTAAACAGCCACGAGATCGAGAACCGGATGGACTATGTGGAATGCCTCACTCCACTTAGCCCTAAGGCAACATCGATCATTGTCTTCCTTGTATTCTCCAGCCACCATACTGGTGATATAAGGGTGATAAGGCAGAAGTGCCGAAAACCTTTTCCGACATGTCATGAACGAGGTAGCTTAATGACTTTTCTACTATGACTCTTTTACCCAGGATCCCTTTCGGTAGAGGGATATCCTTCAAATTCGGTCTCTCACTTCATATTGTTCGACTTGGATTTCATCACCTTGCGAAGGATACGATTTGTCGAGATCTCCAGCTCCTAGTTAGGAAGTTTGCTTGCATTTTCACCTATTTAGAGGGTCTTTTTCTTTTTAGTGCTACTTGTTGGCATTCTGGCCACTTTTGTTTCAGCTCGCTTACTGTGACATCGGTCCCAGTATAGTTTTTTGAGCTTGTTTTTTTGGCCTGCAAGCCTTGTCTTTTCATAGCTCCCCTTCTGCATGCTTGGTTGCTTTAGGGTTTTTGAGTTCATACACGATAGTTACCAATACTTATTTGATGATGTGTGATGTCCTCTTCTCCTAGGTCTTCGAGATGGTTGAGTTAGATGGTCTTCTGAAGGGATTGAACACCCCTTCATGGAGCCACTAACGCTTGACCGTAGGAGTAGTCTAGAGGACCACATGATCACATCACTTGTGTGGAATTTTCCGTTTACTGTGATGATGGTCTTTCAAGTTATATGGAACAATGGTACATTTGAGAGAGAGATGAATGGTTGTACCCCACCTTGGTCGATTGTCTTATGGTCCTTTCATTTTGTCGATAATATTTTTGTGGTACTTTGTCTTTTACCTTTTGGGTGTTTTACCGATATTGGGATGTCATTTGATTTGTACCACCTTTTATGTTTTAGGTCTTGTGGGTACTATGGTAGTTTGTCCACATTTGAGGTACACCCACTTTCTCCAAATTGTTATGTGTCTTTATACCCACTTCGTACCACCCTCCTGACCTTAGTTTGGAAGATTGCATGCTATCATACCTTTTGGTGGTACTATTTGAGTTTCAAGAGGTAGTTACAAGGAGCTATTGCATATATGAGGTAGTTACAAGGAGATATTGCATATATGAGGTAGTTACAAGGAGATATTGCATATATTGATTTGGACCGCCTTTTATGTTTTTGGTCTTGTGGTTATAACTATGGTAGTTTGTCCACGTTTGAGGTAGTGTACACCCCCTTAGTCCCAAGGGTTGTGAGTCTTTATACCCATTCTTTTTTTTTTTACTTGTACCTTACTGGATACCACCCTCCTGACCTTAGTTTGGAAGATTGCATGCTATCATACCTTTTGGTGGTACTATTTGAGTTTCAAGAGGTAGTTACAAGGAGCTATTGCATATATGAGGTAGTTACAAGGAGATATTGCATATATTGATTTGGACCGCCTTTTATGTTTTTGGTCTTGTGGTTATAACTATGGTAGTTTGTCCACATTTGAGGTAGTGTACATCCCCTTAGTCCCAAGGGTTGTGTGTCTTTATACCCATTCTTTTTTTTTTACTTGTACCTTACTGGTTGGTCTTTGTACTGAGCCTTTTTACTGTCACTGAATTTCTTTGATTGACCGTACCATAGCCCAGTCATCTCTCTCTCTCTGGTTTGTACTAGCGCTATCATAGGGTCACTTGGTTCCTAGAGTTGACTGGCCTCTAAGAGGCACAGTCATTTCTGAAAGTAACTCTTCTGAGTATATTACAGGAAACGTCTACACTAAGGTAATCAAATATGTGGTAAATAGTTTTCATTAAGTAGCCAGGACTTTTAGCATTAGAGGAGATCCTGTAACGTGTATGTGTAGTGTTTCATGTGTGCTACATGTGTGTTACGTGTGTGATGTAGCGTTAAATCAAATAGTAAAAAACAACTCATAAATATTGCATGACTTTCTACTCTTAAGAAAGATAAATTGGTCGTTCCTGTAACGTGTATGTGTAGTGTTTCATGTGTGCTACATGTGTGTTACATGTGTGATGTAGCGTTAAATCAAATAGTAAAAAACAACTCATAAATATTGCATGACTTTCTACTCTTAAGAAAGATAAATTGGTCGTCTTCCGATCATCACTTGAATGCCTACATGTTGACAAAGGGAATGAGGATCAAGTAAAATTATAAAAGGCGATACACATCAACTTTTAAGAGGCGCTATGCCTTGCAGTCGAATCTAAACTTTTTTCCAATGGTGCAGGTAGAACCAAACAAGTATTTGTCTGATCTGTCTTCCTCGAGCGAGGGGAGTTTAGGAAGGCTAGAGGAAAGTGAGACATCCAGTAGGTCTAGAAGAATTGTATCAACTAGATGTCAAAAAACCAAAAGAAGATTCCATAGACGCAATGAATTTTTTCACAGTCAAGGGGGGGCATGTTCCTATGGTGATGAGACAAAAGACGACGAAGAGGTGCCCCTGAGGTACAGACATTTAGTGAAACAATGGGTACCGAAGGATCTTCCTCCACCGAACATTGATTTTTGTGTGAGCGAGAGGAGATATCGAATTGCACCGTCGTCGATACATGGTTTCGGGTTGTTTTCCATGGATTGCATCTTGGTCGGTTACGGGACATGTACAGAATTGATGGAGTATGTTGGAACCATATACAACTACAACGATTGGATGCGCCTTATCCGATATAAAAAAAGTATGCGTAGCTATGGATTGTCAACAAACTATTTACAATTGAAATACAAAAATCAAAATAAAGGAGGAACGTTGTACATGGACGGAAGGCCAAAGGCCACAGGGAATATTGTGGGGTTTATAAACAGTACACAACCAGGGTCTACAATTAAGCAACCAAACTGTGAATTTGAGAGGCATGAAGGAAACCGTGTTTTTGTAGTTGCTATTAAAACAATATCTGCAGGGGACGAGTTGCTTATTAATTACCTTGTCAACCGAGTAGATACAAACAAGGTTACTATATAACATTTTACCCAACCTTTTAGTAATAAATTAAACATCATAAGGATTTTTTGTTAGTTTATTTCATTTAAATTTCCCATATTTACTTCGTAGGCCAGTGATCGGGATAAATCCCTGCCAACAAATGGTCGGAGGAGAACTTCTTCCTCGACGGAGCAGGTATACATCTTTCTAATAGTACAAATATAATCAGAGAAAAGAGTTTTTATTTGCTTTGTTTTTCCATTATTAATAACTTGGTTTGTTTTATATAATGAAATTTATATTTGATGCAGAACGTTGATCGGGAAATACACCCATCGAATGTTGATCAGACAACAACACCCTCGGGGCAACAGGTAGACCTGATTTGAGTTGTAGAATTAAAATATGTCAAAATGTTTTAGCATTATATTAATGTTTCAATGAATATTTTGGTTTCGTTTACGTAATTTTCTAGTCTATGTTTTTGATGCAGGCCGGTTCCGTAAGGTCGGCCACACCAGGGTCCACGCAACGGGTATACATCTTTGTAATATTAAAAATATAATATGAATAATAATTTTTTTGATGTGTTTTCTCATGAATAGTTTTGGAATCGTTTAGGTGACTTTCACTATGTTTTTTTATTAGGGTGTTGTTAGGGGCAGCTCCCAGATATTAGCAGATTGGGGCAAGTCACCTATGACCATTGATCCAATGAGTGGATCGCGATCCTCGAGGTCGCAGGTATAATTCATTTCAATTGTACCAATATAATACGTAGCATAATGTTAATTTTGCTATGTATTTTTCATATGATATACTGGTTTCGTTATGATAATGTAAACCATGTTGTAATTTTACGAATCTATCATGATAGATGTGTTATATATGTTAATATAAAATTTGGAATCTATCAGTAGAGAACTCAGTAGTGCTTTATATATGTTTGTTGCAGCCCGCTAGTGAATCGTAGTATGAATCAACATCGCAAGATTTTCCGTTAGACCTTGAAGTGGCAGAGGTGCTTCACGATTGCGAAAAAATTGGTGAAGCCGCACACACGCTAAAGATGGCAGAGAAATTGTTGAATAGATATACTGCGGAAATCCTTTCTCTAGTAATCCAGGTTCTGTAGACAAGCACAATTAAAGAAAGGATTGCATTGTTGGAACATAAATCTAATAACTTGCGAGTAAGTTGAGGAATCTTGAATCATAGAATAATTCGTTTAAATCTAGCAAATGTTCTCTTTTATATGATAGTATTGAACATATAAGACGTGGTGTGTATTTACAGAATTATAAGTGACCACACAATATTGGTCAAGGTGGTGTTGGCCCCAGCGACGCTCGTGGAGAGACTTCGCATCATGACCAAACGACTCCACGTAGTTCGAATCCTTCACCATTGTTGTCGACCGAACAGTCAGCAACACATTCTGAAACACCACGGACCCCCGCTGTGATCGCAACAGCCGCTACTGACCAACACACAATGGATCCTCCACAAGAAGGGGTCGACACCGAGTTCCCTATCAATTTTGATGTCGAACAAGCTACATTTCCAAGATCTTCCCGTGTCAAAAGCACGAGAACATTGGAGACAACATTTTTGGTGGACGAAGATCTCGTCCCAATAAAGATATCGACGATCCCAGGTAATTAATCATAGTTGATCAGGTTAATTAGTGTTTATAATTTCATTGTAATATACCGATAAAACATTTTTTATCAACTAATTATGATCATGACATGATCGTTGTGCAGGAAATAATGTTTTCTATAAACATATGAATGAATTTTGCTTGGAGATATTCGGGCCCACCATCCGATCAAGGTGGGATAGACAACCGAAACATTTAAAAGATGAACTCACTAATCGGTTGGTTGGCCTATTCGGGGAGAAAACCTTTTGTCATGCCAATGTCTTGAAAAAGGCTTGTCAACATGTGAAGGTTGTCCGAGACCAATATAGGACACACCTCGAAAGAAACCATAGGTATGAGTTCCCACCAATGATTCCAGCAATGGAGTGGAGAGCTCTAGTGGAAGATGGAAAGGAGAAGGCTCTGAGAAGAGAAGGCAAGCTAACACCAGGCACAGGGAGGTATGCAATACTTTCCGCAATGTAATTCTAAACCTTATTATCCTTGATTTATATATCGAACTTGGAACATCTAACGTATTTCAACACTTGCATAGGCTACCAGACACATCAAAGGCCACAAAGGCAAGACTAGAAAAAGTAGGTCAGCACAAGCTTGGCCCTGGTGGTTATTCAAATTTGGCGGCACGGTTTGTAAGTTTCGAGAAACCAACAATGAATACAAATAATAAATTGAAAATTATTTTTTGTTTTATTGCACCGTAAAATGTTAATTAACGACGATAAGCAAATATGCAGGCCGATTGATTCAATGAAGTACCCACAGAGGAAGACATGAAGCTTGGCTTCCAGGAAGGCTTTGGAGCTGTTGTTGAACGTAGAAGAAGCTTATCTGGGAAAACACAGTCTTGTGGTACCAATCCATCCAGTGCACAGGTATATAGAATCTATATAGTTTAATGAAGATTTGTCACTTGTGGAATATTTTCATTCCAAATACTTGATGTAAAATATTGACTCTGTTTTTAACAGGAAAGTAATGATCCCATTAGTGTCGAGGAGGGACAACAACAAATCGATGATCAAGCTTCAAATCCCGGTAATGAATTTATTCATATGCTACAATTTTATGTATAGCATTGCAAATGGTGACCATTAATTGTAGTTCACCGTATTTCAACTACAGAGCATGTAGAGGGTGAAACTGTACACGTTGAGACTGGACAAGAACATCAACAACATGATTTGGTCACACCTGGTTAAAAAACACCTTCGTAATGAATTTTTTTAAATGAAAAAATTGTCATTAGAATAGAAAAATATAACGATGTAACATTTTCACATCGTTGCAGCAAATCCGACCCCCTTGCCACAAAATCCAGGTCTAGAACAACAATCAGCTAGGATATTGCAAACATCACCAAAAGCGCCTGCTAAAGAACCAAGAACTGGAAGAGAAAGTCCAGATGATGTAGATGGTCCTCTCATAGATTATATACCACTGATCAAGAGAAGAAAAACTTATAAAAAGAAGGACAGGAAAAACAGTGTCTAAATATTTTTTATAACAATATATCGTCCACTATTTTTGGTCTAATGAATGAATGAATGGTTTAATGAATGTTCTAATGTTTTAATGATTCAATGTAGTAAACTGTTACCTTCGTTGAATTTCAACTTTTATTGAATGAATGTGTTGACTGAATGATTAATGAATGGTGTATTGAATGTTATCTTTTATTGAATGAATGTGTTGATCGACTGAAACGATGGTTTAGTGAATGTTAGCATTTATTGAATGAATAATGGATGAAAGTTCATGATGAAATATGGATGAATTTGCACATATTTGTTTTTTTCAAGTACATGCATTGGGTATGGGGAATTGAGAGTGATGTGAGGGGGGGGGGGGGCATAAGAGCTTTCACCTTCACGTGGTTGGCCCTGTTCAATAGAGAATATGAAAGTATTCTCGAAACAGAGAGGAGCTCAATGAATGGCTACGATGCTGGCTTTCTACAACCCACTCGCATGTTGTCTAAATTTTGACAATTTTCTGGAGCTTGTTGTGATTTTTGGTTGCTCCTCATAACCAATTTCCAGTTTCCACAACATCAAATATTGAGTAAATGATGCACTGGAATCAATATCCTTAACCTTCTCTTTAATTTCCTTGGAATCAATATCCTTAAACTCACATTAAACCCTTCCAAATTGGTATATTTACCATTCAAGGCTGGCTTCATCTGAAGCATGATATTTGCAACTAAGCTAGCATACACCGACAACAATTAGAGGCATGCTGCTTGTTGTGAATGTTCATCTTTTTTTTAGGAATGCAACTTGACCATAATGGCTCCTCCTACGCTAGGGAATTAAAGTCAACAGCAAATTAAAGAAAACATATAGTTTGCATCGAAAAAATAACAGGGTACGAAATGAACTGAGGAGATCCGAACCTGCGACATATGTCTAGTCCCAAGGCTACCACCTTCAAGCTTGAAGTGCAACTGGAAAGGGCGACCACCTTCAAGCTCGATTCATTCTGCATGCATTTCACAATGGAAGATGGCTGGCTACCACATTCAACCTTGATTCATTGTGTATGCATTTCACTATGCAATCGTCTCAGATTCTCGTTGCGTTTTCCCTCTATTAGTTTATCAATTCGGTATGACCCATGCCCGCCGTCCGAGGAGTGTTTCCGCGGTCTTGAGTTCCATCCTGACAACGGTGATGATTCATTCTATATTTACGTTTCCCTTAAGTTGCAATATGGCAACCTCATAGTTCACTATCAAGATTTCTTTGACCGTCAGCTTTGTCAGACAAACCTTAATAGTGAACTATGAGTTTGTCATTTGCAGTCGAAGGGAAACGTAATACCATGAATCGTCAACCGTTTCCAGGCTGAAACTGAAGACCGCGGAAACACTCATTGGACGGTGGACATGGGTCATACTGAATTGATCAACTAATTGATGGAAAACGCAATGGGAATTTGAGACGGTTTCATAGTGAAATACATGCAGAATAAATGAAGAGTGGGTCTCGAGAGAAATGGTTTTGGGACGTCATATGAGAGGAAATGGCGATGGGAATTGATTGATAAGGTCAAGCTTGAAGGTGGTATCCTTGGGACTAGACATAGGTCGCAGGTTCAAATCTTGTCTAAATATTTTTGATAACAATATATCGTCCACGATTTTTGGCCTAATTAATGAATGAATGGTTTAATGAATTTTCTAATGTTTTAATGATTCGGTGTAATAAATTGTTACCTTTATTGAATTTCAGCTTTTATTGAATGAATGTGTTGATTGAATGATTAATGAATGGTTTATTGAATGTTATCTTTTATTGAATGAATGTGTGTATCGACAGAAACAATGGTTTAGTGAATGTTAGCATTTATTGAATGAATAATGGATGAAAGTTCATGACAAAATATGGATGAATTTGGAGATATTTGTTTTTTTCGATTGCATGCATTGGGTATGGGGAATTGAGAGTGATGTGAGGGGGGGGAGGGGCCATAAGAGCTTCCACCTTCACGTGGTTGGCCCTGTTCAGTAGAGAATATGAAATTATTCTCGAAACAGAGAGGAGCTCAATGAATGGCTGCGATGCTGGATTTCTACAACCCACACGCATGTCGTTTAAATTTTGACAATTTCTTGGAGCTTGTTGTGATTTTTGGTTGCTCCTCATAACCAATTTCGAGTTTCCATAACTTCAAAGGTTGAGTAAATGATGCACTGGAATCAATATCCTTAACCTTCTCTTTAATTTCCTTGGAATCAATATCCAGCTTAACCTCAAATAAATATAAGTGAACAAAAGAAAATGCAAGAAAGAGATTAAACTTGCAAAATATAACACTTGTATTAATAAATTCAAAAAGAGAGAGTAATGTTCATGGGCCTCTTGGAGAGGATGAGCTCCTTTGAGCAAAGCTTCAATACAATACCAATCTTTGACAAAACAATATACATCCTTCTAGTGCTATAAATAGTTTCTTAATAACTACCAAAACCCTAACTACATGCAATCTCAAAATTAATGACTACCAACCACCTACTGGTTCTTATTTAATAAAAATGAGCCTTTTACATTAAGTAACTACCCATTAACTATCTAATGAGCCTTATTCAAAGAATATGATCTCATACATGAATATACATACTCCTCAGTATACCAAATTAGATAAGTTAGGTAAGAGTAACTTGACACAATGGAAGCACACTACCATCTCTTTGTGACGAATATGCCACAATGTTACATAACTTCCCAATTCTTTTATTCTGCTATGTGGAAAGCCTGTAGTCCATAAAGTAAGTTCCATAGACACTAGCACTTGAGACTTAGAGTACAGTCTTTTGTGCCACCTTAATAGGCACCCACTAGCCTGTAGGTCCACTTGAATAATGATTGACTCCACCGCTTAATACAATGGCTTTATTACAACGGCTCTATTCTGTTAGGCTACTTCGATGCTAATATAATGGGAAGAGCATAATGGGGTTCTCAGTTATATATATATGTAATTATTCTACATATTTCCACAATAGAGATAGAATATATTGATTTCCTGTATTTTTTTTTAAATGTATTGGGTAGTCGGTTAACCGATGACATAATAACGACGACCCTAGGGTAATATCCGACGATGTTGCAATACTACCGACGGCTCGGAACGTCGGTTCCATTTTTTTTTTCTATGTTGTCCATGTCGCTTAACCGATGACCTTTCTGACAATTGCATGGTGATATCCTACGATTGTGCTATACTTCCGACGGCTTGGAACGTTGAAATTGTCTTCTTTTTTTTTGGCAAACACGTCGCTTAACCGACGACTTTTCCAATGAATAATCGACGGGGAAAGGATGGCATCCAACAAATATTGCAAGTTGACGATGTCGCTTATCCGACTTCCTGTGAAGCTGGAGGAAGTCGGTTAACCGACGTGTTTGGTAGTCGAATATCCGACGTCTTGAACTATGTCGGATTTTAGCCGATATCCCACCAACAATAAAAAAAGACTGGAATTGTCGGATAGTCGACCATAGGTTGTAGCAAATTCCACTTTTTCGCCGTCGGATTTTGGGTCAAAAAAACTTAGTGCGTTGACGTTTGGAAGCTAAGTGTTGGAATATCCAGCAATACTGAGAGGGGGGGTGAATCAGTATTTCCTTCTTTTTCCTTTTATTAAAACAATTAGCACAAGACACACAATAATCAAACAAGTTAGGACACAAGATTTTATCTTGGAAACCTCAAAGAGAAAACCACAAACTCATACTCATTAATAAGATGAATTTTACAAAATTGTTTATCTGCTTCTACATAAGGGATTCAACTATGCCCCAGATTTTTCCTGCTGCTACAGACAAGGATGCTACTACACCCTGGATCTTCTTCTTGCTGCTACAGACAATGATGCAATGACACCCTATTTTCCAGCTTCTACTGGAAGGAAGCTATGACCCCATGCAGGCTTTCTGCCTGCCCTAGCACCACCCTACCTCCCTAATCTAACTTCTTCAAATCATCCAAAACATCCTTTCTTCAGTCCTAGAACTTCATTGGTCTCGGCCTGTTCTTGCTACTACTTCAACTAAGACACCGAAGACACTACTTTCCATTTCATTCTCTTGTTTATATATTAACCATTGCATCTTTTCAGAATGGACTCATGTTGTTTCTATCATCGTGTCTCTTCAAATCAGATAATTAATTTTTATTTGTAATTATGTATATTTCAGTTTTAATTAATTAATTAAACCTCTTGATCATCTTCAGTCCTGAGATCTCCTTCCCTCTTGATTCTTCGGGCTTCATCCACCTCCAAGCTACGGGATTCCTTCTTCTTTGGCTTCCTTCACCTTCAGAAACACGGGCTTCTTCTTCCTTTCATGCCTATTGGCTTCTTCATGCCTTATGCGGGCTTATCCTTGGCCCCTGCGGGCATTTCAAACCCCTGAGGGCTTTACCTTAGCCTTGCGGGCATCTTTATCCCTTTCTGGGCATTTCCTAGGCCCTTGTGGGATTAACTCTATCCCCCTATGGGAATTTAAAACCCCTGATGGCTTTACCCAATCTTCCTTGCGATCATCTTTAACCTTTTCAACACTTCGCCAAATATTGTCTTCAAATGTAAAACAATTTTTCTTCTATTTTGGCAGATTGATTTTTCCCTCATGTGATCACCATAACGAAAACTAAGAACATAGCTAGATAGCTAGTTCACCAAAGAACAACCCCATGCCCTCAGATAAATTTATCATCATCAGGACAATCTCTGGCAGGCATTTCCAAATGCCTTATCAACCTATGTTTGAACATCAAAACACACTTCTTCTCATTTTGGAAGACTTCTATTTCACACGTGTGAACACCAGATGGAGACCTGAAGTCATGAGTAGATGGAAAACTTACCAAAGAATGGATCCATGACATTTGATAAAAAAATTTGCGGGCATTTCCAACTGACCTCTGAAAATCCTGTTTTTAACAATTAGTCAATTTTTCATACTTTTGAATATGCAAAACATTTTTTCTTCTATTTTGGCAAACCAAAATCTCACACATGTGAGCCTCAAAGAGAAAGTTAATTTCATGGCTAAATAGCCAGTTCACCAAGTAACAAGACCATGTCACCATTATATTTTACTGAGACAACTAGAGCCTCTGGCGAGCATTTCAAAATGGCTTCTCAAGTCCTTTTCTAACATCAAAACCATCTTCTTCAAACCCTAGGTCACCAAGGTGATTTCATTTTTTCTTCAAACTTGGAAGGTGAGACATACAATGGGTGGAGGACAACAATATGAATCCATCAATACCAATTTCATCCTCTGAGGCTACTTTCTCTCTCCTTGGCGGGCATTTTACTGTAGTGCAAATATGGCTAGGAGGCACTTTTGGCAGGTTGATATCTTCCTCCTCGGAGACTCTTTGGGAAATATGAAACCATGGTTTGATGCACCAACCAACATAATAGAGCCTAATACTTTCATATTATTTTTCTCATCAACCTATGAGAGGTTGCGGGCATTTCCCTGAGGCCACTTAGGCAAATTTTACCACTAATTCCATACTTAGACAATTTGTCCAAAACCTAAGGTGGATTTTTCATTTCACCAAAAACCTAAAATAATGCTACTAGATGATGTATTACACCTTACTGAGTACACCTATGCTTATTTCACTCCCATACTTATCTTCATTTGCCCTAAGAGGGCATTTTACTGAACTTTGGTGTAAGACTGCCTGAAACCTTATTTTGGCAGATCCATATCTTCTTCCTCAAGCATTATAAATTCAATGTGAGAACATGGTCATGTAGAAAAAACATACAAATACAGGATGACCATATGGTGTGGCCATTTTCTTCAACCCACAAATTATGGCGGGCATTTCCCTAGAGCAATTTTGACTAATTTGACCAAAAGTCTTTCTTTTGGGAGACCTGTATCTTCTTCTTCAAGGAGTTTTTCTAAGAAATGGGGCCATGGTCATATAGATATTTCAACAAACTATGGGATGGTATGCCATGGCGGGCATTTTCTTCTTCTTATGAATTATGGTGGACATTTCATAAAGCAGCTGCTTTAGGGCAGTTTTTCATCACTTAGTCAACTTCCCAAAAGTCTCATGCCTTTACTACCAGAATGTAACAATGACATCATGAGACATTAGGACACCAACCAACATGTGTCTTTCCAACCTCATCATACATGCCATATCAACACTTATTTTTTCATTAATGACCTCCTTTGACATCAATGACAACCATACTGAACACCAACTTGTTGGCACAATCTTATGAGCGAGTTCATACTCATGTACAACCCTGTTTGTCATGTGTAGTTTATCGAGTTGATGGCTCTTTATGTTTTTCTGGTTTGAGGGAAAGCCAGATTGTTTCTAACAGGGGGGGAATGTCAGTCAGAAATAAGAGAGAATGTGAAGAGAGTGTGAATTCTCAACTTGTCCCTGACAGGGGGATGAGATAGTATTGTTGTGTGGGAATATTCAAGAATTTGAGAGCCTCTGATGTGATCAAATTTTTTAGTTGATATGGTTTATTAAACTTCTCCTCCTTCAACTGACAGGGGGGAACACAATGATGATGATTGTCAAACTTCAAGTTTCGAATTTTGATGGATTGCAGATTATTCAGGATGATTTTGGATTGATTTTGCAGATTGATTGATAGTTCAGTTTCAAATCCCTATCAATCGAGAAGGAACAAACGAGCCAGAACCTGAGCCATAGCTAGAACTTGTGCCAGTAGCCAAAGCCTTGAGCCAGATCCTCATATCCAAAGTCATAGCAATAGCCAAAGCTAGATTCAGAGCCATGAGTCAGAGCCTCCTAGCCAAAGTCAGAGCAGTACCCAAAGCCAGAGTCAGAGCCATGTTGGTTTTTGGTCGTCCTAAAACCACCAATTTAGCAAAAAATTGAGGTTCTGCTAGTTTTTATGTCATAGAGATTGTCAGCTATTACTCTCTGAATTTCTTGACATAGTTGATAGTCAAGTAGTGGTAGTTTTTCAGGTAAGAATGAACTTATGATTAAGGGGGGATGTTAAAAGAACCTAATCCCAGTTCGTTCTCTCTAACGGTTATACCATTGGACAGTTAAGCAATGTATTACTATATATGTACATTTTGATTAATGAACAAGCAAGTAAGCCTTTTCCGTCAGTTTTATGTTTTCTCTGTCTTCTTGATTTGTTCAATATCTTCTTTATGAGTTAGCACTGTCTTCCTCGAAAAATATGTGATGCGTACTCTCAATAACAAAAGGTTGATCAGCAATGTTATTATCCGAAGGCCTGGTGAAGAGTTCTGCAAAATAATGAGCAACTTCCTTCTCAATATCAGATTGAGAGGAAAAAATCGATCCATCATCATTCGTGATCGCCCAGATAGAGTTACACTCCTGCCTCTTATTAGCAAAAGCATGAAAAAAATTGTTATTGTAATCCCCCAAGGAGATCCAGAGTGCTCGACTTTTAAGCCACCAAACAGTCTCATCGGCCAGTAAAAGCACAGACTTTTAAGGATCCAGTGACTGAATATAATCAATCCCCGATCCATCTGCATAGAAAGCGAGATCATCATAATATTCCTTAATTAAAGATTCAATCCGAAGCAACTCAATTCTTTGTGAAGATATCATGTGCTTAATCCACGGAGCAACCAATGATTTAAGAGATCAGATAAAAGAAGTAAGAAAGACCATAGCAGAGCCCCAAATACATCCACCATAGGAGGCCCAGTAATTACGAACCAGAGATTGAAACTCAGCCTCCCCTCCCCACATTGGGCAGTATTTGAAAGGGTAACTGCGGATAGAATTACCAGAATACAGTCAAAGTACAATCGGGTGATGATTCAATATGGTCATTGATTCAACCCACGACGAACAGAACCCCACGGAGCTATAAAATTCCCCAATAATAAGAAATCTGTCAAGACATTCTAATATCGCAGCACCCCTCGATCGCCCGTTGAACCAACTAGGGACCAAGGGTTTAGGTTCCAAATCAAGCAAGTGACGATCATCAAAAAAATCTTTGAACCAGGAAGAATGTGGATCAACCCGGGCATGATAACCCCATGATTCTCGAAAAGACAGGGTCGGATTAAGATCCCCAGCAACAATCAAATCCGACAGGTCAAAAATCCCCCTCCCGTCTAAAGAATTCCACATGGAAAATTTATCAACATAAGGCCCATAAACATTGAAAGACATGCATAATTAAGCAATCAATATGTATTCAATGGAAAACATTATTATATGTGGATGTTTTCATGTGTTCAAGCATATTACTTCTCTTAAATAATCTTAAATAATGTTGAAACCTTTAAGGGGTGTTAAGTAATTTAGTGCACATTTTTTATTTGCAAATTTAGTGTTTAAATAAAATTATACTAATAGAAAGTAATAAGCAAGCTTATTATTGTTATCTTTGTGTGTTTTATAATAATAATAATAATTTATTTTAAGATTACAGCCAAGTCAAACACCAATTTAGTGTGTAAGGCCTCCTTGTTGTGGGACAAGGAACCCCCTTTACGGGGCGATGTAACTGCTAAAGTATACAAAAGTAACTTTATTAATAACATAATAATCATTTGGTATCCTTTAAGCACTCTCATACATAAAGTAATATCATGATTTATATATTAGAATTAAAATATTATTTAAAAAAAGGTATATAAATTTAAAATTGACAATTCATTTGAATTAAAAAATTACATTTAAAAAATTATGTCAAGCTAATTTAATTAAAAAATTGTGTCAAGCTCTTGTATAGACGGTGGATGAGTGTTTTGTTAAGGCACTTCTTGTGATAGCTCATTAGTTCAAAACTCCGCAAGTACTAGCTAAAAAATGTCGATTCATAAAATTAATAATGAAAAGAATGTAAAAAATAAAAATAAAATGTATTGATGTTGATTAATAAAAGTAATAATTAAAAGGAAAAAATACATTTTTGTTCTAAATCATTTTTATTGTAAAAATAAAAATTAATATCAACAATGATATCATTAAAGTTATTTTAAAATATATTTGTTAAAAAATGATAAAACTATATATGGTGATTTGTCAACTTGGTGAAAGTAAAACGATATTAATATATTAAAATTCAAATTTTAAAAAACACAATTATACTTGTCCTTGTGTTAACTTTACATTTTAAATTTTTTCCGTGAATGAATACCTCTCAACCATAATCTTTTAATCTAAAATGATGCTGATTACACTCACTCTAAGATAAAATTAAACATCTTAACAAAATAAAATCCAATTTAAAACTTTTAAAACCAATGAAAGCTTTTTTACATTAAATTAAAAGTGTCCAAAAGATATAAAGTTAGATGTGACATCAATCTTGCTTTTTGTGAATGACAATGAATAGAGAAATGTGTATATCCACGATTTGGATAAGAAGAAAACCCACATCATTAGATGTCACACTCAATATCCAACATTCCTAGTGGCCACCTTGACCCATTTTGCCTTTTGAGCAAAGTGAAACAAGACATTGAAGGGGAAAATTGACAAGTAATGTTTTGCTAGTTGCAAAGTGGAAGAAACAAGATTTTCAAGGGGACTGAAAATTGACAAGGTTTTGCTAGTTGAAAAGATGGGAGTTCTCACTTCATACGAAGAAGCTTGTAGAATGCTGGTCATATATATATATATATATCCAGCATTGGTAATATGTATATATCGTATTTTTATTTCCATTGTAAATAGTAAAATGTTTTATACTTTTAATAATATAAAATAAATTTTATTGTGTTTATAGTGGCCATGAAGCTATTCTATTTACAAGTTAATATTTTACATTGAGATGGACATGTATTGCATTTGTTAGAGTGATTAAAACCATGAAATTCAAATTCAAATTCAAATTAAGAGGAGTTTGAAATTGACAGTTTTAACAATCCTTCAAGCAATCCTTCAAGCAGAAACCATTACAATTCACTATATTGTAAATTTAACAATAGGCATTGTAGAAAGGCTTGATGTTTGAATTTGCTCTCAAAAGATTCTTCTTAGCATAATAAACCATGTACTTATTTTGCATTCTAAGCTTTAATAAAACCACTTAATGTGCAAAATCTAAAGAATTTGATTATTTCAAAACTATCTTCGAGGCATCTTATTGATCACTGTTCTCACATACTTGGAAAATGCTTAATTTTGTGCAAGGTTTGAATAGTAATAGAGCATTTATTAGCTTTGACTCTTGAGGTCTTTGGAGCAAGTGCACAAAACAACGTGTTCCTCATTTAGACAAGCATCATTTATTGCAGTGGTCAACGTGAATTGAATCTTCACAGCTAACAGCTCTTCCGCAAAGCTACCCACAACATTGCCACCTTGTTGCTCTTTTTAAAAGTATTATGATTTTATACAATTTTATTTAGTTTTATAATTTATTAATTTTAAAAAATAATAGTATTAATATTTTCAATTTTATTAGGTTGAATATAAAAATGAAAATTTGAAATACATTAAATTGATTTATTTTGTTTGTTCAATTTTGTTGTTAGTTTACTATAACAATAAACGCCATCATTCCTAGATTAGGTGATTAAGAAGCAAGTGGGCGAACACGAGCCACCACATCCTCCACCTAAGGGGACATCTGGCATACCAAATACCACCCTTCAGGCCTTGTACACTCCCATCCATAATGAAAAAGAGAGGGGCCTTGTACTCTCCCAACCTATGTTGAAATCAATGAAATGATGAGGGGACTGTTTGATAGCTCTTTGAAGGATGGTGAGGTTCATCATGGTCTAGTTCAGGGAAATATTCGACGTGAAGATTGGTAAGTATGTTGATAGGCATATCATTGTTTTGCAATCCCTCCCATAAACATCCTACAAATGGATCAGCTTCTTAGCCTCTCAATCGTTTTATAGATAGGCCAGTTTTAGAAACATAGCTTTGCTTCTCCAATGTGAAGAATTCTTTGTTTTATGGGCCTTTCTGAGCTCGCGGGAAAGAATCAAAACTGACCAGTTCTCCTTTCTAGTTGAGGATATTCCCATCCCCGTCAATAGTTATGGCTCCTCTGCTCAACTTTCCCCTATTCCTCACCTCCCCACCTCTTTTAATCTCTCTATCTTGACCCTAGATTTGGATTCTCCTTACCTTGACCTCATGACACTCCCAGTTGTATCCCTCCTTTGTCATACCTTTGTGGAGATAGTTTAGCGAGCTTAATTGCGTATTACCCCTTCTTCCTAGTTCCCCATCTAGTTCCCTTCCTCCAAAATAGCTAGAGGTGTCTAAGGTAAAGACTGTCAAAGAGGACGTGGCTTTGCCTCTCAATATCAAGTTATAAAGGAAGTAATAAATATGAAAGCCTCCTACTTTCACCTCACACCTACTTACATACAGTATGAACTCAACCAAGTAGAGGAATGGGTGGCAATTGAATGTGAATGTACCTAGGAAACAAAAATGGAGGAGAATATGGGGACATGGATCCTAGATCCTAAAGCCACATGATCCCATGAAACAAAACACCACATGACAATTGGGTTATACTGGCATATCAAAATTATGTTAGGCAAAATGTTAGGCAAAGTGCTCGTGGATACAAAGGAGGACTGCAATGAACTCCTCCTTGGGATGCAGGAACTTTGAGAGAAGAATCAGAATAGGAACCTTGAGGACAATCTCAACGCTCTATACAAGGCCACCACTAGAATCGAATTTGCAAAATCGAATCGTCAAACTTTAGGTGAGATGAAAGCTTGGAAAATTCCTATCTCTAATGATGATAATGCAAACTAGGGCAGGTTTTTCTTAGCTTCTCTTTTTCAAAAATCATAGTTATGTGTAGTTTTTAGGAGATTACATAGTTTCTTTTTTCAGTATTAGGCCAACAAGTAAATATTTTAATGATAATATAATGTAATGTATGTGGTCAAATTTCCCTTATAGCCAACCGTGATACTGTAAAACTATATTATTTTTATAATTAATAGAATCCTACCATAGCTTACAAAAAAAACAATAAACACCAGCATGATTATTATCATAAATGTTTTCTAGTTTATTGTTGACTTAACTAAGTTACTAAAACTATTAATAAATGTTATCCTTAAGTCATTAATAATTTAAAAAGTATATAACAAGCAATATTGTAAATGATACTTATATTTTTTAGAGGTATCATTACAAGAAGGTTAAATGTTTTACATTTTTTACCTTTTTCTGATTTATCATCACCAAAATCGCGTTAGGTAATCTTTGTTGAAATTTCAATACCCTTACTCCAACTGAATTGTGCAATGTGATTCCATTTATCCATAATTATTCCTACCTTATTTCAAACAAAAAATACCAGTTTCCCCTCTCATTATTTTGAGTGGTTGGAAAATGGCCAATTCATCGTGTGTTTAGATTGCTTGATTGCAAATATAAACCTTCAAAACTTTAGAGGTAGAACTTATTTTTATTCCCTGCCCTACAAGGAATATTGAATGTGCGGCATATTAATGGATGGTTTTACTATAATGAATATTTTAAGACTATAAGCTTCAGTCGTCTTATTGCATGAGTGTTTCATAAAAGATGTCTCATTCTAAAAGTGATAATGAACTTATTGGAATTCAGTTGCTTTCAATTTTGTCATAACCCTTGCTTCAATACCTTGATTCGATGTAGTTGCCTACAATTTTTCTCTTGCATGCTCACATTGTGTATTATTCTTGCATGTTGTCATTGTGTACTTTTATCTAGATGTGATGATATTCATATTTGAATTGACATTAGAAATTTTAGACATGGATTGATACTAGAATATTTAAAATGGAGACCAACAAATCCAAGCTCTAAAGGCAAAAAGAAATTTGATTGGTTGTGTGGATTATCTTCATACACAACAAATTGCACATACCCAAATCTTCTTATTGTGGTTTGATAATAGAGATAAGACATCTCAACTAAACCAAATGGGAATATCCAACGTCCTGAGAAATCCACATGCAATGCTCTACAAACGATAAAATTGTATATCATCAAAGATTTTGTAAAATTTCCTAGTTCTTTCTACCTTAATCTCAAACATTGATTGTTATGAGATTTATAGTTGTCTAAAAATAGAATGGCTTTTGAAGATAAAGCTTTGTCAATAGGACAAGTAGCCCATACTATGTTGAGAATTGGTTGTCATTGATGTCAACTAAAGATGATGTCAAGTGTTTGACTATCAACTAATTTCAAAGAGGATGTCAACTGATTTAATCTCAGTCATTTGTTTGACCATCAACTAATTTCAAAGAGGATGTCAATTGATTTAGTCTGAGTCATTGATATCAGTTGAAGTCAAAGTGGATACAGTATTCTTGCAGAAGTATGAAGAAGTATATGGAAGCCACTTTGAGGAAGTTTATGTGCATGATGAAGAAGAACATGAATACCAGAAGCATATGCACAAAGTGACAAATATGGATGCTAGTCTGAAAAAAGTATATCTAGATATTGCATCCATTCTAAATATGTTTGAATATGTGTGTTAAGGATACAACATAGATTATGAGTTTGAAGAAGTACATAAGAAGATTCATCATGTGGTCCTTGCGTAGATATCAAGTCTACCAAGTCATACTCTCTCATGGTAGCAATCAAAGGAGTTGGTTGGAAAATGGTACATGTGTACAAGCAGCCAAGGAATTGGTTAAGCAAATGGTACTAGTGCACAAGTTTGTTGAAGGAAGTCTCTGGAATGCGCAAGCAATCCTTAGCATTTCTTGGTTAATAGTTGGAATTGCACAAGCAGTTAATGGTTGGACAATCTTGAAAGCGCGCAAGCTTAGCCAATTAGATGATGCTTTCAGTAAGTGGAACGTGCACAAGTTCCTATAAGGGTACAGCGGTTGAAGACCATCTATGAGAAAATTCCATAGCCGACAGTACAACAGGTGTGCAGGTCCCACAAGGGTTGACAAGGAAAAGGTCAAAGACCCACTTGGAAGAAGTTAGAGTATGCGCAGAATCCATAAAGTATCAACACATCAAGTGTGCATTACCCACAAGTAATGAAGTGAGAAGGGTCAAAGTTCCTCTAAGTATAAGTTGGGGTATGGGCCGATCCTAGAAAGAATAAATATCGCAAGGGTGCATTACCCACAAGGGATGTTACAACAGAGGTCATAGACACATCAAGATGAAGTGTAATATTGTGCACATACCTTAAGGAAATGGTACATTAAGAGTGAAAAGGTACACCACCAAGGTGTAAAGTCCCACTAAGTTGTGGACCATGAGGGTGCAAGACACATATCAGATGACACATCAACATAACAGAAGATGACACGTGGCATATGCATAATCCATGAAGTATGGAAGAAGGGATGCCATGACCAACTTGTGAACATACAATCCCTGCAGGACCTGTGAAAATAGAGATGCAAGTTGGATATTGGATGTAAGCTTGATGGTGAGAGCATAAGAGCTTCGTGTGAAAGTTTCAAATTGATTTTCGGGGCATCAAGGGGATCAAGGACAAAATAGATGATCTAGCGAAGATTCGAATGCGCACATGCAGCAGAATGAATTTTTTATGGTGCGGAGAATGATGTTGTAGATCTGTGATGGATGCGCAAGTACTGAAAGGAAGGAATACTGAAGTATGCGCAACTACTTGATGTTTCAAAGGATAGTAATATGATCAGCACATCGATAGTCACAAATTTTGTAGAGATATCAGACAATGTGCATATGTCTAGTTGATGCATAAGAGCATAAGTGAAAGTGTGCGAAGTTGAGAACTCCATCTGATGCGCAATGACGGAACAGTAGCAGGATCATATAGGCTCATCATGATGTAGATGATTTGAGACAAGTGTGTTAAACAGAACGGATGAATCATTTGATGCACAGGACGTTGCAGATTCTATGAGTGACTGTAGCACTTAATCAGAATGGACACATCAGAAAATGCGCAGTTCCATCCGTTACTGGCGCTTCATTTCAGAACAACAAACTATCAATTGAAAGAATAGTATCAATTGATCATAAGCAGTCACACAAAGCAGAATGTTGAGATAACCAAAGACGTAGACTACAGTATCAGCGAAGCACACAGCATATGAAGTAAGTCATCAGCAAAAGTGTGATTTGAGAGGAATGAGAATTCGAGTGATCTATGTAGCGCAGTGACAGAGTATAGACTGCATATGAAGACAGCGCACAGCGGAATCATCAGCATAATATTAGAAGAGTGCGTGGATTTGAAGTTCAGTAAGACAGCAACATATATTGGGCATCAGGGCGGTCAGACGAGGCAAGGAGACAGGGAGTTGGAACTTCCTTCATGTTGGTGCTTGTAAAACAAAGAAGATAGGGGATCGGTGTTGGGTATGTGTTATATTCTTTGCATGTATGTGAATGGGAGAGTGCGCCTGTCAGTGACGCAGGTGACGATCCCTCTGGCACCTTCATGGAAACATGTGACGATCGCATGCAATATTTGGGGATTATTCTAAAAATATGTAATTTAATCCCGGTTAAGGGATTAGGGTCTATTGACTAATCCTGGTTAACAAATTAGGGTTTTGGATGCTGCAGAATACCTATATTGTATTATGAGTGATTCATAATGAGATGATGAGAAAAATAGGAGTGGTAGCTCCAAGTTTTGTTGGTTTTCCTGGTTAAGGGTTTACAGGGTAAATCTATGTGTACTATGTGTGAATTTTGTGGTGTAATCTCTGTTTTGCTTAAAAGAATATGTATGCTTTGCTTCTCTGCACAGGTTTAAAACTTACATTCGGTTCCTCATTCCAGTTGGTACTGGAGAAAACACGAGGAGTTGTAGCTTCCTTCAAGTCAGTGCCTATAAAACCAGGGGGTTGGTGCCTCCTTCCAGTTGGTGCTGTTAAACACAGGAAGTTGGTGCTTCCTCGAATGTATTATTTCTCATTATCAAGAAGCATTACGTGGTTTCTCTCGTTTGGGTTTCCACATAAAAATATTGTGTGTTATGTGTTGCTTATGTGGTGCATATATGTGGATATTTATTTTTTGATACATAACTGAAGATAAAGATTAAGTAAAGGCTAATTTGTTAAAGAAGGTAAAAACTACTAATAATTGTGTTAACACTGATTCACGCCCCCTCTCAGTATTAAATTGATTCCAACAATTGGTTTCAGAGCGGGTGCCTTCAGCAACAAAATAACATCTGGAAGATAGGTCAACGAGCAGACATGGGAAAATAAGGCCTTCTAAGTGAACCACCATGGTTACAGGAAGACGGTTGTTTACACAATATCCATGTCGCATAATCAATGGACATTATTCAAACACAGAGAAAGATGATAGAAGAAGTTAAGAAGATAGCAACCAAGATGTTAAACCTCCTAAGAAGAAAGAAGTTGAATCCAAGGAATCGGTAGCAACTCTCACCGACCAGCTACAGGAATTTAACGAGACCAGTCAAAATGTAAAATTAAGGAACAAAACCTTGGAGACCAAACTGAAGAAGTTAGCTACAGATAATCAAAATCTTGAAAATGAGATCACCTTCCTAAAATAAGAATTGGGAAAGGTCGCTGAAGAAAAGGAATAAAAAACCAATGAAGTTTTGTCGTTGACTCGATCAGCTACAAAAACAATGTGATAACCAAGATCATCTTCAAGCGAGTCAACTAGAGGTTATCTCTCTCAAAGAAAAGAATTTGGAATATGAGAAATTGCTTGACGAACAACGAATCACATTACAGGAAAGAGAAGAAGAATTGAAAAGGATGCAAGACTATGTCATAGTGACAGAAAGCTTTGCTAGAAGCACATAAGTACTAAATGAGATACTCAGCAGGAAAAGATATCCTCACAACAAAACTGGCATAGGTTTTAAGGATAATTGTGAAAATATCGTGAAGGAGATTGCACAAATAAAGAGGATGGACTTGCGCAAACCTATTCAATGTTGGAAATGCACAATGACTGGACATATTGGAAAATATTGCAACATTGTGGCATGTTACAAGTGTAACAAAATTGGTCACAAGGCATAGGACTATGAAAATTCAGGAAAGACTGTGAAATGTTGGATAAAGAAGGCTGGTAAAGTTTTTGAATCAAAAAGCATAAGCAGCACCGATGAAGGTCAAAGAAAATATCACTATTGCAAAATGGTATGGAGGAAGAAAAATATGAACACTGATCCTACACCGAACGGACTTCTGAATGAAAGGAAAAAGGACTTGGGAGACACATATGTCTCCACCCCAGCAGGAAACTAACTCACCGTCAGTTGGACCTATCGCAGTAGGGCACGTGTGCAACATCGTAAATTGCGACAATGGGGAGGAACATTAATGAATTAGTGGAGCAGTGGCACAAACGACATTGATTATTCAAACGGAAACAGTATTAATGATAGGAAGTGGTGAAATGGCTCTGGACAAAAGATCAAATCAAACTGACACTTTTGGGTTTTCAAAGTAAACCAAATCCTGTCAAGTACGCAAAGAACGAAAATCATTAATGAAGGCGCTTATAAATCAAGAAAACGCTGAGTATAAACTATTGAGTCTATTGAGAACAAGAGTTATTGAGTAAACAGTAGGTATCAAATTAACAGCTGAAGATCATGGCACCCAAAAGCAAATTCAGAACCAAAAAACCATTTGTGAAAAAGCAGGAAGATTATGTGAAGAATGAAAAACCCAAACGTGACTGTATTCCATCTTGGAAACATTATGCGTCGAATGTGACTCTACCGGAAGTAGAAGACACTCAGCTGCAGGATCGAATGAACTTTGAAGGTGTTCTTGTTGAAGGAAACCTACATGGCCTATTACATAAGTTCACATTTTTGGATCATGATGTTACTGATGAAGAAACATTTCCAGGGTTAGCTATGGATAAGTATATGGACAAAAAGGAAAGCACGGATCCTAGGATTCCGACTTTGATGGTACTCAAAGAATGGGAATACGAACTTTCAAAAACTGGGGTGCTAAATCTATTGGAAATACCTCATTTTGGAAGATATTCACAAGTAAAGATGTGCATTAAGTTGGTGCTATCATAGGTACATGATGGGTATTTATTGATAAACAAACCTATTCCAATCAATGTCAAGGTTATAGAAGAAAGTATGGGATTGCGCTCAGTTGGAGAGGACATAAGTTCTTTGATGAGCAGTGTTACACCTAAAATATTCCCATCATCAGTTTCAGTGTATACATCCTGAAGTTACCCTGATTGAGTGATTGTCCCGGAAGGATTTGTACACATTTGTGCTAGGTTTTGAGAGGTCGTCATAGGTTGCACTCCTGCAACATGCGACGTCGCACCTTGCTCCATTACAGGGTGCGACGAAGTCAGTTAGATGGCAAAAATAGCTTCTTCGAGTTCTTTCTCGAAGCTTGCTGACTTGGGACCCTATCCCTAACCTCTTCGGAGAGTTGGCATTCGATTCCTAACACTTTGGAAAGATCCCTTAGGCCTCTTCTATCATATTTCAACCTATCCTATCCATATCCTATCCACTTAGTCCTATTTAAATGAAGCTCACTCCCATTCCAAGGGGAGGAAGTCTATGGTATTCTCACGCTGGTGAAATCAAGCCCAATAGACCTAAAACTCTAGCTTGGGGAACATTCACTTCTCTCTTGGAGCTTTGGCATCGCTTGTCGGAAGGAGCTTGCGACGTTAAGGCGATGGTTGTAATCTTCTTTTCTATTGTACTCCTCACTCTTCAATACAGTTAATATAATTGCTTTCCATAAATGTTGTCTCCTTTGATGATGTTTAGAGCTTTCCTCCTTAATTGTTAGCTTAGATCTATCATATGAGATATATGCTTTCACTTCTTGTGGTCTGTCACATGTTCAACAGGGTTTAGCTACTTGTGATCTAGCAGCGCTAGACCATTGGATCAATGAAGGAGAAAGGGATCTATGAATCTAAGGTAAATGATCTACTCTTACATTTGTATTTCTATATGATCTAGGAAAGTATTTTATGTTCTTTCTTATTTGTTCTAGACTTACATTGAGCTAGGGAGATCAAGCCTTGAGTCCGCTCTCGATAGATTGTCCGATAAACAAATCTGGTGACCATACTGGGGAATACTTGTCTGATTCTGTAATTTCTTGAGAGTCATTTTCAGTTGATTTCTTGACACAAGCCTTCCATTTGTCATTTGCTTCGTGAGTTGATTTCACTATCAGATCTTCATCTTGAAGACTTTGATCTGGTTCCTCTGAGTTTATACTACTCATTTCCAAACCATTCCATAGTTCATTTCTTGGAGATCTGATTCATTTTTGGACTTAGATCTCGCCTGTCGCACCTGGTTAGTGGAAACAGAGCGACACTGTGTCATTTCTGGCCTCTGTTCTATACCTGTTAGTCACTCGTCGTAGCCTTTTCATTGGTATGCTGTGACATCGCACTATGTACAAGCACAGAGTGCATCGATTTGTCAAAATTTGGCATGCAGGCATCCCCTCTCCATTTTTCAATCTGAACTTTGGTTTGTTGTATGAACTCCCTTTGTGCTGCAAGATCCAGCCAGAGATCCCATTTTTTATTTGCGTATTGGTTGTTTGGTTTTGTTTGGATTGATTTTGGGTTCCGTTTTGGACAAGTCTAAGGACCGGTAGTGGTGGACGCTCTTGCCTCCTCCACCTTGATCCCCTCACCCTTGCATTCCTTTCCTTCCATCCCTGATCTGATCATTACATTAGATCAGCCTCCATACCTCATTTACATTTTTTTTGAGCTTTGCTTGCTACTGTTTGATTTTGAGTTAAGTGTGTCTTTTAGCTTGATTGAGTGCTTATCTTTTCTTGAGTTTTCTAAGTGTACCGAGTGTTGCGAGTAGTGTTTTCTTTTCGTTCATTTAGATCTGAAAGCTCAATTGTTATCAAGTTTATTCTTTGATGCATCCATTGAAAAGTTAAAAGTGCTTCTTTCCCATCATTTCTTGAGTGTTTTTGAAGAAAATCGTTCTTGCATTGGAATGTTTCGTTTATCAATCTTTTGGAAAGTTGAATGAATGTATGATCATTTGTGTTTTTCCTTAATTATGAATTGCTCATCTTCTTGAAAGAATCAAGCTACACTTCCAATTTTGCAAAAGTATTTCCATGCTAGGGAAAGATAGGTGCATTTTTTTATTTTTCATTGCTTTTGGGCCATTGAAAGTGAAATTGAAAAGCTTGCATACTCCATCTTAGAATTCTCTCTTTTCATTACCTAGTATCATTTTTGTTTTGAAAAGAAAAGGAAAAAAATGTTGTGATTTGGATCAGTAATGTTGTGATTTTATGTTTCGCAAAAATGAAAAGAATACTTTCCTAGTCAAACTTGTTTGAGTTGGGAACTGTTGCATTGTGTTGTTTTGGCAATTTTGTCAGAAAGAAAAAGATTTCTCCTTCCCATAGCTAGAATTCATTGAAAGAAAAGAATATTTTGTGCATGTAGCTAGGACTTGCATTATGCTTCCGATTATGTACTCACCTCATGCATTCACCTAACCGTCCAGATAAAATTAATGGTAGAACTAGGTAAAATTTTATAGCAACTTGTGTGTAAGTTAGAGACGTGTTCTGGCGTCGTTAAGCATGGCAGCTGTCATTATTTTCCAGCACTATATCCCAGGGGTATTGTAGTCTTCCACGTACTTATCGGTATATCGAGCTCCTTCACGTACCCACCAAGTACCATAATCCGTACTTGGCATATATCGAAGGGTGTATCACGTACTTAGTAGTATATCGGAAGGTCTCTTGCCGAACGGTTGTGCATTAGAAAGCACCACTACGGATTCGAGCTCCCACATACCTTGTGTATATCGGGAGACACCACTAAGATTCCTGAAACCAACTGAGCTAACCATTTGGCTGTCTTGGCAAAGCAATACACCAATAACAACACTCGGGGAGATTAGCATGCACGTACTGTCCAGGTAATCGGGTATGCAGGCAAGGGTATGGTCCCAATCCTCCTTCTTGTGTCATATTGTTGGACCCTGCAGTATATCGCGGTTTGCGATGCCTTGATAATCTCGTGAGGTTCCAGACTTTGAATCCACTCTATCACATAAGTCTGCTTGTTGCCTTAGTTTGAGTAGGTTTTTTTGGTCTACTTTTCCTTTTTAGCTTACCCTTAGGATAAACGTTGTTTCAGCCACTCTGGATGACTTTCCTAACACTCTAGTGGATTTTCCCTGGAGAAGGTCTCATAGGATATTAAACTTATCACCTGAATATCCCCTTAATCCGGAGGTTATTTCGAGGGTAAGAATGGATCAGCGTAACACAGTCGTAGTTACTGAAGTGGAAAACCCCACTTTGAATATTGGAGGACATTTGTTTCCACAAAATCCTCCGAATTCACCTGCCTCTCATCCCCCGCAGGATGAAGGAGCACAAGTCCCCACTTCGAAAGATCTTTCTCCCGTCATGCCAGGAGAACCTGTATCGTTGGAATGGATAAACCGACCCCACAGCAGCTATTGGTCCTTCAGCAGCCTACTGGACATCTTCTACCAGTCACCCAGTGGCTCATTTTGCCATTGCACCCCCACCCAGTGGGACTACTCCAGATGACCCTTTGGCCTACTATCGTGACCAATTATCTCACTTTCGTTCTATGGCTAAGAAGTCCCGGCAGTTAAGTCTCCAACGAAGGGTTGAAGACCCATCATTACCCCCTTACCGACCCATCCCAGATCACTCTCTATCTTCTGAGTCACCGGAACCATCTTCCCACAACACGACCATCAATGAGACTGGTCATCCCTCACAAGAATCCAGTCCTGCACTTCAAGTGAACCAACCGGTGGAAGGACAACAGTCCAACACACCTGTTACTACCACAGTTACTTTACCAGCTCCTCCCCACCTCAAAATTCAAGGGGAGGATATTCCATTCCCACGGATTATCTCATTGGTAACGTTATCACTATGGTAGCTAATCAACAACCTACGTTGGTTCAACCTTTGAACAATGGTCAATCTATCATGGCTGGGGAGAAACCCCCGTTTCCTAACCAGAACATGGCCGGCGGAATCCCCAACGGGCCTCCCGTTGGAACTTCTCAACCCAGTAGACCATCCACCATGGGATTATCTCATGTCGAGGGGCCATCCAATGTAACTCAACCCTCATGGAGTCAAGCATATCCAGGTTCCATTAACCCTACGCCGGGTCAACCTCACCCCAAAAACGCGCCATACGGGATACCTTATCCCGAAAACCCATACACTCTATGGGGGAAACAACCCGTTTTACAACATGGACCCCAACCAACTATCCCTCAAGCGCCACCACCCCTGATCGGTCCACCCCCACCTCCTACTGGAGGCGGTGGGACCCCACCTAACTTTGGAGGAGGCGGACATCTACCTTCTGGTAGAGGTCCAACCCATTCTACCAACAACAGCCCCCACCCTTTCGGCGGGGGCGAGAATGGTCCACCACCCCCCCCAGGCGGAGGCAGCAGAGGACCACCCTATTATGGTGGGGGAGGACATTTCCCTTCGAGTGGTGGAGGTGGTCCCCCACCCCATCTAGGAAGGGGCGGTGGTGGGTCTAATTATTATGGTGGTGGTGGTGGAGGCCCTCATCCCTCTAACGGTGGAGGTGGTGGGGACCCCCATCCTTCCGGCGGTGGAAATGGACCGCCACCCCCTCCGGGTGGAGGCAGTGATGGCCCACCTTATTATGGTTATGGACCTCCACCTCTCCCTGACGGTGGCGGTGGATCTCCACCTCCTCCCAGTGGTGGAGGCGGAACCCCGCCTTATTGGAATGGACCACCTTATGGTGGCGGACCCCCTTACGGTCCGGGCGGCACACCCCCCTACGGTCAGTTTCCCTCGTGGTCACCTTTTAATCAGTCAATACGAGATCCTACCGGTCCTTACATGCCTTATCAATATTATCAGTACCCGTAGCATAATCAACAGCTACCCTTTTTTGCTACTTTGGACCTACCCGATCTGTCTCGACTGACAAACAACCCCATCTACCACGGAACTAACTGGCCCCCGATTTCGATGAAACTTCCATCAGACATCCCCAAGTTTGACGGCAAGCTGGACGAGGATCCTAAACACCATGTGATGACATACCACTTGTGGTGTTCATCCAACTCTCTAATGGACGACTCGATCCGTCTAAGGTTATTTCAACGGACTCTCACTGGTTCGGATGCAAAGTGGTATATTGAACTACCACCTCATTCTTTTCATGATTTCGGTTCTCTTGCTATGAAATTCTTGACTCATTTCCAACTGCCTATACGGTACGAAACTGGTACGAACCTTCTCATTTCTCTCCGTCAGAATACCGCTACTCATACCTCTACTCATATACGTGAGTGGCAAAGGAGAAGACGTTTGATTAAGTCTCCCATTCCCGATCAACTCCTAGCAGATTGGTTCACGAAGTCCCTCATCCCTCACATAGCTCAAGATGCTGCCATGGGCAGTGTTGTCACTGAAGAGCAAGTTCTCGCTCGTGCCCAGTACCTAGACTTAGTCTACGCTCAATCGAACACGTTGTTTGAGATTCTTCCGGACGGACCCCGTGACACTTATGACCCCACGAAACCTCCTAAGGGACCCCAAACTAATGGCATCATTGGATCCCTTAACACCCAGCCTGCTTCTAACACTGTTGGATCGTCGAACCTCCATGGTTCCTCCCCATTACCAACTCAAGCTGGTCACAGCACCACCAAATCAACCATTCCTGCTGTAACTGAAGAGGTGAATTCTGTCCAATCAGCTTCATCTCAGAAGTCCGGCGACAAGAAGAAGAACAAAGGGAAACCTAAGAAATCTTCTTCCTAGTAGGAACAAAAGAGCTTTTCCGACGACACCAAACAGAAACGGAAGCTAAAATATCCTTGTTTACTATGTGGAGATGATCACTTCTCCAAAGAGTGTCCCCATAGAGATGAAGTTCAAAAGTTTCTTAGGGGTAAACCGCCTCCCGCAGTCCTCAACAATCTGTTTCCCACTCAAAATCAGCAAATTATTGCTCAACCCCCCCATCCCAGGGGGAACCGTCCAATATCGCACATGTTCTCATGGTGCGTAACGAAACGATCAATTTGAACACTCACTCGTGATCATACGACTCGGTCCCTTCGAAAGAACCCGTTGGAAGCAATGCTGAAAAAACTTCCAACTCTATACCTGATGTCACTGTACTGTCAACTTCTCTCACCATTGAGAAGCCATCTTTAGATTCGATATTGCGACCGCCCAAGAGCACGATTCAAAAAGCCGTTTTCAATCCTAATGCTCGGGCAACACAAAATTACAATATCGTGGAAGACTTGGCACAATCTCCTTGCACCATGTCCATGCTGGAAGTTTTGCAAAATTGTCCCAATCAACGCAAAGCTCTCCTCATAGCAATCGGTGCAGTTGACCCTGATTCTTCGAATACCATCATGTTCCGACTTGACTACTTCAAGTCGAGGATTTCCCATCAGCTCGCATTCCAAGTAGCTACAACATTGCTGGGAAAATTGTCCATCACTCCATTTTGGACGAAGGTGCCTCTACTTCTGTCATGTCGATTACCTGTTGGAGAGCCATTTTCCTGTTGGAGAGCCATCAGCTCTCCCGAATTGAATCGTTCCCCTACCACGTTGAAAGCATTTGACGGGCGTGGCTTTCAACCTCATGGGCTCCTACAAGCTCTCGCAGTTGAGTTGGATGGAAAGACTGTGACCATTAATGTGGAAGTGGTCTCAGCCCCGATAGATTATAATCTCTTGTTTGGTCGCAATTGGTTTTACGCGATGCAGGCGATAGCCTCTTCAGTCTTCTGCATAGTACAATTCCCCCACCAAGGACGAATTGTTACTGTGGACCAACTAGATTTTTCCACACTGGACACTATTGCTCATCCTGGTGACCATGTTCCTTCCATTGGACAAACGTCCAAACAGTATGAGAGTATAGGGGTTGGCCTTTTGAAACATTCATCTCTCATGGGCATTTTTCCAATTTCAGACCCCCCTAATCATGTTGCCTCGGTGAACATGATCTCCGCAGATATTCCATCTGACTCCACTGATACTTGGCTTGTACTTGACGAAGCCACAACACACCTGATTGGAAATGCGATGCCTCTTTCACCCGCCGAATGTATTTCCGAGCCTATCCAATCAGCACCGGAGGACCACTTAACTTTGGCCTCCCCATCCTGTTCTCTGCAACGAGCATCATCTTTACCTGATCTCTTACTTCGGACTTTTCAGTCAGATGAGTCCATCATGGAAGTTATGAATGTTGATGATGGTCCATGGGATGACCTCCACCATAGGTCGTCTTTTCTCCCCCAGTTAGAGTGCATAGAGAACAACATTAGCGCCATCTTTTCACCGGATATCTACCCGTTCCCCCAATCCCCCATACTTACATGTCTTTCCAACACTGAGGGTAACTTGGCCAACATTGAGCCTACCACCCCGGTAGACATCTCAGTAAAACCTGGTGTAGCGGAACACATTAGCATAGGCCAGAAATGTTCCCCTGAAGAAATAGCTATGGGTAGGGCCTTATTCAAGCGATTTCGAGACGTATTCACTTGGTCCTATGAGGAGATGCCTGGGATATACCCCGTGATTGTTTCTCATGAAATAAAAACCTATCCCAACATCAAACCTGTACGTCAAAAATTGCAACCAGTACACCCCCGGAAGACTGCAGCGATCAAGGCAGAGATTGAAAAACTCTTAAAGGCTGGTTTCATTTATCCTGTCCCGTTGATAGATTGGGTCTCAAACATTGTCCCTGTGAACAAAAAGCAGGGCACCATTCGCATCTATGTCGATTATCGGGACCTTAACAAGACTTGTCCAAAGGAAAACTACCCGACCCCATTCATTAACCAGATTATCGACAATTGTGCCAGAAGCATCATCTTTTCATTCATGGATGGCTTTTCTGGTTACAACCAGACTGAGATCAACTTAGCCAACCAACATAAGACAGCTTTCATCTGTCCTTGGGGGACGTTTTCATATCGCAAACTCCTGTTTGGCCTTAAAAACGTTGGCACCACGTTCCAGTGAGCCATGTCATATGCCTTCCATGATATTAAGGACTTTGTGGAACCTTACCTGGACAATCTCCCTGCTCATTCAAAGCAGCGTGAGTTCCACGTGGATCATCTGACGACCATTATCCTCAAATGCAGACGATACAATATCCATCTGAATCCTCATAAGTGTATCTTTTGCATTAAATCTGGACGCCTCTTAGGATTTATCGTCTCGAAGTATGGGATCCACATCGATCCCTTAAAGGTGGAGGCTATTGTCAACCTACCACCTCCAACCGATGTGACGGAACTTCAAAGTCTCCAAAGGAAGGCGACTTATTTACGGCATTTTGTTTACAACTTCGCGAAGAAGACTAAGGGGTATATGAGATTGCTTAAGAAGGATGTCTCGTTCATTTGGGACGATCAAGTGCATAAATCCTTTGACAGCATCAAACATGCCATCACGCATGCCCCCGTAACCCAACCGCCAAATTATTTCCGATATGGCATCTTATATCTCGTCGCTTCTGCTACCACTATTGCCATGGTTTTGGTACAGGAAGATCAAAACGCCCAGGAACATGTAACATACTATGCAAGTAAGGGTCTCACTGACATTGAAACTATATATTCACATGTCGAAAAACTCGCTTTCGCGGTGATCATCGCCGTCCAAAAGTTCTGCCACTATATCTTGCTCCACACCACCACCGTCATTGCAGACTCAAACCCCATGTACCACGTACTGACACGTCATGTCCTTGGGGGAAAGTACTCACGCTGGATTGTGATACTGTAAGAATTCGACCTTCTTTTCGAGAAAGCCAAGTCCAAAAATTCCCTGGTGTTTGCTGAGTTTATTTGTGCTCTTTCCCCGTTCTGATGTAGAAGTTGAGCACAATGACTCTTTTCCAGATGAATCATTGTTTCTCATCAGTACAACTAATCCGTGGTATGGAGATATTTCATTATATCTTCAAACCCAACACTTCAACCCTCAACTATCACGCGATGACCGTCGTAGAATACGTCACCATGCGAAGTATTATCTGATCATCAGTGATACTTTGTACTGCCATGGCGTCGATTCAATTGTTCGACGTTGTCTAACTCACGATGAGGCTGAACGCGTTCTGAATGATTGTCACACTGGGGCATGTGGCGGTCACCTCTCTGGGATGGCTATAGCCTAGAAGATTTTGCGCGCGGGATATTACTGGCCTACTATCTTCAAATATTGTATTGAGGCCGTGAAGAGATGTCCTCCATGTCAACACTTCCATACGAAGAAGCGCACCCATCCCACCCCATTACACCTGGTTATTTCCTTGGGCCCCTTCGCAAAATGGGGCATCAATTTTATGCATTGTAAGCCTACCTCAGTCGGGGGGCATAGTTACATCATTGTAGCTGTGGATTACTTCACAAAGTGGGCCGAGGCAATGCCTACATACCAAAACGACGGCAAAACCGCCGCACTCTTCATGTTCAATTATGTAATAGCGTGGTTTGGAGTTCCACAGGCGATAGTGATCGACCATGGTTCTCACTTCCAGAACCATATGGTCGATGAACTGAGAGATAGATTGGGTTTTCATCATGAAAACTCAACACCCTACTACCCGCAATCCAATGGACAGGTCGAGGCCATTAACAAGGTCTTGAAAACTATGGTCCAACGGATGGTAGGTACGCATAAGTCCAACTGGCATAATATTCTCTTTTCAGCATTATGGGCCTACAAAACTTTCGTTAAAACCGCCACAGGGTTCACTCCTTTCCAATTGGTGTATGGATTGGAGGTTGTCCTGCCTATAGCGTGCAAAATTCTATCTCTACAACTCGCTGTCGAACTTCTTCCTAACACTACTACCGAGGAAGAACATTTCCTATACTTAGCCAAACTTGAGGAGTCTCTCCGATATGTTGCTCTTGCTAACGAAGCACATAAGAAATGCATCAAATCTCAATACAACAAGTCAGTTGAACCTCGTATATTCAACGAGCGTGACCTGGTCCTCACATACGACCAAAGACATGACAAACTAGGGGCAGGAAAGTTCGAGTCCATGTGGCACAGACCTTACATTTTCAAATGTGTTTTGGAAAAAGGATCTTACGAGCTTGAAGATTCTGACAGAATATCTTTGGGTGAACCCCGTAATGGGATTTACCTGAAGAGGTACTATGCCTAACCCTCTCATGGATAGATTTTCGTGTATATACTATACATGGTGTGTTTTTGTGTTTTTGCGTGGTGTGACGCGCTTGTTTTTTAGTGTCTTTAGATCTTGTTTCCGCTTCTTATAACATGTTCTGTCTGCGTGTGCAGATGGAAACGTGCTACGGATTCATGGACGACGCCAACCGGCATACCCGTAACCTTGCTTCGGCAGCCTGGGTACTGTATTCCCCAACAGGAGATCTCATCAGCTCAGGAGGAAGTTGCCTTGGATTCGCAACCAACAATGCTGCAGAATACCTAGCGGTTGTTGGAACCTTAACCGATGCGATTTCCTTGGGTATGGACCACATTGTCATCCACATGGATTCTCAACTGGTGGTTTCCCATCTTAACCGGGTTTACGCTATCTGTGATCCTACCTTACTCTGTCTCTTTAGATGAGTTCGTCTCCTGGAAAGGTCATTTGAATTCGTTCAATACCTGACGAGAGTTAAACACAGTTATTGACTCAATGGCCAACTTCATTCTAGTTTGGTACATCGCACACACATGATACTCATAACATGTAAGAACATTCACAACATGTAAATAATGCATCGTATAAAAAGCAAAGCATATAAACAAGATCACATCATTATTTTTTTTGAAACACATAATGTATAAATTGCCGGACTGTCTGTATATATAAATATAATCTCGAAAAGGTAGTGCTGATACAAAAGTCTGAAGCACGATAGCTTTCAATAAGTCTCTACAAAATTTGAAGCTCTGTAGCTTTCAGTAGTAAAAAATATGAGGCCTCTAAGCTCTCAGTACACACACAATGACAACATGTGTCTTATCGCCTGGCCCGTACAACCCTAGGTGGTCTAGCAGCCCTAGCCGGCTGAGTCTGGAAATAGTCCACTGCTCTCACAACCCTGCGAAGCAGTATGTTGAAGCGCGTAGTCGCTCCAACCGTGTGCACCTGCATAGGCCGCGGCACCTCATCTATCGTCAGCTAAGGAACAGCCAGTGTCAACCCACTCAGGTTGGCATAAACTCTATCCATCTCCATGATGGCAGCATGCACAGCTGGATCCACCATCGCTCCCTCTCCTCTCTCTCTCTCCTAGCCAGAAGAGAGGTCCCCATTGGTCGTATAGGCCCCACATCTGCACACACATGTTGTTTTCCTGTCAGCACTATATCAAAAAAAATCATAAATGCACAAAACTTAAAAAGTTCAAGGGTCATTTTTTCTTACCAAGGTCTCCCCATGTTGCTCCCTCGGGTAGCGGCAAGTCTGGGTCATCTGTGAAGTCGGTTCCACTATATGGAAAGTCCTCCACCATCAGTAACTGGCCTGCCAACCAAGTGAAGAACTCAGGAGGGAATCTGATGATAGGAACCCCACCATGCCGAGCCATCACATCGGTCCACCTGACCATGTGTGGATCTCTGAGGTCCCTATCCTCTAGTGGTACCTGAGGACACAAAAGGGGAACCCGTTCCAGCAAGAACGAGATCACTATAGATCTATATCCGAACTGTTTGACCTCTCCCCGCCAACACTTTGTCAGTTGAGCTCGCATGTTTGCGAGGACCCACTAGCACCAGTTGAAGATCTTTGGAGACAAACAGTCCTCCGCATAAAGCATATGTGCCCTGGGGGCTAAGTGAGGAGCTTGACTCCCCACCATCCTTGTAATGGTGAATAAAATGGCCCGCAATGGGCGCTCCCGTACATCTTTGATGTAAATATTCCCACTAGATGCATGGGTGTTGGGACCACAATGTTGTCGGATCAAATCTTCCACGGTTTGATCACTCCCACGTGATCCAGTGAGTGTCACATTGTCCCCCCTTCGGGACAAACCAATCAGAAAATAGATGTCCTCGACATCTATGTAAAGCTCATCCTCACCAACCATGAAGTATTGTTGGGCCGCATCCCAACATTGGAGCATATGGTTCAGTAGTGGAATTTGGGATCTCATCCCCTAAATGCAAAAGAACTTGAGGATCCCGCGGTTCCTCAATGCTTCCACACAATGTGGATCGTTTGCAGCTTGTTCATCATCTAATTCGTGTTCCCTTTCCCGCCATTCAAAAACCATTCTGGATGCTTGGAACCTGTCAACGGGAAGTTTTTAACAATGTTAGGACTTGCTTCACCCACTGGAAGTCCTTCTTTTGAGTTTTGTTTGAGTTTGCGGATGGACGTCGCCGTCATCGCACCTCATTTTTGAAAACAGGGCGACATCATCGGATTCCATGTATACTCCATTTGCGACGACTTAGTCTCGCCGCAGTTCCCGAAAGGGCAAACTGCGACAAGCCGAGGGCGCAATGGCCCTTCCCAAATCAAGCCAAAACCCAAAAAAATGACTAAAAATCAAAATTATAAATCACTACAATTTTGCTGGCTAAATTTTAGGGTTACCTGTTCCTGACGACAGGTGAAATGGCCGATCGTAGCTCCTGGAATCGACAAGTGAAGATCTGGCAGCAAATGGCACTATTCCTCCCAAATTTGGCAAATAGAACAATGGTGACTATATTTGGTTTTTATTTCTATTTATAAAACAAAATGGAATATTCCTTTTTCAAATATTTGATGTCGTTATGCTATTTGCTATAGTTTGGATCAGTTTTATTGTATTTGAACGTTCGGTTGACTATTTGACCTAGTTTTCGAGTGTGCAGGAGTTGTGAAGTGCCTTTCTACACCATTTTCATATTGGAACAGTCATCTCAGGTATGAGCTTACTCTTTGTTCTTTCTCGTGCTCTTGAAACTATGAGAATACGTTACCGATTTACGATTTATCACTTTTTCGGACTCGTTAAACTCCTACGGAAAAGGAACCCCCTGAAGTCTACCTTTAAGCTCTTTTCAGGCTCTCAAAAATACGAAAATATTGCCAAGCGAACTTGTCGCATTCACGCTTGTAAAAGAATTTGAATAGTCATCTTCCCGGTGATAGTTTACCCCTTTTTCAGACCAGGGGGCACTAGTTACGAAAAAGGTATACTCCAGCCAATCATGACTGGAAGAGTCCTCTCCCGCGTTGTTTTACCCTTTTTTCGGGCGATGAGGCTAACTTTACGAAAAAGGACCGTTGGAGTCTTCTTTAGTTCTTTTCAAACTCTCTAAACATGAAATGACGACCGAGTTTACCTTCCATGGACTCGTTAAACTCTTACATTGAAGGGCCCTCCATGGGACGAATCCCTCCTATCCCAGGTTCAAAAAATATTTGAGATTGGACTCATCTATGAGATGAGCTATACCGAGCATCTGGTTACCCTCATCAAGCTCATAAAAAACACATGAGGCACTCATCGTTCATGATGGGGAAAAAGGAAAGCTTTTATGTTACATAATTTGTCAGTGGCAGTACATAGTCGTTCTTGAACATGGAACTCATTTGCATTTGCATACAATGCTTGGATCATCTGTTTGTCCTCGAGTCTCGCTTACTTCCTGAGTATTATTACTCCTTTGAGTCATTCAAAGAAAGCTTCTCTTATCGGTTGCATTGGAAATTTGTGTCATACTCGTCGTGTCAATACTGCCAAGTCATGCCATGCCCATGTTCAAGAATACATCCGTCATTTATCATCTGCAGTCAGTACACCTGCCGTCATTTCGGTCTACTCTGAGTCAGTGTTGCATACTACTGTACCATCCAATCTACTCTACACATTTTTTTTCGTTTTTCGTGTCAATTGATGGGGGACTCATCATGGCCCTCCTTCGATGGATTCATCCTTGTCGACTTCAACTCATCATCCAAGGACTGAATCTAGAAACCAATCAACTACATTGGCCCTGCATGCCTCAATGGCAGGTTACCTCGCTTTCAACATGAGTTTTCATCATCAACTCTTGATTGAAATATTTCATCTTGCGTTTGACTTCAACTCACTTATTCGCACTTGATAATATGTATTGTGATACCTTGGGAATCATTGACATCAATGGTGATCTCCCTCGCGCTTGTTAACGATTTACATCAATGACTAGTAATCAAGTGGTTTCTACCATGTTCGACATCAAGACATTTGTAATCACATGGATAGATTCGTATCATTGCGGGTTCAGCTTGAAAACCCTGGGGAGTCATGTTTTACCCAAGCTGCGATGGAGTTTGTATCGAGTCATATTACACGGATACACTTTTGTATTGGTCGTGGCTGTGTTATCATCTCATCATGGATCTACGCTTGTGTCTAGTAGCCATGATTGTGTTCAAGTCAATCGGTCATTACTATCATGGACCTACAATGTATTGGTCGGCATCCATGTTGTACATCATATGCGATTGTCATTTCAAAGTCAATTGTACTGTAGCAGCATCCTTCATCCGACAAGTCCATAGCCATTCCTTTTATCAAAGCATTTCACCTGTCCAATCTTTAAACAGATTCATGCTTTGGGGGGCATTCTATTACACCTAAAATCTTCCCATCATCAATTTTAGTGTATACATCCCTGAAGTTACCTTGATTGAGTGATTGGCCTGGAAGGATTTGTACACATTTGTGCTAGGTTTTGAGAGGTCGTCGCAGGCTACACTCCTTCAACCTGCAACGTCGCACCTTGCTCCATTACAGGGTGCGACAAAGTTAGTTAGATGGCAAAAATAGCTTCTTCGAGTTCTTTCTCGAAGCTTGCTAACTTGGGACCCTATCCCTGACCTCTTGGGAGAGTTGGCATTCAATTCCTAACACTTTGGAAAGATCCATTAAGCCTCTCCTATCATATCTCAACCTATCCTATCCATATCCTATCCACTTAGTCCTATTTAAATGAAGCTCACTCCCATTCTAAGGGGAGGAAGTCTATGGTATTCTCACGTTGGTGAAATCAAGCCCAATAGACCTAAAACTCTAGCTTGGGGAACATTCACTTCTCTCTTGGATCTTTGGCATGGCTTGTTGGAAGGAGCTTGCGACGTTAAGGTGATGGTTGTAATCTTCTTTTCTATTGTACTCCTCACTCTTCAATACAGTTAATATAATTGCTTTCCATAAATGTTGTCTCCTTTGATGATGTTTAGAGCTTTCCTCTTTAACTATTAGCTTAGATTTATCATATGAGATATATGCTTTCACTTCTCGTGGTCTGTCACGTGTTCAACAGGGTTTAGCTACTTGCTATCTGGTAGCACTGGAGCATTGGATCGACGAAGGAGAAAGGGATCTACGAATCTAAGGTAAACGATCTACTCTTACATTCGTATTTCTATATGATCTAGGAAAGTATTTTATGTTCTATCTTATTTGTTCTAGACTTACATTGAGCTAGGGAGATCAAGCCTTGAGTCCACTCTTGGTAGATTGTCCGATAAATAGCAGAAGCCAAGAAAAGGCTTTGGGTAAGAAGATGGCTGAAAAATATGGAACCCAAAGAGCAAGTAGAGGATTCTTAGTCACACAAATAAAAGATGAAGTTGTAAGGTTTATCGCCCAGCTACTGGCGTGCAAGTTGTTTCGGAAGATTCGTTAGGATCGGGTCTCAGCAACAATCATTGCAGCGGCAGAAAGATGTGTCGAAGGTGTCTAGATGAACTGGTCAACTTTCCTATTGAATGAGTTGAATATTGTCTGGAAGTGCAAGAAAAAGGTAACCCCTTTCACTATACCTGGTTATTAATTTATATTGCTCTCATAGGTTGGAAGGAACCCAAGGGAATTCAGTTCTTTGATAGAAATAGAAAACCCTTCCAAGGTGCAAGGTATACGTATATGTGGGTCTCTGAGATCAAGGACAAACAAATAGAAAACAACATCAATTTATTCTTATATTGCGAGCAAATCATGTTTATTCTGAAAAATTCTCCACACACATCTCCTCATGTTGTTGAAACATACAAAGGAATCACAAACTTCAAGATCGAAATACATTACACCTATATACAAGCTAAAAGGGACCCCAGCAAACAATGGTGGCCTACTAGATCCATCTGCTCTGAATAAGACATTGCAAAAATTATTCAAGATCAGGACGCAGAATGAAGGGTTCCATTAATTGGAGAAGAAGAAGAAGCATAACAACAAAAACAGTCAACCGCAATAGCAGGAGAGATAAACAACTCAAAAATGCCCACCAAGCCCATGCAGTAGAATGTGCAAACCAAGAAAAGAAACAAGATGATTCAAGGCGAAGGATCCAAAGAGAATAAAGCAAAGGTATCTGAATCTGACTCAGCCCAACCACTGACAACAAACGATCTTGAGCGAATCAGCACAGAAGTCAAAAATGTGGTTGAAGAGGCAATCAAGAACATAAGTACAAAGGATGAGATTGAAAATATTGTCTCACAACAAAGAGAAATCCTGACGAAGATTGATGATCAATCTGGGATATCAAATCAACTAGAGAAGAATAATTGGGGAGAGAAAAAAATGGTTGAGTCAACTCAAGGTAAGTTGACATATCTTCCCACTGAGCTATTCAAAGAGATAGAGCCGCATCAAAAGGTGAAGATCTCATCTCCAGCTATGGCATTTCCTACCCAAGAAATGCAGAATGATATAAGTCATGTAGAATTAATTTTATCACAATTGACCTCAAATGAGTTATATGTATTGCATACATCTGTTGCACAAGAAATCAGAAGAAGACATGAAGCAACTGCGACTAAATTGGTTACATGTCAAAAGGAGAGGAATGCCCTACAAGAAGAATGTGTGCAGCTAATAACAGAGAAGGGGTTAACTACACAGAATAAGGTGCAGTTAGAAAAGGAAGTAGAGGAAGTAGTTGCACAAGGTAGTTTGTTCAAACACGAGCTGGAAAAGGCACAGCAGGATGGCTGTAGCTTGAAAAAGGCAGTAGAGGAAGTATATAGCACACTTCCAGAAACTTACAAGAATAAAGACATATCCTCATAAATAAAGCTGATAGTAATAGGAGAAGTCATTCAGAAATTTAAAAGTCAAGCAATAGAATCACCTCAAGAATTGGAAAAGGAATCTGAAAGGATAAAAACTACAGTTGAAGGTCTTAAAACCCTGGTAATAAAATGTGCAGAACTACATGAAGAGAGTGTTCAGTTATGGACAAATATAGTTGAGGATGAACAGCTAAAAGAAGTGAATGAGAGGCTACATACGACACACGACCAAGAACGGCAGACTCTTAATAGTCTAACCAGTCTTTCAATAGTAGAAATGACTAGTAAAATGGGAGACTCCAAGAAGCAGCATCAAGAAGTAAACATGTTGCGTGAAGAACAACGAAAGGTTATTGAATGACTTGGACCCTTATAAGAGGAAGCTTTCAGCATTACAGAATCATGTCCTCTGTTGCAAAATGAAATTAAGGAGGCAGTCGATAATGGATTAGAAACTCTGAAATCACTTTAACCATGAGAAGGTGGAAATGGCTATTGTGGGAAAAGAAGAAGAATTAAAAGAAATGGTTGCAGTCATAACAAAAAATATGCATAAGATTAAGTCTATCATACAGGAACATAAAAGAAACAAAGCATAAAGACAGTTAAGGATGATGCCAGCGTAAAACATATGGAAGAACTCATATTGCGAAAAAGAATGGCACCTCTTTTCCATTGATGTCAAATGGGGAGAAATGCATGAAGTTGAGGTATGAAATGCATGCACATCATGAACATGATATGAATCAAAAGAAAGATGTATGAGGCTGAGACAGAATGTAAGGAGAGATACATGAAGCTGAGGCATATATGATGTGGCTAGACATAGAAGCAAAGCATGAAGTCGGGAAGATAGCACGCAAGGGGGAAAATTGCAGACAACAAAAGGATGAATCCCTAGCAGATGTGAGAGAGCATGAAGTAAATCATCACAGGAACAACATGAAGCTACAACAAACATGAAAGGGAGTGAACAAGATCACTTGAAGTAATGGCATGAAGATTACTAAAAATATGGTCTGCGCAGAAGTAACAGAAAGTTGCATGGATCGCACAGAGGCAGCAAAAGTATTAACAGCAGAGAGCGCAGTAGCCAAAAGCCCAAAGAAATCAGGGTGAGCATATACATGGGGGGAGCACTGCGACCAAGTACAAATGAAGCATACATTTCAAAGAGGATCAGGTGCAGCTTCATAAGGTGTTGACATCATTGCCAAAGGGGGATATTGTTGAGCATTGGTTGTCCTTGATGTCAACTAAAGATGATTTCAATTGATTGAATGTCAACTAATGTCAATGAGGATGTCAATTGATTTAGTTTGAGTCGTTGATATCATTTGAATTCAAAGTGGATACATTATTCCTATTGAAGTATGAATAAGTATATGGAAGTCACTTTGAGTAATTTTATGCGCATGATGAAGAATAACATGAATACCAGAAGCATATGCACAAAGTGACAGATATGGATGCATGTCTGAAAAAAGTATATCTAGATATTGCATCCATTCTAAGGATGTTTGAATATGTGTCAAGGATACAACACAGATGATAAGTTTGAATAAGTACATAAGAAGATACATCATTTGGTCCTTGCATAGATATCAAGTCCACCAAGTCATACTCTCTCATGGTAGCAATCAAAGGAGTTAGTTGGAAAATGGTACATGTGCACAAGCAGCCAGGGAATTGGTTGAGCAAATGGTACTAGTGCGCAAGTTTGTTGAAGTAGGTCTCTAGAATGCGCAAGCAATCCTGAGCATTGCTTGGTTAATGGTTGGAAGTGTGCAAGCAGTTAATGGTTGGACAATCCTGAAAGCGCGTAAGCATAGCCAATCAAATGATGCTTTAAGTAAGTGGAACGCGCACAAGTTCCTAGAAGGGCACAGCAGTTGAAGACTATCTATGAGAAAATTACACAGTCAACGGTACAATAGGTGTGTAGGTCCCACAAGGGATGACAAGGAAAAGGTCAAAGATCCACTTGGAAGAAGTTCGAGTATGCATGGAATCCATAAAGTATCAACACATCAAGTGTGCATTACCCACAAGTAATGAAGTAAGAAGGTTCAAAGTTCCTCTAAGTAGAATTTGGAGTATGCATATATCCCACAAAGGAATTAATATCGCAAGGGCGCATTACCCACAAGGGACGATATAGCACATGCCATAGACACATCAAGATGAAGTGTAAGATTGCGCACATACCTTAAGGCAATGGTACATTAAGTGCGCAAAGGTACACCGCCAAGGTGTAAAGTCCCACTAAGTTGTGGACCATGAGGGCGTAAGACACATATCATATGACACATCAACATCGCAAAAGATGACACATGGCATATGCACAATCCATGAAGTATGGAAGAAGGGATGCCACGACCAACTTGTGAACATACAATCCATGCAGGACTTGTATAAAGAGATGCAAGTTGGATAATGGATGTAATCTTGATGGTGAGAGCATAAGAGCTTCATGTGAAAGTTTCATATTTATTTTCGAGGCATCAAGGGGATCAAGGACAGAACAGATGATCTAGCGAAGAGCCGATTGTGCACATGCAGCAGAATGAAGCTTTGATGGTGCGCAAAATGATGTTGTAGATCTGTGACGGATGCACAAGTACTGAAAGGAAGGAATACTGAAGTATGTGCAAGTGCTTGATGTTTTGAAGGACAATAATATGATCAGCACATCGATAGTCATAGATGTTGTAGAGACAAAAGCACAAAGACAGAGAACCGTATTTTATCAGACAATGCACAGATGTCAGCTAGCTGATGCATATGAGAAGAAGTGAAAGTGTGCGAAGTTGAGAACTCCATCTGATGCGCAACGATAGAATAGCAACAAGATCAGATAGGCACATCATGACGCAGATGATCTAAGACAAGTGTGTTAAATAGAATGGACGAATCATTTGATGCACAGGACATCGTAGATTGTCTGAGTGACTGTAGCACTTAATTAGAATGGACACAATGGAAAGTGCGCGGTTCCATTTATTACTAGTGCTTCATTTCAGAACAGCAAACTATCAATTGAAAGCACAGTATCAATTGATCATAAGCAGTCACATAGAGCAGAACATTGAGATAACCAGAGATGCATACTGCAGTATCAGTGAATCACACATCGTATGAAGTAATTCATTAGCAAAAGTGTGATTTGAGAGGAATGAGAAGTCAAGTGATGTATGTAGCGCAGTGACAGAGTATAGACTGCATACGAAGACAATGCACATCAGAATCATCAACAGAAGATCAGAAGAGTGCACGGAGTTGAAGTTCAGTAAGAAAACAACATATATTGGACACCAGGGCGGTCAGATGGGGCAAGGAGACAGGGATTTGGAGCTTCCTTCAGGTTGGTGCCTGTAAAACAAAGAAGACAGGGGGTCGATGCCTCCTTCCAGTCGGTGCTGGAGAAAACACAAAGATTTGTAGCTTCCTTTGGGTCGGTTCCTGTAAAACCAGGGGGTTGGTGCCTCCTTCCAGTTGGTGTCGGTAACACAGGAAGTTGGTGCTTCCTTGAATGTATTCTTTCTCGTTATAAAGAAGCATTTCGTGGTTTTATCCCGTTTGGGTTTCCACATAAAAATATTGTGTGTTATGTGTTGTTTATGTGGTGCATATATGTGGATATTTATTTCCTGATGCATAAATGAAGATAAATATTAAGTAAAGACTAATTTGTTAAATAAGGTAAAAACTGCTAATAACTGCACTAATATTATAGAGAAAGTCAGAAGGCATGATCTCTTAAAGTTTCTGAGAATCTAAAGGAAACAATGATTGACTTTTCTCTAGCATGGGATTTCTTTGATGGTTCCTTGTGTGGGGTTGGGGTGATCCTACACTTGTCAAATATGCATCATTTTACTTTGAGATATGGAGTTGAGCTTGGAACAAATAACAGAGCTTGATTTACTTGCTTTGTGGATCTTGATGAACATTGTTGCAAATAAAGGAATAAATAAGTTACAAGTGTTAGGTGACTCTAAATTGCTTATGGATCGGGAAAATGACAAGTGTCAACTTACAAATCTAGCTCTAGGACCTATTGTGCATAGAGTTTTGGAGGCCAAAAAAATCATTTTGATTTTATCTCCTTCACTCATATTTTCAAGGAATTCAACCAAAAAGTAGACTTCTTCTCTAAGGTTTCTCTATCTTTGCAGGAAGGCTCTTTGGAAACTCAAGAATTTAGGGGAGAATAATTTTTTTTTATTCTCTCATAGTTATCCTCTAATTTATTATGGAATGTGATCCTTGAAGCAAAGTTCTTGTAGGGTCAATCCCCAGTGCCCTTATGTGTAACACCCTTGTTCTAATAGGGGTGTTAATAATTAACTTATTTCATTACATAGCATGACTTATATTTGCTTGTAAAATAAAATTTGAGGAAATATTTCTAGATTTTGCAATTTCCACTCTATGTTCCAACATCAATAAATTTTGATACAATTGCAAATCTAATTTAAGAAAATAATTATTTTGCTTTTGTAATTCAATTGAAACAAATCAAAAAAAGGAATATTGGAGTGGATTACCTCAACAATCTAGTTGGAGTAGAAATCTAATGAAATCCTCCCCTACAATAGTCTAGTCCACTATGCCCAAACTGGGATTTACCTCCAATCCAACTAAGAATGACCTATTCGGCTACCTAGTTCCAGGAAACTATAGGTTTACTAGCCCTAAAGTCTCTTGACCCTTTGTTCTCGAAACTCCTATAACAACAACGAAACTAGTATCCAACCCAAAATATGTGTGCCCAAATTTCCCTTCCATTCTTCTGACCTCCTCTCATCCATGCCCCCTCTTTTCCTTTAGTTTTTCCCAACCAAGAAAAAAAAGACAAACCCCCTTTCATCTTCCCAAAATACTCCTTAAGCACTTCCCGCCGCTTGTTCCCTCGGGAGGAGTGTTGCTCTCTTTTCTAGGAATGGTTATAATAATAATAACAAAAGTAAAAACTTATACATACCTTTAATCAATTGACATTTCACCTAACAAATCAAATCTAATCTAATCATTTCAACCTTGGTAAATACTTATGAATTATATCTTAGAAAATTGAACCACATTAATATTCAAATGAAATGCACATAAAATCAAACCAAATTAATATAACAAAATGCACTTTTCATTGATACATGAGCGTAGCCTACTTTTATATTAAAAGGCTAATTAACCCAATATGCATGAATACAAATAATCATAATTTAATAGTAAATCTATATTCAGATAAAACTAGTGTATGCTCGCAATGTATGTAGGTGTAGCTAGTGTATACAAAGCATGTGTGTTTGTATTAACAATAAAAGCATGCACATCTAATGCATAGTTCCTATATGCTCTCATCAAAACATGCAATCAACAATAACCACAACATCTAACAATTTTTCTAACATGTTCGCAACAATACAATTCAAGCTTCACAACATTCTTAGATCATCACACATGAATACAACAAGAATTTTAACACACACGAATAAAACAAGATATTTAACACACACAATTAACCAAGTTGTAATAACTAACTCCCAGCGACATATCTAGACTACTTTGGACCATCCTTCCTCCCTAACCTACTTCCATCTTCCACATCCTATCCTTTCCTCTATTGGAATATGCTAAGACATCAACTATATTGGCATAACCCTAGATAGAACCTATAAGTGGAACTTGTTGATTATGTCGACCAAGATTTCCCAATAGGCGACTAGTAGTCTTCATCACACAACTTGTGGAGCATGGCTCTACAGTACCATCCCACGAATCCAAGTTTCAAAGGATACTTGGTGGGAAATACCTCCACCCCTCCAAACAGAACAAAGGTCAACACCCTACATTAACATAATTTTTCATTGTTGTTGTTCTTAGAGCTTCGTCATCGAATAACTAGTTTGGGCAACGGTGCTTCCTATAAAACCTCCATTTTCCTACAAATCATAGCAATGTTTTTCAAATCAATAATACCCTTAACTAAATGCTTTACTATCATACGATTACTCTTTCGAAATCAGTGCCATTTGCATCTCCTCGGTATCGTAATTATTTAACTGACACATAGCCCATTAAAACATGTGGGTTAATTACTAGACACAAGATCTTGCATAACCTTATAAAAATGTAATTGTGGTTATCATGTTATTAATTGATGAGCAATGTAAATAAGTTGATATATATATTGTGGGCATGCTACTCAATGTTTCATTTCCAAACATATTATAAATTGGCATCCACATACCTCATATGTATGTCTAACTTAGTGTGTTAAAATATCATCATACTACTTTCATCATTTGTGACATAACCAATAAACATTATACTCAACTTCCTTATAACTAGGCCCACAATCTACACATAGATAGTTTTCTCAATCCAAGTGAGGTTAAAAGATGGTAAGCAAAGACATACAACATAGGGAAAAATGTAGTTTAGTTGTTTGAGTAAAAATGGGGCATTACATTATGGGACTGTTTTTTAGTGTTGTTGTAATGAGAATGTTTGGTCACTAAAAAAGACCATGATCCATTTTGGGAATACTATAATAAGTAGAGGCATAGCTACGACATAGATTTTTTTTATGTTTTTTGGAAATAGGAGCCTTGAGGCCTTGGACAATGTATATTTTGATTTCTCTTTAGAAATGTCACATATAAATATATTTTTCTTGGAAAAAAGAAGGTGTTGGAGATTAATTAAAATGTTTATTATGTTGATAGGATCCTCTAGTGATAGGACCTTGATCACAAAATTATTATTTTACATTTTTAATGGTCTATAGAGGACAATTTTTTCCCTAAGCAAACCTAATTGAATCAAGTATGTAAATGTAGATGCAGGAAAGCCACGAATCCAATTATTTCATTATCTTCATAAAATTAATCATGGCCTCACCAATATTAGACATATGTTGTGGAAAGGAACCCAATTTTGATTGCCTCTAGGAAAATGTTTCTTTGATATTTTTCACTATATTAGGATGACACCATTTAGTGTTCTTTTCTTGGATATGCACAAGTCTCTTGGCCAAGGCAATTATACCCATTATTGTTTTCTCAATTTTATCAACTCATAATGTGATCTAAACAGATGGGCTTCTCTCTTCCTGACCACTTCATGTGATTCATCTCCCACCCTTCGTCGAATGTAAATGTGCCACAATCCCATGCAAATGTATATGTATCACAGTGCTTTGTTCATATTTACGCCGATAGGCGTATTCTTTTAACTTTTGGGGGTGGGGGATGGGTGGCAGATTTATTGTATATTTAATAGTCAATGGCTGGATTTTGAAGGTGGGAGAATATGCTTCGTCTGGTGCATTAATGAAGGGTTCAGATCTGCTGAAATAACTCACGGGCATGTTTAAATCCAATCGTCACTAATAATTTTTTAAAAAATAAGGTTATTACAGATGGCTGGCAGTTTCAAACCTTGGCAGGGCGCTCCTCTTCAATGTAACGCTTACTACCTTCACCTCCTTGGCCGATTAAGCATCCACCACCCACCGTTACATTTTATATGTTAACAGATATCTACAATCGCTGCCCGTCAAGGTGTCGAGGATCTCTATCGACGCCCGTATGGACCTGGGCGTGTTGCTTGTCTTCTGCTGGTGATTTCTGCTGGTGATGGGAGTTCCAATTTTGGTGACAGATTTAGCTAAGAAGATCTGGTTTAGCTGGTGCTTGCAATGGTAAACAATTTACAATCTACACCTATGCTCTCATATCTACAGTGATTCCCTTATATCTTTGTTCTGAATTAGTTTTTTTGGTTTCTTATCAATCTGTGTGACACAGGTCGATCTGCCTTGCACATCTAAAGGCCCGTTCTTGCAGCAACGCCGGCATATCTGCAGCTTTCACTCTCACTTTCAGCGCGGCAGCAACCTCCGCCAAATTCACCTTCACAACAGCCGATGGGACATGGCAGGCTTGATCTTGTTCGTGGGGTTCCCATGTTCCTTCTTGGCAATCAGCTGAACTTTGTCTCGGAGACTCTGGGGTGTTTCAAGTCTTGTTTCCTTCCTCTTCATGACCCAATGTGGGTCGCAGCGTGCTTAGGCAAATCGTGGAGGTCGAGGTCTTGTGTTCCAAACTTGGTGGGATCTCAGAAATCAGTAATATTTTGTATGATATTTTTAAACAGTGAGCCACTCTCCACACTAACGCTCCTCTCGAATGCTCCATTCTCTCTTCTTGAGCGTTAACGATCCATGGTTACCTGTCTTATTTTTTACGATTTCCTGGCATTAACTTATTATATTGTGTGTGCAGTGGTAGCATTTCCAGTCTCAAAAGGGGATCCATTTGCGATGACCTAGCGCTGAATTTTTCAGGTAGCAGCTGGATCTAAACAATTTCGCATTTTATTTTGCAGGCAGTAGCTGGATCTAAGCAATTTCGTATTTATTTTTGCAGGCACTGGCTGGATTATGGTTCAATTTCATAGTGCAGCAAGGTTCGTGTAGCTCGATGAAGGCCTGGTTTGTTGCGGAAGCCGCGATCACGATTTATGTCCAGTCGGTTCTCTCTGGTTTTCTTTTTCTTCATCTTCTCATCATGAGGCTTCCTCAATTTCACTCTCCTGTGAAGGCATATACAGGAACGCTGATTCCGACTTTCCGGTATTCACTTTCTTGAAGGGTTTTTTTTTTTAACAGAAGCTTCTTTTCATCATCCACAATTTGGGTATTAATATTTATTTTAACTTCGATCTTTAATCTGTCATCTGCATTGATATATAAAGTTAGGGGTCTGAGATTAAATAGGTTTTTGATATTATGTTTATTGTTATTATCGCTAGATTAAATGAATCTATGATAACTTGAAATTCATTCCTTTATACTGTCAGTTAAAGATGCATTTGAGGTTTGATGTGTTTTATTACTAGGTGCAAAACAGGAATACTACTAGGTAGAGCCATTGCTGCACACAAATATCCTCAAACGCGTGAGGTAGCTTCATTATAATAGTGGCTGTCCGGTAGAGTCAATATGAAGATGCATCGACATATAAATTCATATAAATTTTATGTTTATGTTGTCATTTATGTTGATTGAATCCTTCTCATGCACGGCAAAACCAGAGATGATAGCCTTAATTTTTAAATGATGAACAGGGATGAACAATTATTAAGTCAAATCAAAATTAACCTCAACCCATTTTTGTATACTGAAAGCATCTTCAAATTCCAGAGGGAGAAAACCGACGCCTTTTCATTCTCTTGAACATGGATGCAGAAATACAGAACCATGGAAAGGGATCCCAGTTCCCACTTGATACGTTTCCCCCGTTGGATCAATTCTTGCAAGTTGCCATGTACGCATGCATTGAGGGGAATAAAAATTATAAATTTATGGTTTATCTATTTGTCGATAGAGATACTTGAAATTGAAATTCCAATATGGGAAAAAAGGGAATTCCAGTTATAAAGAAAATTCTACCATACATACTTTCAATTCAAGTGTCACTCTCAATATCGTATTTGAATTCAATGCTCACTAATCAATCCCTTTCTATGGTTACCGACATTTGCTTCAACATCAATTCCACCTAATTACTCTTATTTTTAATTTAATTAAATAACAATAAAATGTTAATAATGTCAAGCTTATGAGATATGAAGAATCGAACTTGAATTAGGAAGATTTATGGCTCAACGTCTAAAGATTCATTACTGTCATTTTATAATTTTAAAAAACATAATCATATTTTCGCATTAAATCGTTGATAAGATAAACGAAAGCATTTCAAATAAGATACTCTAATCATTCCTCCATGCTAACATACATTTGTAAATCTTGGATACTAGCATAATCTTGTAGTCGTTACCATTGGTCTTTTCAAATTCGATTTGAAATCATTGGCTTTTTCGCCAGCTCTTCGGGTGGCTATGAATCATACTTCAGAGAAAATAGAGTCTTGGAGTACTTGAAGAAGCACACTGTAAGTCATCCGAGTTGCTCTAACTGATCTCTCTCGACAGTTAACTATTGAAAATATGGAGTGAAGATATCTAAAGCAGCGAGCGATATAGAAGAGAGACTGAAAAAATTAGTGCAAGCATTCAATTCATCCATTGTAGGTTTTTTAATGTTTTTTATGGTTTTTAATGTAATTACATTTTAAAAAAGGTATAAATATTGTTTATCGTAGACATGTATTGGATATGTGTATGCCATCTTAATCCATTCATATGTAGACATGTATCCAAGATTTACAAGAATATATGTATGTGGTCGTAATCAAATTATATGTATGTATGTTGTAGTAATCAATTCACATGCATACATGTATCGGATGTATGTATGCAGTGGTAATCAATTCATATGTTAGTATTGCTAAGCAGACGTCAAATAAGATAAACGAAAGCATTTCAAATAAGATACTTTATAAATGAATATAAATTTATAAATAAGTTTACTGTAATTTAGTTTGTATTTTTAATATAGGTTTTTGTTTATTTATTTATATTTATATATAAGTTTTTTAATTTATATTTAAAGATTTTTTTTTCTTTGATTTTATATATAATATCAAATTTCTTAATTATATATAGATAATTTCTTAATATTTTATTAATGATATTTTATATTAATGGAATGGTAATAATTTCAACACTTGCTTCAATGTAGATATTGCACACTAAAATGTAAAAATTTATTGATACAAATTAAAATTAATTAAATTTAATAATTGGACACAAAAATGTAGATATTGAACACCTTAAGGATTGTATTAATATTACATATTAATTTATAATAAATTATTGCACATGAAAATGTGATAACTTATTAATATAAAAAATTAATAATGGCACATTAATGTGATAACTTATAATTTGGGTTTTAAAAAAGAAATATACATAATTTCATAAAAGATACTTATTTGTGGTAACTGAACCATGGCTGATAAATACAATTTGGCATTTTTTAATTAATTGATCAATATAGTTTGCTACAATTGCCCCGAATATGTTCAACCTTCACATGATCCTGTTTTCTATCATTCGGAAGAATTTGAAAGTTCCGGAACTGATTAGCTTAAGCTTTCAAGACTTCAAAATTGACTTTTATCATTCTGGAGAAGTTGAAAGCTCTGAAACTGATGAGCTTGGCTTTGCAGACTGTCGAACTGGGACTGAGGATATGGTGGCTGAAACTGATGGCTTGGCTTTGTTTACTATCAGACTGGTGACTCGAGAATTTTGCCAAATTGATTTGTATCATTCTCAAGACATAGAAAGCTATGAAATCGACAAGCTTGTCTTGGACGACTGCGAACCTGGAACTAAGTATGATGAAGAAGTACTGGAATGCATAATGGCTATGATTGAAATTTGCGATGACAAATTAATGCTTTCAAATGGTTCGAACTTAATATGTCACTTCAGTTTGTTGATAGAAGTATTAAATTAGTCAGATTGTAAATATGTAAGTCTAATTAATTTTTAAATTCATAAGGTTGCTAATGTGTAAGTCATTTGATGATGAAGAAAATATTATTTAAAGGATTATTGATATTTAAGGTAGTTTTTGTTAAAAATTAATAATGGCTACTATTATTTTTATTTAGTTAATGGTTTTTATTACAATGAAAAAAAGTGAAGTTGCAATACATGTTAATAAATCAAATAGAAAAGATTCACTTTGGATTTAATAGAAGTATTATTAATTTATTATTAAAAGTGAAATTGTTTTCAATTTTTAACAAGTAATATTATTTTATTTAAAAATGCCAAACTCAATCATACATCGTTTACTCTAATGATATATATATATATATATATATATATTTGTTGTATTTGAAAAAAATAAAAAGAAATTAATAAAACATTTCTCCAAATTTATGGAATGAATCATATCCATATTTCTCTTAAAAATAAATAAAAAATAAAAATAGATAATTAAAAAAAAAAAGATATAATATCAAATCACATGTTTTACTATCTCATAACGTTTTATGATACGAAACTATAATAAAGTTTTATGATTATTTTTACAATAATACTTATGAAAAAGAAGATATAATGTGAATAATATTTAGTTAATTATCATTTTATATAAATTCGATGCGAAATATTTTTATATAAATATGATTTAATTTTTTAAAATTAAAATAATTATGTATAATACTATTAAATAATTATAAAAGTAAATTTAATTTTCAAAACTGTTCATTCATTTAAAACAAATTCGACAAAATAATTGTCACAAACAATGCATAGCACAATGCAACATTAAATATTCATTTTTCAAACTTTGATCCTAGGTTTAATTTATGAACTCACATTTATATTCTTTAAATTGCACTTCTATTATATCTCAAAACATACATACAACCCATTTATGATTTATTTATGTCATAATGCTATATGATGCTTTCTATCTAATTTGGATTTATGATTTTATTGTGTGGTAATGTTATATGATGTTTTATATCTAATTTGGATAAAAAATAGGTATGCAAATTTTGTATTATTTTTCAATTTACAAAAATAGAATATTTACTCATAAAATTCATAAAGATTATAGATCAAATCTTCATTCTTATACCATTAACATTAATGTTAATGTATTAATAATATTAATATTAGAAAAAATAATCATTAATGTTTATATTTAATCTTAAACATATCCTTATAACCTTATAAAATAATTAACTCTTAAAAACAATCCTATAAAATTATTATTCATGGTTTTCACATTTTGACATAATATTGAAACATTATTTCTACATTATTACTTATTAAATGTTTTATTTCTACATTGTTGCATCTTAATTTTGGCTATATGAGATATGAATAACATTAATATTAACTCTAATGTTATCAACATTAATAATTTATCATTAATATTAAAATATTAATAATAACACTAATACCATTATTATTAACATTAATGTTAAGAATATTGAAATAAAAAATTATCAAAGCATAACTAAATCATGATAAAGACTATTAAATTCAATGGTGGTAAATGAAAGTCATGGTTTCATGGTTAAGCATGGTTCCATGGTTAACAATATTACTAAAGTCAATCGTGGTAAACCAAAGTCAAGAAAATCGTACAATAGTAAACTAAAGTCATCAAAGTCAACCAAATTTCACCATGGTCAACCCAAGTCAACCATGGTTAGTCATGGTCAATTAAAACCAACCATGGCAAACCATAGTCAAAGAAAACAAAAAGTCAACCATAGTCAACCAAAATCAACCAAGGTAAAGCAAAGTCAACCATAAACAAAGTCAACCAAAATGAAACTAAAGTCAACCATCATTAACCATAGTCAACCTTCGTGAACCATGGTCAAGGAAAGTGAACCCGGATTAACCAAAAGTCAACCAAAGTCCACCATGGTTAACCAAAGTCAACCAAACGCAGCCATGGTCAATTAATGTCAATCATGTTGAACCAAAGTCAACCTTGGTCAACCATGGTGAACCATAGTCAATTAGTCTACCAAAGTCAACCATAATCAACTGAATTCAACCAAATTCAAGGATAGTCAATTGAAATCAACCATGTTCAACCAAAAAGTAAACTAAAGTCAACCATGGTCAACCATAATCAACCAAAAGTAAACTAAAGTCAACCATGGTCAACCATAGTCAACCTTAGTGACCATGGTCAAGCAAAGTGATCCATTATTAACCAAAAATCAACCAAAGTCAACCATGGTCAACCAAAGTCAACCAAACGCAGCCATGGTCAATTAACTTCAATCCTAGGTGAACCAAAGTCAATGAAATTCAACCATGGTCAACCATACTCAACCATGATCAACCATGGTGAACCATAGTCAATTAGTTTACTGAAGTCAACTAAATTCAATGATAGTCAACTAAAATCAACCATAGTCAACCATTATTAACCATATTCAAAAGTCACACAAGGTAAACCAATAATTGATTATGGAAAAAAAGTAAACCATAGTTAACCATGGCTAGCCATGGTCAACCAAAGTTAACAAAGGTAAACTAAACTAAACCAAGGTCAACCAAAGTCAACAATGGTTCACCATAGTTAACCATGGTCGACCATACTCAACCAAATTCATCCATTTGTCAACCAAAGTCAACCATAGGTAATCATTGTCAACCATGGTTAGCCAAAGTCAACTATGGCCAACCAAAGTCAACCAAACTAAACCATTGTCAATGAACGTCAACCATTGTGAACCATGGTTAATGAAAGTCAACCATGGTTAACAAAGGTTAACAATAATCAAACAAAGTCAACCATAGTCACCATCATCAACCAATGTCAGCCACACTCAACCAAAAGTCAACCAAAGTAAACCATGGTCAACCATAGTCAACCAAATCTAACCATTGTCTACCATAGTCAACCATGGTCAACCAATGGAAACCATGGTCAATCAAAGTTAACCATAGTGAAACAAAGTCAACCATAATCAACCATATTCGACCAAACTCAACAATATTCAACTATGGTCAACCATAACTATAGTTGACTTTGGTAGACTTTAGTTGACCATGGTTGCTTTTAGTTTACTATGGTTGACTTAAGTTGACCATGGTTGACCATGGTTGACTTTGGTTAAGCATGGTTGACTTTGGTTGACCATTGTTGACTATGGTTAACTTTGGTTTACTATGGTCAACTTTTGCTGACTTTGGTTGATCATGGTTGACTTTAGCTGGTCATGGTTTAACTTGGATCATCATGGTTTCCTTTAGTTGACCATGGTTAACAAAGGTTGATAAGAGTCAAACAAAGTCAACCCCAGTCAACCATATTCAGCCACAGTCAACCATCATCAACCAAAGTCAACCACGATCAACCAAAGTAAACCATGGTCAACCAAATCCAACCATAGTCAACCAATGTCAACCAAAGTCAACCATGGTCAATCAAAGTTAACAATAGTCAAACAAAGTCAACCGTTATCAACCATATTTGACCAAATTCAACAATATTCAACCATGGTCAACCGTTATCAACCATATTTGACCAAATTCAACAATATTCAACCATGGTCAACCATAACTATATTTGACTTTAACCATGGTTGACTTTGGTACATTTTAGTTTTCTATGGTTGACTTTGGTTGACCATTTGACTTTGGTTGACAAGAGATGACTATGGTTGACATTACTTGACCATAGTTGACTTTGGTTGATTATGGTTGACTTTGGCTAACCATGGGTGACTTTTGTTGACTATGGTTGACTATTGTTGACTATCATTTACTATGGTTAACCATTATTCACTATGGTTTTTCATGGTTGACCGCAACCAAATTCAACCACGATGAACCAAAAGTCTACCAAAGTCAACCATGGTTAGCCAGAGTCAACGATAGTCAACCATGGTCTTCCAAAGTCAATGATGGCCAACCATAGTCAGCCATGGTCTTCCAAAGTCAACCTTGGCCAACCAAAAATCAACCATGGTCAACAAATAGTTAGGCATTAGTCAACCAATGGTAAACCATAACCAATGGCCAACCAATTTCCAACCATTGGTCAAGCAATATTCAATCATGGTGAACCAATAGTCAACCAATGGTATACTAATGTCAACCATAGTCATCCATGGTGAACTAATGTCAACCATAGTCAACTAATGCTTTACCATGGTTGACTATTGGTTGAAATTGGTTTACCAATGGTGGACCATTGGTTGACCATTGGACAACCATGGTCAACCATTGGTGGACCATGGTTGACCAAATTGGATGACCAATGGTCAACCAATAGTTGACCATGGTTGACTATTGATTGACCATTGGTTATTATTATTCTATTGGTTGACCATAGTCAAGCATGGTCATCAATCATTCACCATAGCCAACCATGAATAACCATAGTCAACCATAATAAACCATTTTCAACCCTGAATAACCATGGTTAACCATAGTCAACCATATTCAACTAAGGTCATTCATAGTTGGTTAATAATAGTAAAAAATATTCAACCAAAGGGTTTACAATAGTCAGTCATAGGGTCAACCATAGTCAAGCATGGTCATCCATCATTCACCATAGAAAACCATGAATAACCATAGTCAACAATGCTCAGCCATAATAAACCATGTTCAACCCTGAATAACCATGGTTAACCATGGATTGAAGTCAACCACAGTTTAAAGTCAACAGTGGATTGAAGTCATTAATATTAATATTAATTACGGGATGAATTCAACCATGGTACAAAATCTACTTTGGATTGAACTCAGTAATGGATTGAAGTCAACCTTGTATTTAATTCAACCATGGTTTAAAGTCTACTTTGACTTGAAGCAACTCTAGGATTGAAGTCAATCTTGGATTGAAGTGAACCTTTAGACAAACTTGGATTGAAGTCAAGCTTGAAGTGAGGGTTGTATTGAATTTACCCATGAATTGAAGTTGCCCAACCATGAATAACCATGGTTAGCCAACTAAATTAAATAATTTATTTATTTATTTTAATTAATTGATAGATTTAATTTAACTTAACTTAATTTTTAATATGTTTTAATATTTTTATTTAATTTAATTTTTAATATGTTGTAATATTTTTATTTAATTTAAATTAATTGAGTTTATTTTAATTAATTTAATTTAATTTCTAATATATTTTAATATTTTTAATTTAATTTATTTTATTTTAATTTAATTAAGTAATTTAATTGAACTTAACTTAATTTAATTTAAATTTAATTCTTGATACGTTTTAATATTTTTATTTAATTTAATTTTTAATATGTTTTAATATTTATATTTATATTTAATTTAAATTAATTTAATTTAGATTAATTTAATTTTTATTTAATTTAATTTAAATTTTAATATGTTTTAATATTTTTATTTAATTTGTTTTAATTTAATATGTAATTCTTTTGATTTTTATTTACAAATAACATTTTTATTAATTTTTTTATTTAATTTTTTATTTATTTAATTTTTTTTTACTTATATTTATTTATTATTTTTCTTTTACTTCCTTATTTTAGTCTATTTATTTACTTTGTTTTTTTTCTTTGCTTTTATTTGCTTTTATTTTTTTAATTTGCTTTATTTTAATTTCTTTATTTTAATTTTATTTTGTTTGCACTTATTTATTTTTGTATTTTTTATTCTATTTTAATTCTTTATTTGACTCTATTTATTTCCACTTTTTCTTTTAAATTCTTCATTCGACTTTATTTTATTTTTTTACTTTATTTAATTTACTTTCCTTTTATTTATTTAATTTACTTCACTTTATTTTCCATTGCCATTTTTACTTATATTTATTTATTTTGATTTATTTTTCATTTATTTCTTTATTTATTTAATTTCAATTTTTTTATACTTTTATTTATCTATCTTTTTTATTAAATATTATTAGTTAATAAATTAATATATATTGATAAAGAATAATAAATATTAATACTAAATATTAATCATAACTATTAAAATTAACATTTTTATTTACTATTTTTTATTTAATTATAATTTATTCATTCATTTATTATTTATTTTATTAAATAATTATTATAAAAACAATATTTATTATAAATATGAATAAATAAGGTTAAATAATAATATTATTATTAAATCAAACATGCCACTCATCATAATTTAATTTAATTTAATATAATTAATTTAATTTAATTTAATTAATAAGTAATTTAATTTAATTAATTTAACTTAATTTAATTTAATTTAATTTAATTTAATTTAAATACTTTAATTTAATTTAATTTAACTTAATTTCATTTAATTTTAATTTAATTTTTAATATGGTTTAATCTGTTTTATTTAATTTATTTTTTAATATGTTTTAATTATTTTATTTTATTTTATTTATTTTTTAAATTAAATTATATTTATTTTATTTTCTTTAAAAAAAATTAAATTAAATTAAGTTAAGTTAAGTTAAGTTAAATTCAATTAAATTAAATTAAATAATTAAAACATTTTAAAAATTAAATTAGATAAAACATATTAAACCATATTAAAAATTAAATTAAATTAAGATGATTTAATATGGTTAAATTAAATTAAATTAAATTAAATTAAATTAAATTAAATACAATACAATTAAATTAAATTAAATTAAGTTAACTTAAGTTATGATAAATACAATACAATACAATACAATATTAAAAATTAAATTAAATTAAATTAATACAATTAAATTAAATTAAATTAAATACAATTAAATTAAATTAAGTTAAGTTAAGTTATGCTAAATACAATACAATACAATACAATACCATATTAAAAATTAAATTAAATTAATATGGTTTAATTCCCGACAGGCTGACCGTCAACTAGCAAGCCATATTAATATTAATAATATGGCTTATATACGCCGATCGGCGTATATCAACCACATTTAAACAACAGATATACGCCGATCGGCGTATATAAGCCATATTATTAATATTAATATGGCTTGCTAGTCATATGTATAGATTTACATGTGTGTATGTGTGTGCAAATATATATCTACATAATACATGAGAATGCCAATGTCACTGCAGGAGAGTAAGATTGGTTTCTTTCATGTGTGTGTCTATATATATCATGCCAATGTCACTGCAGGAGAGTAAGATTGGTTTCTTTCATGTGTGTGTGTGTGTCTATATAGATATATATATACACACACACACACATGAAAGAAACCAATCTTACTCTCCTGCAGTGACATTGGCATTCTCATGTTGAGCACATTGTCAATACAAACAATAACACAAGCTTCATATTATTTGTTATCCTGTTCCAATAGATTAATGGAATATTTTCAATGTTCTAAATTGGGTTTCAGTTGGTGTATTGCAAATATACATTAGAAGTACTGACCTGCATAACCATAAAGATCTTAAGGCTAGGCAAAGAGCCGATACAATAAGCAACAAAACAAGTGAAAGACATGGATCCTCACCAATGTAGAATTCTAGGTATTGGGCATAATGATCTATAATGATTGTGTTATAGCTGCTAAAATTATTGCTTCTTTACAACCCCAAAAGAACATGGTGTCTAAAATAAACTTACACCTCGCCAACTATGGCAAGTATTCTTGATAGTATGAGGCATGATTAATGCCTAAGTCCTGCATACATTTAGTTACTTCTACCAATATGTTGTGTTCATTAATGCCAAGTGTACATTGGAATTTGAGATAACTCAATATTTACTTTTTAAAATAATATTTTACCTTATTGCTAGCTAACGATGGAGTAAGAAACCCATTTTTACTGATTTATAGATGATGCATCATGGTAAAAGATTGTACATCGTGCTCATTGTATCATCCTTGCGCAGGGGCCATGCTAATGTGGGTTTTGGTGGTTTTTTCTAGTTCCCTGCAGAAATGGGCTGATAATGTGGGTTGAAGAGGCGTTTTTTTCAGGCAGCAACAACTAGGAGTCAAGTTGACTCGTATAAATCAACCCAGTACCAGCCAAGTATAAAAAAAGTGGGAACCTTTTGCGTACGTTGCTGTCTTTAAAGCATTTTTCTTTAGCTTGCTATTTTTCAGTTTTTTTTTGTGGGTGCTAGGTTATTTTTGGTCTTTTTGCTCTGAGTGTCAGATCTTGCCTTATTTGGTGGGCTCCAAGGCTTTTTGGGTGGGAACTTTTGCAGTTTTTGGTTTCTTAGATCTAGGGTTTTAAACCCCTTTTTTGGAATACATTGTTTTTTAGAAGGTGGCCCAGGTGGCGTTTTCTATGGATTGTCGAATCTGGTGGTGTCAGGGTATACTGAGTTGGGTTGTGGGGCACCTATTGGTTTAGAGACTGGAGGTACCGGTTCCCCATTTTATTATGGCTTCCCCCACCTCTCTCCCGGAGTCTTTGTCCTTTTCTAAGTCGAGGGTGGTTGGGAGTAAACCCTCGAAGCTGATTCCCCCTTCTGGTGGAGGCTCGGCTAAAATTGTGAACCTGTATGTTGTTCGAGCTAAGCATAGGAGACACCTGAAGGCAATAAAAGCCAGGGATTTTATTGACAGGCATGAGATCGATGTGGACTTTAACCTAGATAGAATTGAGATGCTGGTGGAGCGTGCCCTGGTGGGGAGATTGGAATACACTATCGGTTCAAAAGCAGGAATCACTGAATGGGTTAATGAGAATTGGGTTCATCTGACAAGGATGGCACTGAGGGTAAACCTGTTATTGAACCGATGGATTCTGTTCATTTTCCCTGACCCTATTGTAATGGACTGAATTCTAGAGGGCATTTGGTTGTTTAAGAAAGGGTCCTTAAACTTGAAGCGCTAGCATGTTGATTTTGATCCTTTGCACGAGGTTCAGGGTAAACGGCACCTATGGATGCTTATCCCAGGTTTGCCTATTGAGCTTTGGTTGGAGGATGTTATTGTTGGACTGGCCAATTCAGTGGGTAGGTTTATCCGGATTGATAAGCACAATATTTTTGGTATGGATAGTCAGTATGCTAAAGTGATGGTTGAGTTCGATATGCGGTTAGGTCTTCCTATTGAAATCAAAGTGGTGTGGGGGAAAAAGGTTTGGCTGTAGAGACTTGATTTCTTCAAAATTCCCTTTCGTTGCTTCTCCTATCGTGAAACGGTACACGTTCAGGCTAAATCTCCAGGCTTGTTGGGTCATCGGGAGCTTGTGCCCATTGATACTTTGTTATCGACTCCGCTACATTCACCATCTAAATCGATGGCCCCTGAAAATGGTAAGTTTTTTTCTCGACCTGATGCTTCCTTTTCTGAGGTTTCTAAAGATGAATTAGATTTTATTGAGTATGTTGAGAAGGATTTGGATAGACGCATTTCCAAGGGGGAAGTTGTATTGTGTCATGAGTTTCCTAAGTCTTCTGCTAGGGTTGGCCGATCTGATGAAGTGTTAGAGAGGGTCCCTCAGTCTCATATTGCTCAAAATTTAACCATGGAGATGGAAATGGTTGTTTCGGCTGGTTTACCTCCTTTTGAGGGACCTTCGGTCCTGCCCCAGGAAAATGTGGTGACCCCATCTGTCCCTATTCTGGCCAATGTCTTGGATTCGGCTGTCTCAAACCTGGTTTTCAGTCCATCTTTAAATTGTCGGTCGGTACTTGTTTCTAAGTCTGCTATGAAGGCAAAACCCATGGCTGGTCATAATCCTGATTTATTTAGTGCTGAAGACAAGGAAATCTTGGATGGGTGTGGGTATTCTATGTCTGAATGGGTTGCGGACCTTTCCCCCTTACCTATCTTTTCGAAAAACCCTGGGACAAATTCTGAAGCTAATCTTATTCACTCCTTAAATTTCCAAAATGTGACAATCCGATGAGGAAAGAAAAAAAAGGACGCTTCTAAGCCAATTTTCACAGTTTTTGAGGATTATACTCTAGTTTCTAAAAGATTGGAGGAGGTGGAATTGGAAGGTAATGTCACTTTTGAGGGACTTAGAGCGGCGATCCCCTCGGAATCCAGTTTTTAATGTCCATCCTCTCCTTAAATGCTCGTGGATTGGGTAAGGTATCTAAGGCTCGGGCCTTATCCAATCTTGTCTTAGCTACTAGCCCTGGTATTTTTCTTCTTCAGGAAACCATGTGCGAATGCTCTGTTGCTGTTTCTAAGATTGGTGGGATTCTTTCTCAGTGGGATATTTCGACTGTCAGTTCCTACAGGTTATCTGGGGTATTAGCAGTGGCCTGGAATCCTGCTTTGTTCTCTTTTAAGGTTTTTAAAACTCCTTGGGGTATTCTTATGGATGGACAGTTTGTGGGTTTGAATCTAAATCTCTCTATCTTAAACTGCTATGCTCCTTACCAGGAGAGAAAGAAGTTTTGGGAATCACTCATGACTTCTGGCCTTCTAAATATTGATAACCTGATTGTTGCAAGTGACCTAAATTTTACTAGGTTAGCCTCTCAAGTGTGCGGGTTAGCGGCTAGATTGGATGTTATGGCTGATTTTTTCTCTAATCTGATTGAGGCCAATGATTTTGTGGATGTGATGCCTGCAAAGTTGCAGCCTACATGGATGAATGGTATATTTGGGGAGGAAGGGGTTCATAAAAGGCTTGACCGCTTCCTTGTTAAAGCTAATTTGCTTGGGTATTTTCAGAAATATCGTTCTTGGGTTTTTGAAACAAAGTTCTCTGAACACTGGCCTATTGTGCTTCAGATGGATGATTATGGACAAAAGGTTCATTGCCCCTTTAAATTCAACAGCTATTGGCTATTAGCTATCAGGATGCTTGGAATAATATTACTGTGGATGCTACTAATACTTTGGATCTCTTCTATCAGAAGATGAGAAGGCTTAAGGAAACAGTTATTGTATGGATAAAGAATCAGAAAGTTGATGATCGAAACGAGCTCTCCCATTTAGAAATAAAAATTCAGAAGTATCAAATTGAAAATTTCAGTGGAAGTCTGGGCCTTGAATCCTTTGAAGCTATGAAATGTTTCGAACAAAAAAAAGAGGAGATTCTTCTGCAGAAGTAGATAGAATGGCGGCTCAAAAGCCGTGCTTTATGGATTGCTCATGGCGATAAGAATTCTAAATTTTTTCATGCCTTTGCATCTACTAGAAGAAATCAGAACACTATTTGGGAAATTAAGGATTCAAGGGGTATTTCGGTTACAGGTCTGGAGCAGTTACAAAACGAAGTTGTCAACTTTTTTGGGAATATTTATAAAGATTCTGGGGAATGTGACTTGCTAGAGCAGATAAAAGTTGCTAGACTTTATCCCCGGTTTTCTTATGATCAGGAAGCACGTGAGCTGGGAAGGGAAGTTTCTTTGGTTGAAATTGAAGATACTTTGAAACTCTTTGCGAAGGAAAAGAGTCATGGGCATGATGGTTGGTCGGTGGAAGTGTACCTTCATTTCTTTGATATTATGGGGGAAGACATTAAAGATATGGTAAACTTCTCTAGACTTAATGGTTGTGTTTCTAGATCCCTGAATTCTACATTTGTCACTCTAATTCCAAAAAGTAACAAGCCTTCTTCTTATGGTGAGTTTCATCCTATAGCTCTATGCAATTTAGCCTATAAACTGATTTCAAAGATCATTGCTCAACGTTTGAAGTCTGCTCTCTCAATTCATATCTTTGCTGAGCAACTTGGTTTCTTGAATGGTCGCCAAATCCATGATGCTATTTGGATCTCTCAAGAACTGATGCACTCGATTAAGTCTCGGAAATTGAAGGCCTTTCTCTTAAAAATGGATTTAGAAAAGGCGTATGACCGGGTGAACTGGTCCTTTTTTAGACTTATCCTGATACAGATTGGCATTCCTCCCCTGATGATTAATTGGATCATGGCTTGTGTTACATCCATGAATATTGTTGTGCTAGTTAATGGTGCCCCTTCTTCCTTTTTCAAGTGCTCTCATGGAATTCGTCAGGGATGTCCACTCTCCCCGCTTCTCTTCTTGCTGGTCATAGATGGTTTCAGCAGACTTGTTAACCATGCAAAGGACAGAGGCTTGATCAAGGGTATTAAGATTGCTAAGGATTGTGATTTGACACATATTCTATTTGTTGATGATGTCTTGGTGGATGGCTTGGACTCTATTGCAGAATGGAATCAATACAATGATATTATTAAGATCTTTTGCAAAGCTACAGGTATGAAGGTGAGCTTCTCAAAATCTTGTCTTTATCATTTTGAAGTTGATGAATTAAGGAGGGAATAAATTTCCACTATTCTGCCCTTTAAGTGTTTATGTCTGGAGGATGGCTTCAAGTACTTGGGTTTCTTCTTGAAACCAAACAATTATCTTATTAAATATTGGAGATGGCTTCACCGCAAAGTTGAGAATCACATTTCGCATTGGTCTTATTGTCTTCTATCTATTGGGGGAAAGCTTATCCTGGTTAAAGTTGTGCTTACCAGTATACTTGTTTATTGGTTTTCCCTCCTTGAAGTGCCTACATTTATCATTAATGCTTTGAGGAAGCTATTCTTTAACTTTCTTTGGACGGGTAGCTCAAATCATGCAAAGTTAGTAATGGTTGGATGGGAGATGTTGTATCGGCCTGAAAATTTTGGTGGATGAGGTATTAAAGATTTGGGAATATTTAGTTATGCGCTGAGGCTTAAGAGTATGTGGAGAGGTATTTTTGGTAACACCCTTTGGTCCAAAGTTTTGCAGGTAAAATATCTAAAAACTGATCTGATCAATTGGCTAAGAAATCCAAAGAAGGTTGGTTGGAGAATCTCACCTATTTGGAGGGGTTTTCTAAAAGTTTATAATTGGATTGCTAAAGATATCCACTGGCAGGTTGGCTCTAGTAAGGAAATTTTGGTAGGGATGGATCCCATTATAGGAATGGAAGATTCTTATATCCTTTCTGATAGACTGCTAAATTATCTGAAGGCATTAGGACTCTCTACTTTGAACAATATTCAAAAGCGTGGTAGAAATGCCAATCTGGTTGATTATTGGCTGAGCTCAAAGGACCTGGGGCTATCGGGTTTCTATGCTCTGGAGTGGGATAGATATGTTAGAGCCCAAAACTCTACAGGCTGTAAATTAAATATGGATAGTGACCAAGTTGTATGGATTGGTAACCCTAGCACTGGTACAGTGACTGCAAAGACTGCATATAGCATAATCATTCAAGACAGGTATATCTACCCCCAACACTGGTGGTATAAGAGGTTATGGAAATGGAAGGTCCCCTTAAAGATGAAATGCTTTTTGTGGCATGCTCTTTAGGACAAACTTAAGACTTGGGATAACTTGATGAAGAGAGGCTGGATTGGGCCGAATAGATGCAGTCTCTGTTTGAATGTTTCTGAATCTTCTAGACACATATTAGTGGATTGCTGCTTTACAAAGAGTCTTTGGAATTACTATTGTTTGAATATGAATATTGCTTGTAAGTGGGTTGTTGGTGATTTTAGCTTATGCATGCTAAACTGGTACAAAAACTGCAAAGCTTTTTTTATCTTATATATTTGTATTGCTTGGGTAGTCTGGCATACCCGGAACACTGATATTTTTCAAGACAAAAAACCAGATTTTATCGCCAGTAGTTTGTTTGCTATGAAGTTGTTTCATTCTTATAATGATAATAAGGACAAGCTTCCTATTGAAAGAGTTAGTCAGTTCTCTTTTAAAGTGACTCAACCTGTTTTGTTTTTTGATGGAACGGCTCAAAATGGTATCTGTGCGGTTGGTCGGGTTGTGTTCCTGAATGAAGATCATTACTTTATTGTTCGCTTAAACTGTGGGTTGGGAAGCAATATGAAGGCTGAGCTTTTGGCCCTCTGGTGCATTTTAAGATTGGAAAATATTTTTGGTTTGGTTGACCTCAGAGTATTTGGAGATTTGTGTGTTACCATCAAATGGGTTGCGGGTGACTTTAATCTAAAGGTCACTGCTCTTAGACATTGGTTTTTGCGTGCTCGAAAGGAGATTTCTATGCATCAGTTCATCTCTTTTGAACATATTTACAGGGAACATAACTCTATGGCAGATAAACTGTCAAAGCAAGCTCTTGATGGGGAAGAGGGTCAACTGATTTGGGAGCAATGGCAGAACAATGACATCCAGGATAAGAGTGTCACTTATTTTTTTTACTAAGTAGTGTATGTTGGTATAAGAGACCAATTTTGTTTTTTTGGGGGTCTTTTGTGATAAGTTATGGGTAGCTAGATCTATCTTTAATCAGTTTTTTGAAGACATGATTCTGTATTTATGATTCATATGGTTTCTTTAGTAAGAGCCAGAATGATCTTTGTACTATTTGATTCATGATGAATAACAATGGTACTTTTTTTCCACTGAAAAAAGAAACCCATTTTTACTATTTTAAATTATTTTAAATAATCTTTTACCTTATTACTAATTAACAATAAAGTAAGAAACCCATATTGGCCATTCTCAATTACTAAACCGCACCCTCTAACTAATATCCTTCAATTGCAAAGGTCTCCAATCCAACTAGTATACACATATTATTAAAATTAATAATTTTATATCTAAATTAACATTTTTTTAAACATACATCTTAAAAAACTAAATCTAAAGATTATGCATTCCCGTTATTAAAACAAATTCATATATTTTATAGGGAGAAATTTAAAAATAAAAATAAATAATATATTATGAAAAAACAACTACCGAATTGTGTTTTTTCTATAAAAAAAAAAATTGCTTCTTGTTATTCATAGAGAACCAAAGATAAAATAGAGCAAATATAGTTCAGGACTTTCAAAAGAGTTGATCATCTGATCCTGTCATGACATGACAATAGACTTCAAAAAACTGACATCAAAGCTTAATCTGACTTCATGACAAATGGCATGATAAAAAAATCTAAGCAAAATCTAAACATAATCTTAACATATTTTTTAAACTTACATCTTAAAAAACTAAATCTAAAGATTATGCATTCTTTTAAAAACCCATTATTAAAACAAATTCATATATTTTATAGGGAGAAATTTAAAAATAAAAATAAATAATATATTATGAAAAAACAACTACTAAATTGTGTTTTTTCTAAAAGAAAAAATAAATTGTTTCTTGTTATTTATAGACAACCAAAGATAAAATATAGCAAATATAGTTCAGGACTTTCAAAACAGCTGATCATCTGATCATGTCATGACATGACAATAGACTTCAAAAAACTGACATCAAAGCTTAATCTGACTTCATGACAAATGGCATGATAAAAAATCTAAACATAATCTAACAGTCTTTGGATCAAAAACTGGACCACAGAGGAAAGTCGAGCTTATTATAGTCTTCCAGTTAAAAGACTTACTAAGCCAATACAGAACCCAGAAAACCAACCTAACAGAGCACTTATATATATGGAGGGTGCCCTTTGACAACACAAAGTTGTCCTTGTTTTCTTCAAAATAAAGAAGGCCTTTGAGTAAACCAATAGCTTTTTTAGATAATATATCTACCACAGAGTTTAATTGTCTATAAATATGCTCAAAAGATATATATATATATATATATATATATATATATATATATATATATATATATATATATATATATATATATATATATATATAATTAAATTAAAAAAATAAAATGAAAGATGCTTGTAGTAATTTGATCATGGAACACCAATGTTCCAAATCAACCACCTATAGAGATGATTTCCCAGTAGCCTAATCAACTATAACTCTCGAATCTCCCAAAACCTGGAGAGACTAAATACCTTTGTTAGAAGCAAACCTCAAAAGACACCAAAAAGGAAAAAGTTCAACTCTAGTATTTGTTCCAGCCACACTAGCCATCCACGGGAGAAAACAATGATTACTGTTTATTTTTAACAGCATTCCACTACCACACAGTCCCAACTATGCTGCTCCATCAAAATATCCAATTTTATACTCATTTGGAAAAGACGACTTAGAAATAATTATAGGCTTCTTTAACTTCATCTCTTTAAAAAACTCTTTTAAAACCCCGAAAATATTAGAATTAGCAACGGATAAATTTAGAGACAATTTTTCAAAATTGCAGTATTTCTAGACCTCCAAATACCCCAACTGACAAAATATGAAGTTCTTTAAACTGAGGAACATTTTTACTCCAAATATCCAAACTCTGATCAAAAGAAGAGGATCCCCAATTCTATATAAGTTGAAAACCAAATTTAATATCACTCCAAACTTTCTTAGAAAAAATACAGTGAATAAATAGGTGATTTACAAACTCAGCACCATTTGAGCATGAGCTACAGTAATTGGGGACAATTCTACCTCGTTTAATAATATTATCCCATGTCATAATTTTTTTTTCTAAGCAAAGCCAAGAGAAACATTTCAATTTTAAATGGATATTCCACCTCCATATTTTATGATACCACCATTTCCCCACATAATCAATAAAGGCACAAGAAATGGCATCATAGTCTAACTTTGCACTAACTTGGCCATTTGATCCATTCCATGACCACACAATATTGTCTTATTTATCTGTCAAACTAACACCAACATGCCTTAAACCTGAAATATAAGAGTTCCATTATACAACATAATCTCCCACAAGGCCGAAATCTTTTTCAAGCATCCAATATGACAAAGAGTTTCCCTCATAAACTAATTTCTTCGCATGAGCTAAATGTTTAAATCCATTCGTTGTAAGATAGGAGATGAGTGGATGACAGAGTTTGTAAAAATCATCACCCCCCAAAAAAGGGTCAATCCTAAGGAGAACCTTCTTTCCATTTCCTATTCTCCAAGCCAACCATGTACCCATTTCCTATAATACTTGACAAACCCATTCCAGAAATTTGAAGCATTTGAAACATATTTATTGGGAAATCTAATCCATTCTAAAATATATTTTTTCTTTAGGTATTTTTCCTACAAAACCTCACTCCACAAACCAAACCCATAGAGACCTCTCCAAAGGATTTTCAAACTTAAAGCAAGACTAAACCAAAGAAGGTTTTTAATTCCCAAACCCCCCCAATTTCTTGGGAAGGGAAATTTTTTCCCAGTTGACCAAATGAACTCCTTCCCTATTAACATTCTCTGACCACGGAAATTGCATCATTCTTTTCCTCAAGTTATGTAAAATGGATACAGGAATCTTTGCTAAAGAAATCCAATAGACTGGAATGCTTTCGAGTATTGATTTGACTAAAGTTAGTCTTCTTCCCAAAGTAAGCCACCTGTAACACCAGTTCCTAATCTTTTTCTCCACTTTTCTCACAAACCATAACCAGTCTTCTTTTGAATAATTATTTGGCTTGAGAAAATAACCAAGATACTTAAAACCTATCTCAATAGGATCATTTTTATAAGGAAGGAGAACCAGAATATGCGCTAACACATCTTCTGCTATACCATTCTAAAGAAAATTTGACTTGAGTACACTAACCTCCATCCCAAAAGCTTCACAAAATAACATAATGATTCCATGAAAAGTTTCCCATTCCTCTAGAGACCCATTTCCAAACAAAATGACATCATCCACAAACAAGAGATGAGTAACAAAGTGAAAAGAAGTAACCTTAACTCCTAAAAGTCTCGTTTCCCTCTTTGCTTTACCTATGAGCCTCCTTAAATCCTCCACCACAAGCAAAAAAAGTGAAGGAGATAAAGGTAAACCTTGTCTAAGGCCCCTGGAACTTTTGAAAAACATTGAAGAAGATCCATTCACTAACAAAGCAAATCTAGCTAAGGATACACATGCCATGATCCAGTCAGTTACCTCTAAGGGAAGCCCAATTTGCAACAAGACCAACCTCAAGAAATCCCAGTCTACTTTATCATAGGATTTAACCAAGTCCATTTTTAATATCAAAGCTACTAATTTCTTTGTATTAATAGAGTGTAAACACTCCTAAGTAACTTCGATAGCATCCAAAATTTGCCAATTTGAAAGAAATCCAAACTGCTCTTTAGACATGAACTCGTCCAACTTTGGTTTGATTCTATTAGAGATTACTTTAGAAATGATCTTATAGACCAAATTGAAAAGGGAGATAGGTCTATAATCATTAAAAGTTCTAGGCTTAGCACTTTTTGGAATAAGTGCTATAAAGGTAGAGTTTAAGGAACCTAAAACAAACCCCTGCACTCTAGATTCCTCAACCACCTCCAAACGATCATTTCCTAATAGATCAAGAAATTCCAAAAAGAATTCAATTGTTGAACCATCTAGCCCAACAATTTTAGAACTAGCAAATTTCTTTAAGACCTCTTCAATTTCATTCAAGGATACTTCCATTCCTATCCTTTGCCCCTCTTCAAGAGCGAAGAATATAGGGTAGCCTTGAACAACCTGTAACTGGGAAACAATATTGGAATGGCCATAATCCTTAAAGAGATTAGCAAAGTGATCCACTGTTGCTTTCTCCAAATCTACCTGTGAATTTTCCAAATTCCCTTGATTATCTTTTAAGTCCCAAATAGCATTAGCAATTCTTCTTGGTTTGCAAATTTATGGAGGAATTTTGTGTTGTTATCACCTTGTGACAACCAGATAGCCCGACTCTTTAGTCTCTATGACTTCTCTTCAATATTCAATATCTTTGATTTCATGGCTTCCAAACTAACTAAATACTCCTTTGCCTACCTCAAAAAAATACCAGAATTATTACTAGAAAATAGATTATCAATCTCCTCTTCCACATGTAATAGTTCTTGTTTAAAATTCAATTTCTTCTCCTTCTCCCACTGTATCACCAATTTTTTAGTCCTTTTAATTTCTCAATCAATCTTTGCATAGAAAAATCCTCATTATGCACCAAAATAGAATTCAAATTTTCCTTAACCAAAGAAATGAAGTCTTCCTCCTCAAGCTAGGAGTGATTAAGGGAAGGGGAAATTGTGTTTAGAATGATCAACCTTGATTTGTAAACACACAAGCAAATGGTCTGATATACCATAGTTTACAGATCGCGATCTATATCTACCCATTGTATCAACTAATCCTTCTGAAAAGAAGAATATATCAAGTCTCTTGGAAACCCCTACCTCAACCGACCTCACAAGCAAATGGTATGATATACCAGAGTTTATAGCCCACGATCTATATCTACCCACTGTATCGGCTAATCGTTCTAACTCAAGAATCTATCAAGTCTCTTGACAACCTCTACCTCACACGGCCTCCCATTTATCCAAGTAGGAGAGATAGAATATGGAAGGACATCACTTAGTTTATCCTCCTAAAAAAACTGATGAAAATAATCGGACATAGGATCAAAACGAGGACAATTCCCCCAAATTTCACAAGCCAACAAAGTCAAATTTAGATCTCCACCGAAGATCAAACAAGAATCCTTTAAGGGACCAATAACGTCGACCTGATCCAAAAACTCCTATCTATCAACATAAGGACCATAGAAGTTAACAACAAATATCAACCTTTCCAACCCTCTAATCCTCCCTTCTAGAAGAATGCATGCACAAGTAGTGAAAGGTTTTGAATCAGCTACTAAGGGATTCTAAATTGCAAGTAACCCCCCAAAGAGACCAATTGCATCAATAGAACAACATTCCCACCCAAGGAAAATTCTAAAAAAAATTCACGAGCTTTTGAGCCAATACACATCGTCTCCTGTATCAACACAATATCTGGCTCAATTAGGTGAAAGAGCCTCTCAAGGGAATTATATGTCAAAGTGCCCCCTACTCCCTGAATGTTAAAATAATTCAAGGTCATTTTGAACCAAACTCCAAGGGCATAGATCCAAGGGCCCTTTTATCAACAACATCACAACTTTGAGGAGTAACAAAAACTAAACCATCAAGACGAGCAAAAATAGGGAGATAATCCTTACTTAAATACCCACTTTTCCCAGGATCCCTATCCTCCTTATTCAACTTATCTTTCCTCACCTTTTTTTCTTGATCGACACATTTTGACAATGAATGGACGAAATAGGGGTTATCTCAATTTGTGACAATTGTTTACCAAAATACACAAATAAATGTTTTTTTATGAGAATATATTTATAAGAAGTGGTAGGGGTTGAAATCACAGGGCTATCAATATCCTTAGAAGGACCATCCAGAACAACACCACCTAGATTAAATCCTGACCCCTTTAGACACCTAGAAGGGCAAGAAAGGGAACGTGGACAATAGGCCTTATCCCCGAATCAACAGAAGATCCCAACCGAGAGTCCTTCCCCATATAATCACCAAGAGACAATGGAGATATCAACTGAGAAGACAGATTCCTCCCCAATAAAACATCATTGCTTTGATTCCACAACCCCAAAGATTGTAAACCAGAAGAACCCTCTGGACTGGAAGACATAACCAAAGTAGATGTTGGAATAGAAACAACTGAAAAATCCTTCAAATTAGACAAAGCATCCTTAGTTAAAACCCCATAAGAGTCTATCCCCTTACCCAAATCTAAGTCGGAGGATAGTAACAAGCCAGAAGGGGGCATTAGAATAGGGATGTTGTTAATCAATGGAGAGCTATTGGAGCACCCATTACGAATAGTAGGAAATTTATTATTTCCTTCAACTTCTTTAATAAAATTGTTTTCCTCAATGGAGAGAGAACTATAGAAAGAAGGGAAGAGAGATTCCATCTTACCCAAAAAAGACGACGAGTCTTCCAAAGGAGTCTAGAGAGGAGTCCCTTCAGTTTCCAAATCTTCTACAAACTTTATCACAACCCTCGCTTACTTGCAAAGCTAAAGAAGGATTCACCCCCTCCAAATTCTTATCACAATATTCTGAAAAGTCACCAAAAAAACCCAGGTATTTGTTCCTCATATGACCAATTCTACAACACATATGACATCTGAAAGGGACATTCCAATAGTTTAGGTGATGTAAAAAATTCCAGTCCCCCCAACTAATTTGAATTTCATCACGTAAACCCCCAGAGACATCAAAATCCACAAGAATTGAAGCCATCCTCTTATCCTCCGCAAACAAAAAACTTTCATCCAAAAAAAAAAAAATTTCAACCAAAATTTCCAAATCTACGAAAACATTCTTAGACCATAATTGTAGGGGAAACCCAGGAAGGATCATCCACAAATGTCTCCTAACCACCTTCTCTTTCTAGGGATTAAAAGATGGGTGCCATCTTCTTAGAACTAGAGAGCCCTTTCCTATCACCCAAGACTTATCTAAAACCATTGCAGTTTCTTCCTTGACAAGAAAGTGAAAACATATCCATCCATTCACCAACAGACTAAACTTTGGACAATATCCCAACAGAGGCTTCCTGACATTACTAATCCACTTCAAAACCTCTTATTGTAGTCCCCAAGGTTCATGTGGTTACCATAGATACACTACATATTATAAGAAAGCATACACAATGATACAGATGCAAGAGACGAGACATATAGAGAGAACACAAGCCTTTATATTAACCAGCAAGAGCAGTATACAATCATAGAACCAATCTAGTCTCTACATCGGCTCAACATCCTATATATACATATCTATCAATATGGTTACATAACCGTCTATCGGTCTAACCGACCGACCTGACCTATACTAATCGACACGACGTATCGACATGTGCTGCAGAGTGTTCGGTCGGAGGCCTAGTCGACAGGCCGACCTAGGCCCCTCCAACATCTCCCCCACCTCAAAATATTTCTTCGTCCCGAAGAAATGAGGAGATCAAAAATACAAAAATAATGAGTAAGACGGTTATGATGATGGTAGGTTGGACCTAGTAGCATCGGGTAGCTGTAAGCAGACTTCAAGAATGGCTTCGGCGGAAACAGAAAGTTGATGCTGGAACTCTTCCCAGGTGAATAACAAATTCTGAATGTCAACAGTCAATGTCATGAGCTTCGACAAGTTTTCCATCTTGTCGTGAATGGATATAGCATGTAAGTGGATCATGTCGGGGCCAAATGTAGTGATTGTTTCCTGGGAGGAAGAAAGTAGATGTCAAAGTCGAGGCTGAATTTCTTTAAGTTTAGTGAGGCCGCAACGTGCCTGAGATATCCACTGTGTTTCCTATTTTTCTAACTTGACCAGCTTTCTATTTTCCTTGACGATCTGATTATCCAGTCTTTCAATAAGTGCCTCTTCTGCAGTCAAACGCTATTGGTGAAGCGTGCCTAACAGTGTCCTTGTCTTTTGTAGTTCTTTGTAGACTTCGCCATAATGTACATACCAGTTGTCTAGAACTTCGGCGAGTTTTGTTGCTTGAATATCATACTATTTGAGTAAAGTGACAGCTTTTGTGAAGGCTGCAAACTGATTTGTCATGAGAGAAGCTACTTCGACAGCCTGGTCCTGTTGTCTTTTGAGCAGCTCAGATTGTAACATCGACATGATAGATTCAAATAGCTGGTATGCTCTGTCAAGAGGTGATGTCATGTCGGAACTGGCTGGAAGTGGGATAACTTGTTGAGCTAAGTTTTCACACTTAGCAAGAAATGTAGTCTGTTCATCCTGTAGCTAGAGTATCTGATCTGTTGATTCCTGTCGGCGGCATCTTTGCACTCTGAAAACTGCATCTTCAAGTAAGTCAAGCTCTTCTTGGGAGTCCAACTGTGGTTGATAGCTTGTAGTAGCTCCAAATTGATCTAAGTATACAGAGAAATTATTTTCTGATTGTCCTTGTTGTGTTTGTTGTATTTGCAGTTGCTGCTGCAGTTCTCTTTCTTTGTGTTTCTTCCGGCTACTCTTCTCTTTTTATTTTTCTTTATTTATGGTTTGCTGTTCTGGCCCCTTATCTTTTTCGGCTATTGTTGGATGACTATCAATGACTGCTTGTGTCCTGGAAACAGCTTGTTCTGCTTGTACTTGTATACTTGGTACTGCTTCAGTGGTGACTGGAACTTCGTGTTCAACAGTTCCGGCACTTGGTGGAATATTTTTTGTTATATTGGATGTATCCATATTACTTGTACTGATATCTAGAATATTAATGTGCTCTAATGGTTCTGTCGTGTCGGCTGCAAATTCTTGAATTGCGGCTAGTTCCTTATCTTGAGTGGAAGCGACTTTCGCTGCTTCTGTCGTGGTTGCTTCCTTGTTGTGTTGCTGTGTAACTGGACTGGACTTGGATCCATCGATAGGGAGAATCGACTGACTTGTCGAGAAGGATGGCGGGTCGACTAATGACGTAAGTGGAATCAATGAAGTGGTACTGTCGAGTGGACTCGGACTAACTGAACTAGCTTCAATTGTAGACTCGACATGGGGAATGACGACTTGGGGGGGGTTTCATTTTGAACTACTCTTGGTGATGCAGTGACTGGGAGAGGGGTATAGACAGTTGTTTGTTGTGAATAAACTAGACCTAAAGGGTCAGGGTTTCTGATATGATGGATCTTTTTGTGATCAACAATTTCTGGGATTGTTGATGGTAAAGGTAAATTTGCGATTTGAATAGTGTCAGGGGGAGCTAGGTTAACCGTGATAATGGACGGAGATGCAAAGACTAGTTGTTGAATAACCATCTCACGCTAGTTGGGACATAGTGTCGGAAGGTTTGCAATAAATGTACTCAAAGCGGCGTCTGCTAGATTAACAGGGGCAGGTAATGCTAAGGGTGTACTTTCTTCCTCTATTGCGGTCGGGGAAGAAGGGGGAGTCTGAATGGTTAAGTCGACATGGGGTTCGACTGGAAGTTTGGGTTTTTTAACAAGAATTCTAGAAGACGGCTACTTATCTAATTCTAGAAATTTTCTGAACTGGTCTTCGACGGGTACTTTTCTCTTGGCTGCATCTTCAAGAATCTGAGTGGCAGTGTCGTATAACTGGATCTCGTCTTCTTCCATAGGTTCTTGAAATGTTACTTTTCTTTTTCCTTTCCCCTGGGTCGGGATTGCCTTGTTTTGTCAGTCCATAGTTAGTTCAACTGCTACCTTCTGTATATTATCATCTATCAAAAGATGTTCTGGGTTATCTGACTCTGTGCTACTGTTCGACTGCTCCCTGGCTGCTGCTGAATCTTTGTGTGGAGTCATTGTAAGTGCTAATACCTTAGGGTTAGGTGCCAGTTCGGGCTGATATGTGAAGGTATTCATGTACAACCGGCTTTCATATGCTTCTTCTTGTTCCGCATCTAACAAGGGTTCGACATATGTAAAGTCGAATTTTCAGGCTAGGGATGGAATTGCCAGTACTTCATTGGATTGTCGACTCAGCTCTGTGAAAATTTTGTTTACTGATGGGTAATAATCAAAGCGTTTAGCCTGCCCTGTTGCACCTTTCATGCACCAGACCGCTGTATAATCCAAAGAAAGTTGGATGTGTACTGTCGGTGGTATACTTCTTTGAACATTTTGTGGTACTCTCCATCTGGTCGCAATTGTTTTTAGGTCCAAAAACCATGCTTCCAGCCAAAGCTTAACTGTTGATGGATAGTGTCGACTTGTTCCTAGCACGAAACAGCAAAAATTTTCCATGAGGACAATTCATTCTTGGGAGAATTATTTGTTCCCTTTCGATCGAAGATGGGTCATAGCAATCCAGATAAGAATAGAGGGATAACGGATGATGTTTCCTTCCTCTTGACACTTGTGGCATGTGTATTTGATTATGTCGGCCAAGAAGTCAGCCCATTTGTATACTTTACTGCGCATAGCCATGTTCTTGACAGCTTCTAGCATGTCAGTCTTCAAATCTTATCCCCTTCCGATTTGTGAAAGTGCATGCGACACAATCTTGGCAGTGGTTTTGTAGTTTCCAAATACAATTTGACTCACGGTTATACCTTGTGAGTTTTTTCCAGCAAGGGTCTCGACAAATTCATCGATCAAGTCCACTCCTGAACTTGTCGGTACAGCATCTCCCTTATGTGATAGTCTGGTTATCTTATGGATTAATTCTCCATTAATGTCGAATGGAACATCAAAATACAGTTTTCCATTGTGGTATCTGCTAACAATAAATTGTGCGATCATTTCCTTAAGTCCCCCAAAGCTGTCCAACAATGGGGCCTTCATATACTGCAAGATTGTGGTTGTCTGTAGCCGTTGAGCTTCCTCCCTCCAACGGCCGTCTGGTTCCTTCCCCCATTCTTCAATGTCCTTCCATGCTCTCTTCCAAGTTGGTTCTAATGCTTTCACATTCTGAACCATCTGGAGTCTTGTTTCCAATGGTGTTTGTGTTTTTTCCAGCTCTCTAACCGTCGTCGCAGCGGCCCTGGTAGCTGTTAAGGTTTTCCTAGGGGCCATCATGGATTCAGGGTTCAGAAATGCAAAATCTACTTCTGTAGGGTCTGGGAGCTCTGTATCTTGGAGTTCAAGTTCTCGGCAAAAGAGTGCCCAAGAATCCTCGAGCTCCGGATTTATGGTGGAGTTTCTCGGCACGGGTGAACGGGACGTAGAGGCCTGTATTGATGGTTGATTTGATGGAGTTATTAACTTGGTCTTATAGGATATCGGCGCCCTGTCAGGTTCATTACTTCTGGCGTCACAGGTATCTTTATCCTTTATTTCTTTGTCATCATGATGCCGCGATACCTCGTTTGATGTGTTATGTCGACGGACTTCTCTACTTGAGTTTGGTATATCCGAGCTCCATTGCTTCTATCGTACCTGACTTTCCTCTGCAACTCATCGACGTTCTTGTCGATGTCTATTATATCAACGTTTATGCACTAGAATTTTTTCTTTGCTTTTCCCATCCTTCTTCTGCCACTCTCTCATCATTATGCTTTTTCCATGCTTTGTTGTTTTTCTTGATTGCTTATAGTACTCTCATTCGGTTATTTCTTAACCCTTTTTTTTTAATATTCACGACTTGTACCATTTAAGTAGGGTGCCATTTACCGCTTTCTTGAAAACATTTCCTTGTAGCGTTTTCAGTCGGATTGATCCGTTAGGATTTAATGTTTCGACAATATAGTGTCCCATCCATTCTGTATGCAACTTCTTTGGTTACCCTTTTACTCGGCTATTATAGCGGAGTGCCAAGTCTCCAACTGATAGATTCTTTTGTTTGATATTTCTGTCGTGCCATGCTTTCTGCTGTTGTTTTTTAACTTGTTGATGTTCTATCGCCATCTGTCGACTTTCATCCAGCTTCGACAGTTGTAATAGCCGATCTTGTTGAGCATTGTCGATATCAATGTGCAAGACTGCTGCAATAGTCGGTGCTTGTCGTCGAAAATGCAATGGGACGACTGCTTCCTATCCATAGACAAGTGAGAAAGGTGTCTAGCCTGCCGTTCTTTTGTATGTTGTCCTATATGCCCAGAGAACAGCAGGTATTTTGTCATCCCAGTCGTCTTTCTCTGTGTTCCATATTTTTTTTAGTCCTCTTGTGGGTGTTTTATTGAATGATTCTATGGCGCCATTCGACTGAGGGTGGTATGTTGTGCTTATTCTATGATCAACTGCAAATTCCTTAGTCATTGCTTCAATGGTTTTACATACAAAATGCGTACCTTGGTCACTTATCAATGTTATGGGGCATCCAAAACATGTTATGATGTTTTCATAAATAAACTTAGCGGCAACTTCGCTTGAACATGTTTCAACCAGTTCTGCTTCTGCCCACTTGATAACATATTCGACGGCAGTGATAATATATCGAGCACCAGTCATTCTCCCCACTACTGGGAATGGTGCAATAAAATCGATAGCCCAAATTTCGAATGTTCGGCTAGGGTTAATTGGAACTAGTGGCATTTCTGTTCTTGGGAGTGGTCGACCCATACGCTGACATCTATCACACTTAGATATAAATTCTCGACAGTCTTTATGAACTGTCGGCCACCAAAATCCGGCTTGCAGAATTTTTCTAGCTGTTATGTCTGCATGATAATGTCCTCCCGCCGGTCCGGCATGAGATTCTGCAAGTATATCCTGTCGTTCATGGTCAAGTGCACATCGACGTAATATATCATCCAAGCCAAGTTTATAGAGGAATCCATTGATCAAAGTGTATGGGGATGCTTTCATTGCCAAGATCTTTCTCTCTTTCTCAATCATTCCTTCAGGGGCTTGCCCATCCTTAAGAAATTGTGCAATTTCCGCAAGTTCTGAAGGGACTGCTTCTATACGAAACAAGTGTGCGTCTGGTAAGTCATCTTCGATTCCTGTCGGCTCCTCTCCTGTGTCGACTCTCGATAGGTGGTCTGGTCCGACATTAGCTTTTCCCGGTCGAATGATTACTTCAAATTTAAATTCTTGAAACAGTAATAGCCAGTGACATAACCTCCCATGATGCAATGGTTTATTGACTAAGTATTTTAAAGCTTGATGATCTGTATAAAATACAGAGGGGTTAGCCAATAAATAATGATGATATTTATGCAGTCCAAATACCATACCTAATGCTTCTCTTTCGGTCGTGGAATAATTTCTTTCAACTTTATTCAATTTCCGACTGTTGAATGCATTAGGGTAATCCATGCCATATTCTCCAGGTTGGGTTAAAATGGCGTCGACTGCTATTCCAGACACATCAATATGCACATGAAATTTTTTCGACCAATCCGGAAATCGGAGGATGGGTGCTTCAACCATTTTTCTTTTCAGTGTGTTAAATAAGATGTCACACTCCTCCGTCCACCTGTAATCTTGATCATCTTTTAACAGTTCTTCGAGAGGGTAAGTCATATCGGAGTAATGTCTGATGAATTTTCTATAATACCCGGTATGACCCAACAAGATCCGCACTTGTTTCGGATTAACTAGAGGTTTGAGGTCGAGAATAATTTTGATATTTGCATAGTTGACCTTGATGCCTTCTTTGCACACTACATGGCCTAGTAATATGTCGATAGGTGTTGCGAAAATGCACTTTTTAATGTTCAGTGACAACTATATCTCCCGGCACCGTTCCAACATTAGTCGAATCCATTTGCAGTGATCCTTCAACATTGTATAGATCAAAATAAACAGCCATGGTTTTGTAGATGTATTCTTGAAATGCTTTGACAACAATTCTTGAAAAGACCGCAAGTGTATTCTTTAAACCGAAGGGCATGACTTTGTACGCAAATGACCCGAATTCACACACGAATGTTGTCTTTTTCTGATCTTCCTTTGCAATAGGTACTTGATTGTACCCCGAGAATCCATCCGTGAAAGAGTAGCACTTGTGCCCTGCAACTTCATTAATAATTTCATCTGCAAAAGGAGTTGGAAAGGGGTCTATGAGTGTTACCTTGTTCAGCTCACGAAAGTCGACACAAATTCTCAGTCGTGTCAGATCTTCTTTCTTTGGCTGAACAACAATCGAGCTTGCCCATTTCGACTGGTCGATAGGATATATGATTCCTGCTACGAGCATGCTATCGATCTCCTTTTTAACAATATCCTTATATTTGTGAGCAAGCTTGTAGGGTATTTTCTTTACAGGTCTGGCGTCTGGTTTAATATCAATTTTCATCTTTCCCATCTCCTTCACAAGTCCTTTCAAGTCTTTATAGTCTCGAGCAAATACGTCTTGAAATTCTTTGAGGATACTGGAGATTTCTGTTATTTTTTCCTCACTCCAGTAATCGCCAATTTCGGTCGGTCGTCATTTGAAATATCTACTTCCTTTGTTTTAATCTTTGCGTCCATCCATTCTGGTGCACGACTATCACTTATCTGTCTTTCACCTTCTTTGATTTGTGTGAATGCTGATGGAAAGTCTTTTTCTGACAACCTTTCAAGTTCGTCTTTTTCGACAATTTCTGTGCTAAATGTAATGTCCCCATTTTGACCCCTTTGTATTAAATCGTAAATGATGTGCATATTGTAAATTGATCATGGTGAGGAGCTCAAGGCCAAGGCCCCACCGTTGATTTAGCGTTTCATGTATAGGCAATTAAAAATAGATGCCTATGGTTCCTGTGCTAGATAGGCACAATGTATATAAGACATCATGTAATTACGAATTTTTAATGAAAAACCCACAACCGGATATGCAATGCAACAAAATAGATGAGGCATGACTCTACAAGGAAAAGGGAGGGAAATTATTCAAACCCTTGAGCCAATGGTATTAATCCATGTGTCAATGAGGAAACCCAAAAACCACCAACTACCCATTTTGTCTCATGCACCCAATCATTTAATTCTTCCAAGAAATTGGTTAAGGCAGTTAATGCCTTGGAAATGAAGAAGTATGGCAGCCAATTTCGTGCATGGGCAAGCCATCAACCTGGAAATTCGTGTTTTGTCTCCTTGGGCAAGAAATCACCCACGAAATGGTGCCCAAAGCCATTCTGAATGGGCAGTCTTCTCTCATTCACGCAGTTGGAGCTAGCTGGGTCTTTCCCTACACGTTTTTCATCCAAATCCTGCATTCTTCCATGCCTGGGAGTTCGTTTTTGCATATACAGCAGCTTGGGAGAGAAGAGCCACGTTTTGGGGACTGTATGGAGGTCGTTTTTGCCCCCGAATGTCCAGGGAGATTTTTCTAAAAACGGATTGGTTTCCCTGGGTTGTTTCCCCAACTTCCCATTTCGTTTTTGTGAGTTCCCACGTTTCTCTGAGTTAGCTGAAACCCCATCTCATGCATCACTGTAAAAACGTTTTATCCTGCCCCACAATTGTGTTCTGCTGTTGTGTGCATCCTCATTTTTGGTTTGAACCTGTGAATTGAAGTTTTGGAGTGGTAGTGGACAGAAGTGGCTTGATAAACCTAGTGGGGGAGACAACCTCTCAAGAAGATCAAGAGGGCTTTGGTTACTCTTCTATGCATACCCTGAGAGCACTAGATAGGGAAGGTATGGCTTGAGGGACTGTATAGCAGAGAAAAGAATACTTCCTTGTGCTGGGTGTGTAGGTATTGTGGGTTCCAAGCTAGATAGATCTTTCAAGGTTATCCCTGGCTCTGTGCTGGAGCTCACTAGCTTAGCAACTCTTCCTTTCCATCTCCTAGCAGCCTGATAAACCCAATTGTAAATTGGCTTGGCTCATTTTGGTGTATGCTTAGCTATGTGTGAGTCTGTTGTTCCCTGGTTCCTTGTAGAGATCATGCCCAACTCGGGGGGTGGCAGTGGTGCTGAGAGATTGAGGAGCACACTGGCCTACGGTTGGGTGGAACGTTGCAGTTGCATAGCCAGTTGCGTGGGACTACCTTATTGAGATAAGTATTTTTCTTGTGTTGAGTTTGCAATTATCATTTGATGAATATTTTGAATGTATCATGGATCTGCTAATAAATTTGCTTCCGCTGTGTATTCAAATGATTATGCATTTCCATATGATCCTTTATAATTCTACAGAGGTCTTTATTTAATGACTGTCCCAGAATTCTGAATGTATGTTAGATATTCAACAGGATTTATTTAATCTCAATTGTGTTTCTATAGCATGCACATATACAGTTCTTTGTATCAATGAGTTTAATTCAATGAATAAGGGGCTAATTGCCCGGATTGAGCACCACGTCCTCTCTATCACGCTGATATGGTAGGAGGGGACACTACACTAAAGATTGTTCTTACGGGATTCAACACGTCGGGGTGATCCTTTCTCCATTGAAAACTTTTTTTGACTGATATCTTCGTTTCTAGGCTTAGTCTTGTCGAATGTTGGCTTTCTGTCAACTTTATGTTATAGCAGGTAGTAGGTGGGTGCATAATCTTTTGCTCTTCTGCTAGTGTTAAAGTTTATGTCGGCTGCAGAAATTCTTTGATGCTTTTACTTTCTTTGACCAACTTCTTGTCCTGCAGAGAAAACTGGAAATCCTTAATGAAATTTTCCTTTAAGTATTTCCAAAGGAAAGTTTCTCCTCTTACTTCTTCCATATTGTACCATTTGTTAGGTAGATCATCAAGTGTTCTGGGGAAGAGGTGAGGCCATGCTCTTTCATCTTTATAGCCCAATTTTCTCCATTCTCTTTCACAACAGTCGATGTGGATTTCAAGATTTTGTCCTTGTGTAAATAGAGGGATATTGGCTTGAGTCGTCAATCTTCTACCTCCAAACCTTTCTATGAAAAATGTTGACACAATATTCCAGTTTTGGAGTTTCGACTTGTTAGGAACCCATGTCTTTACTTTGTTAGTATATTGTTGTTGGACGCATATGCTTTGTAAGTTGTCCCGTAGTATTTGTTGATCAATAGTTTATGTTATTGTTGTTGGCGCATATGCTTTGTAAGTCGCCCGTAGTATTGTTGATCCATAGTTTGTAGTGGCCCATGGTTTTGACCCATAGTATTGGCACCTAGACTTAGTATATAAGTGTGTGTTGAGACCTATGAAGGACCGTGAAGTTATTTGTATTGAGCTTGCTCATAGGAGGTTGCCCCCTCAAAGTGGCCTGTGATCAATATAAAAGTGATTCTGAGTTCTGTCATTTCTGCTATTCGCATATTTTTATTAATTAATTGTTGCAGGTGCATCACATCTGGTATCAGAGCACTTTCTTGGGCTCGCTGGGTGAAATTTCTGCCAAAAATTTTTTTCGCATCTGTTGCAGGTTCGGATTTGGGAATAATCCCTATCCGCTTAATTGTGGGAAGTACTTGGGCATAAGCCCTAAAACTCATTGTGAGGAGTACCACAGGAACCCCGAAGTAGCTGGCCCATTAAGAGGACCTACCAGCGAAAATGGCAACGACCCCTACCTGATTGACTAGTTCCCACCCGTGAGGTAAACAAAGAGTTGTCGTTTGTGGCAAAGCAGTTATCAGTTTTACCTGGGCCGTGGAGTGAGGGGTACTGCCCCAATACGCAACCCGTTAGACAGCATTGGTGGCCGAGTGAAACCCTTGAACTATTAGGAAACCGCACATACCTGGGGTCCATATCTATTTTCAGCTGAACTGTTGTCGATCGTTGCTGCGTCGTTTTAGATCCAGTAGTTCAGATCCATTTTGCAAGTCGTTCCAGATCTAGCCATTTTCAATCCATTCGGCGCCATTTCATATCCCTTCCGAGCCGTAATAAAATTCAGTTTTTTCTCCATATCTCCCTTGTGTTCACTCTATTTCACTTGAAATTTTCGGGGAACCCCTGTCATCCCTGTCATGTCCCAAATTTGGCATTGGGTCACAATGGCCTAATGACATTGGCCCTATTCATTAGAGTTTTTCAAATTTATGCTAAAGGTCAAATAATTGCTAAGGAGGAAAATTACTAGTTTTCTAGGTTTGGGGTGGAAGCTTTGGGATTTGGAATAATGGGGATAATAAATGATGTTTGAACATTAGAATGGTATAAATATTTAATAAAGGAGCTAAATAAATATATACAAGTGAAAATCAAAGTGGTATTTCATCATGAAGACACATGGAGGAAGTGGGACCCACATATGGCTAGATTTCCCCACTACACTTGGCATCATTCTCTCACCAATTCGAATTCAAGGTGAATGGTAACATACATGGGGGAGTCAAAAAGGTATTATTCATTGCATGACTCATCCAAGTTCGAAATATAGAGGAAGAGTAACTCCCATGGAAGAGGAAGAGGCAATTTGGAGCTAGTGAGACACTTGGGCTAGATTCCCTAGCTCTATGACAACAATGATGAAGATGCTATGACACCTATGACACAAATCAGACCTGAAGGCTGACATATGACATATATGACATGTCAGGGCTAAAAATAGACTCCAATAGGGCGCTCAATGGTGTTAGGGCAGCTAAGATGCTTCCACATGTGATTTGGTGGAAGTGGGAGACTAGGAATTGTTGTACAAGTGGCGTTCTTTGGAATCTCTTCCCAACTTGAGTTGGAATGAGTCTCTTGGAAGGAATTCGACCCATGGAGGAAATTAGAAGTTTATAAATGTCAATAACAAATATTGAAACCAGCTTTTGATCATTTGTAGAATTTGCAATTGCATTTGTGAAGAGGGAGAGCTAGTGGATGACTAGTTTCTTGCCTTAGCCAATTTCGAGGGTGAAAGATTCCCATCCAAGTTGGTAATTGGAAAGGCCATTCAGACCTTTCATTTGGAGCTTTAATGGAGTATTTATTTTCAGGTGTAAGCTACAGGGCAGCTCATGGTTTCTTCTATTGCAGCTCACTCCTTCAACCATTTCCAGTTTTGATGGCATATTCTTGATCCTTGAGGGAGGGCGTTTTTGGTGAGCTATTGTACTCTTTGGGGAAGCTTTTAATGCCCCATTTATTTTGTAATATGAAGTAAATACTCTGTTCTTCATCTCCAAAAAGTTTCAGGTTGAAATTCCAAGTAGAAATGTATAAATCTCATTTTTAATGGAAGAACAATGCCATTTCCCCACTACCTTGTTGTGAGCCAATGCATTGATGATGATTTCGAATGAATGGATGATTCTCTGATATTTTTGTGATCAATATACTACCATGGATGTCTTCTACAAGTTTCATGTACTGTACTTGAGCATTTGAAGCATTTTTACTCAGTTTAGTTGTATTGGGAGGTGAAATAGTGCCATTTCCCCAAGGGTCGAATTGGTGATTTTTGCAGTTGAATGGGAGAGGGTGAGAACACTTGTAATAATCCATTAATGGTGAATATGAGACTTTAATAAAATACTTAACACATTACATACCTCTTTTCATAAATTTGAGTGGGTTTGGAGGCATTTGGGAAGCCATTTTCAGTACTTACCCCAGGGGGATTTGAACCCCAAATTACTAGTAAAATTGCATTATTGGTTCAGAATATTAAGAGAATTTGCAGAGGTATTTTGGTGGACATATGTCATCCATAAACATCATATTCAAGTTCTAATATCATTCATAAACCTTCCTTGAATATTTGAATGCATTTGGAGTCAATTTGAGACCTAGAGACCAATACTAGTCAAAGGGAAATCACTAGTAAAGTTACCTACATTGACCAGAATTGAAAGAGTATTTGCAGAAGTGTTTTAAAGGTACAAAGGAATCCCTAAAACACATATTTATGTTCTAATATCATTCATATACCTTCTCAGAATATTTGGGATCATTTGGGGCAAATTTGGGACCTAGAGATCGAAACTAGTCAAAGGTCGAAATTGGGAAAAAAAGTGAAAAATTGGGCATTTTAATAAAATTTGAAAAAGGGATATTACAATCCCATTCTGCATATTTCATTCCTGAGGACCCTATCCCCAATTCCCCTTCCCAAAGCCCGAAATCCCACATTTGTCTATTTTTAGGGTTTGCCATAACTTCCTCAGATTTCACCCAATCATCTTCAAATTTTACCACAGAGTTCCTTTCTGAATTCTGCTTCTTTGTTCCCCTCTGCCAAATTTTCTCATTCTTTCACCCCGCTTCTGAAATCCTCATTTTTGCTTCCCTGTCTATTCAACAGTGTCCAGAACCTAGTCAAACCCCAATTACCCTTCAGATTTTTTCCCAAGTCCAGATTTTCCTTTACTGAAGTAGTTTCTGTTTTTATTTTCCTACCCAGTCAACAAAAAAAAAAAAAACTCCTGGTTATGGTTGTCACCCGTGCAGGAGCAAAAACCATGGAGGACGCACTTGCAGCCATCCAAACCAAACTCCAGGATCTGGATGAAAAATTTCTCGGCCTCCATCTTGAACATTCAGCTATGAACAACAAACGGTAGTCCGAGTCTTCATCAGACAATGGGTTCTCTTCTTCCAGCAATTTCCATGGTCCGAAGCTTGATTTTCCTCGCTTCAATGGTACCAATCCAACTGGATGGAACTATCGTGCAGAACAGTATTTCAGTCTGCATAATACTTTTGATGTCAACAAAGTTCCGCTGGCATCCTTTCATTTGGAACAGGAAGCTCTTCAATGGTACTGTTGGTACATCAAGGCTCATCCAGAGCCCAAATGACCAGACTTTTGCCAGCTCCTTTTGCAACAATTTGGTCCTAGTGCTTTTGATGACTTCACAGGAGCCCTCACTAAACTTCGCCAAATTGGCACTGTGAGAGAGTATCAAACCGAATTTGAGAATCTAGCCAACCACACCGAAGGATTGTCTGATGACTTTTACCGGAGTTGTTTTATCAGTGGTCTAAAGGATGCCATCCGCTCTGAGGTCAAAATGTTCTGTCCCAACACAATGATGGAATCCCTAGGGTTGGCTAAGTTGGCAGAAGACAAGATTGCATCCCAACAACGATCCAAGCCCACATTTGTTCCCTTCCGAAATATGGGTTCTCAACGACCACCTATACCGCAGGCTCCTAGACCAACTCCTATCAAGCGTTTGTCTGAAACAGAGATGCAAGCACGCAGAGAAAAGGGGCTTTGCTATAATTGTGATGAGAAATTCACTCAGGGACATCGATGTGTTCAGCAAAAGCTCTATCTCTTGGATGTGGATTCTCCGCCTGCCTCTGAAATTAATGACGAAGATCCAGAAACACTGGATGCTCCGGTCGACATTCAGGAACCGCCTATTGACCCTCCGTCTCAGGATGACCAGCCAGAGATATCTCTCCATGCTTTAGCTGGAATCACCACCCCCCAAACAATGCGGGTCAGGGGTTACTTCAAGAAGCTTCCTCTTACAATACTCATTGATTTTGGTAGCACTCATAATTTCATTGACCCTCGGATCGCCAAACAAGCTGATTGTTTTATCCATCCTTGCTCCAACTTTGAAGTCATGGTTGCCAATGGGGGCACCTTACCTTGCAAAGGGAAGTGTCGAAATGTGCGTATCTCTATGGGAGACTATACCTTGCGCTCTGACATGTTTTTCTTGACCTTAGGCGGATGTGATGTGGTTTTGGGCGCTCAATGGCTACGCGCACTTGGCCCTATCTTATGGGATTTTGCTGAACTTTGGATGCAGTTTTCCCTCAATGGCCAAAAACACACCTTGACAGGATTACAACCAGGTTCTCTCAGCGTCATCAGTTCACATCGCATGGAAAAACTCCTCATGAGAATTCACATGGTGTCATCGCTCAGCTCCATTCCATTCAGATGCAACCTTCAGCGGTCTCCACTACTACTTTGGATATACAACAAATTTTGGATCGATATACAGGTGTTTTGGCTGAACCAATGGGATTGCCACCTTCTAGGATAGAAGACCATCGTATTCAGCTCCTTCCTGGCAGCGTTCCTCCCAACATCAGGCCCTATCACTACCAATTTCACCAAAAAACGGAGATTGAAATGCTCATTCGGGACTTATTAAAGCAAGGTATTATTCGCCCAAGCACTAGTTCCTTTTCTTCTCTAGTTATTCTTGTCCACAAAAAAGATGGGTCATGGCGCCTCTACATTGACTTCTGAGCACTTAATCACCTCACCATCAAGGATAAGTTTCCAATTCCTGTTGTTGATGAGCTTCTTGATGAGATTCATGGGGCTCACTTTTTCTCCAAGTTGGATCTTCGTTCTAGGTATCATCAAATTCGGGTTCATGAGGATGATATCCCTAAAACATCTTTCCGCACACATGATGGCCATTATGATTTTTTGGTCATGCCATTTGGCCTCACTAATGCTCCTTCCACATTCCAGGCATTAATGAATAAAATATTTCGACCCTACTTGCAGAAATTCATTCTGGTATTCTTTGATGATATCCTCATCTACAGTAAAACATGGGATGAACATCTCCAGCATCTGGATCTTGTCATGCAACTTTTCTCTGACCATCATCTCCATGCCAAACAGTCTAAATGTGTTTTTGGACAAAAGGAATTTGAGTATCTCGGGCACATTATCTCAGCACAAGGGGTTCGCGTGGATCCTGCCAAAATCGATGCCATGAACAATTGGCCGCATCCTCAGACACTCAAGAGCCTTCGTGGTTTTTTGGGGTTGACTGGCTACTACCACAGTTTGTCAAGGATTATGGGAAGATTGCAACTCCATTAAATGCTCTATTGAAAAAGGATGCTTTTACATGGACACATGCTGCTCAGTGTGCATTTGACAAACTAAAACAAGCTATGTGTACTACACCTGTTCTAGCTATGCCTGATTTTTCAAAGCCCTTCACTATTGAGAGTGATGCTTGCCGCAATGGACTTGGTGTTGTTCTCCTTCAAGATGAACACACCATTGCGTTCACCAGCAAAGCCCTTTCAGGTAATAATTTAGTTGCCTCTACCTATGAGAAGGAAATGATGGCTATTTTACATGTAGTACAGAAGTGGCACCCATACCTATTAGGGAATCATTTCTGCATCAAGACTGATCACCAGAGTCTGAAATATTTCTTGGAACAGCATGTCTCCTCCCGGGCACAACAGAAATGGGTTAGAAAACTCATGGGTTATGACTATGAGATCACTTACAAGAAGGGTAAAGACAATATTGTGACAGATGCTCTTTCTCGCACATTTGATGCCCAAGGTTCTCTTTCAGCTATTTCTATGCCTATTCCAAATTGGTTGCAATCTGTTCAACAGGGTTATGTCAATGACTCTTCCTTATCTCAAATCATCCAAAGCTTGACCAACAACCCTTCTGTTGTACCACATTACTCTTGGGATGGTGCTTCTCTGAGATACAAGGGTCGTCTGGTGCTTCCCCAGAGCACAGATCTTCAACAGGTTGTCTTCTATGAACTCCATGCTTCTCCATCGGCAGGGCACTCTGGGTTCCTCAAAACGTATGAACGGGCACGGCGTAACTTCTTTTGGGAGGGTATGAAAAGGACAATTCAACAGATGGTGTCCGAATGTGATACCTGCCAGCGCAATAAGGGTGAAACAACACTCCTTCCAGGATTGCTCGAACCCTTGCCCATACCTACACGGATTTGGACAGATATTTCTATGGATTTCATTGAAGGGCTCCCTAAATCTGGCGGGAAGACAGTGATTCTCGTTGTGGTTGATCGCCTCTCCAATATAGTCATTTTTGTGCTCTCAGCCATCCCTATACAGCCTCTTTAGTTGCTCAAATTTTCCTGGACCAAATCTTTCGTCTTCATGGCATCCCTTCTTCCATTGTCTCGAATCGTGATGCGACTTTCACCAGTCATTTTTGGACTGAACTATTTCGCCACACTGGCACCAAACTGAAGATGAGTTCAGGGTATCACCCACAAACAGATGGTCAGACTGAAATTATCAATAAATGCTTGGAAACTTATCTTCATTGCTTCACCTCTGAACAACAACATCAGTGGGCAAAGTGGCTCCCTCTCGCTGAATGGTGCTACAATACCTCTTACCACACTGCCTCTAAAATGACCCCATATGAAGCAGTCTATGGTCAGGCAGCTCCAGTTCTTCTTCCATACACCCCCACCAGTTCACCAGTTCAGGAAGTTGACACGGTCCTTCGAAACCGTGATCAGATTCTTCGCATTTTGCGGGACAATCTTCACATGGCAAGAAATTGCATGAAGCAACAAGCTGATCAGCACCATTCTGAGCGCACTTTTCAAGTCGGCGATATGGTTTTTCTTCGTCTCCAGCCGTACAAGCAGTCTTCCCTGAAACTCAAAGGGCTTCATAAGCTCACTCCAAAGTTCTATGGGCCATATCGGATTCTTCAGAAGATTGGGTCCGTTGCTTATAAATTGGAACTTCCTCCTTCTTCCCGCATTCATCCAGTCTTTCATGTCTCTTGTCTGAAGAAAGTTCTTAGCACCAACATCAGTGGACAAACGATTTTACCCGAACTGGATAATGAAGGATCCATCCTTTTGGATCTGGAGGCCATCCTCAATCAGCGCACTCGTCAGCTTCGCTCTCGCTCTATCACAGAGGTCTTAATTCAGTGGCACGACATGCAACTAGAGGATGCTACATGGGAACCACTCCTTCAGATTCAACAACAATTTCCACATCTAAAGCTTTGAGGACAAAGCTTTTTTTAAGGGGGAGGGGATGTTAGGAACCCATGTCTTTACTTTGTTAGTATATTGTTGTTGGACACATATGCTTTGTAAGTCGTCCCGTAGTATTTGTTGATCAATAGTTTATGTTATTGTTGTTGGCACATATGCTTTGTAAGTCGCCCGTAGTATTGTTGATCCACAGTTTGTAGTGGCCCATGGTTTTGACCCATAGTATTGGCGCCTAGACTTAGTATATAAGTGTGTGTTGAGACCTATGAAGGACCATGAAGTTATTTGTATTGAGCTTGCTCATAGGAGGTTGCCCCCTCGAAGTGGCCTGTGATCAATATAAAAGTGATTTTGAGTTCTGTCATTTCTGCTATTCGCATATTTTTATTAATTAATTGTTGCAGGTGCATCACACGACTGATGGGTGTCCCACCATCTCGCAGCTTGACCGGTAAATGTCTCTACCAAACTTTGTAGTTGGCCTTTCTCTCCGACATGTTTTGATACCTGTTCGATATGTACAGCAAGTGAATCAAGTTCTTTATATCTTAAAGTTAGATTACCTGATTGTGCATTTCTGTCTAGAACAAGTGTTGAATATGCTCGCATTTTTTGTTCAAATATATTCGGTGTGTATGATACTAAGAGACACTTCTTTATTTGCTTCTTTGGGATGGCTTCCACAGTCCAGCATTCTTTCGCATGTAAATCATAGTTTTCTATTTTCCAGTCATAGAGTTTTGCATCGGAATTATATCCGAGGGAGACAAGATCTCCAAGGTGAAGTTCTCCTTGGGTATTTGATTCAATGCAATCTTCATTACTGTCTATGTGATAAATTTGTCGAATATCATTATCGATTTCTATAGGTTCCGACCATGGTTCTCCCTGAGATGGGAAGATTGATACGATAACCTTATGCCCGTTTCCTTTCAACTTGATACGACTTTTGTCTAAGGAAATTGAGGCCTTCATCTTTCGTCCCCAAGGTCAACCGACCAAGGTGGGGAAAGAACTCGCATCATCCTTGGGAGTGATGATCTCGAAATCTACTTTTGTCGTGATGCCTTTGATGGAAGTTTCGACTCCTTTCCATACTCCGATTGGCTCAATTAATCCTTGATCTGCGAGCTTTAGATAGATGCCCGATTCCTGCAGTTGTGGTCGACCGAGTTGGTCCCAGGTATCACGAGTCATGATATTCACTTGGGATCCAAAATCTAGTACGACTTGTCGTACATGATATCCGTTTATGTCGAGGTCGACTAATGGGTCAGCATCATTTTTCTCTTTTTGATTTAGTCGGAAAATGTTTTTAGTTTGTCTTTGCTCGACGTGTTTATATTTCAGTTTATGCAACAGGTCAATCATTTTGCCTACAGCTTCTTCGTTTGAGATTAATCTAAACAATTCATTGAGAACTTCCTGTCAGTTTTCTTCAATGTCTTCGTGTGCTAGGAAGTTATGAAATATGGCAGATGCATCTTTGTACACAGATTTTTGTTTTGTAGGATTTGGGTAATCCTCTTTATCAACAATTCTACTTATATGTGGCTTATCTTGACCAATGTGAGTGCCTTGCCTAGTTACAATTTGCAAGTTTTTTGTACGAAGCACATCATTTTTTGAAATACAAGATAAGACATGAACATTCTTTTTATTATTTATTTTCTCAATCATGGTAGGGAAATCCTCTAAATAGTGATCGCCTACCCCACACTTTGTACAAAAATTTAAGATCAGTTCTTTCCTTATACGGGTATTCTGCATGCCGATGATCCTCACTGAGACATGTGAAACACGCACCAGGTCGATTATGTCGAGCACCACGACCACAACTCTGGTATCCATCATGTCTATTGTAGTCGTCATATCGTCGATCACACCGACGGTCATTATACCTTAGGTATCTATCGTTCCTATTTTGATTGTACCAGTTATTTCTTCCATCATTTCTCTCAAATCTGTCACTTGCTATATTTTTGTCGTGATGTTGCTCGACAGAGTTTGTCTGGTACACTGCATGATAGTTTTTCCAGTTTTTCAGGTTCAGATGACATTCTTCAATTGCATGTGTATTGACTTCACAAATTTGACACCATCTTGCCTTCTTGTTTTTAAGATTGTATGGACAATCGTTTGTGGTATGCGAGTCATACTCTTTGCACAAATCGCAAAAGCATCTAGATTGAATGAGTTTAATTTCTTGTCGTCAATCCTCGATTCGACAAGAATCTTTGGTATGTCTTGAAGTTCGACATGTTGTACACCATAATTCTCGCCCTTTTAGAGTCATATTTTGGATAGCCTGCTCCATGCTTTCAAGGCATTCATCGACGTGTCTATCCATAGATACTAGAGGGTATTCATCATCCATTTCGATTTCTAGTGCTACTTTTAGTGCCTCTGCATAAGTATTAACACTTTGTCGAGGGACATGTATTCTGATTTTATTTATGAGACTGGCAATAAACCATTTGATTAATAGTTTTTCTTCGATCTCATAGTCTAATTTGCTCAGGAGGTCTTTGAACCTCTTGTCATACTCCTTAACAGTTTATGTCAGCTTCTGGACTGTCGTCTTCAGTCGTTCTACCGCTAGGTATGTTGCATCTTCGATCATGAAAAAATCCAAAAAGCTTTGTTTTATTTGTGCCTTGGTTGCATTTAGTGATTTTGCTATGTACCCCATGTACCATGTCAGTGCTCTTTTCCTTAACGAACCAACAAACTGAGCAATATGTCTTTCTTCGCTAGTGATTTGATTGGCTGTCCATATCGCTTCGCACATAAACCAGTGTCTTATTGGGTCTTCATCACCTTCATAGAATGGGAGGTGTGCTGTTGAGTGTGCCATGTCTGCTGGTGTATTATTTTGAGAATTTGATGGTGGTGTGGGTGCGTTATTTCCATAATCAGAACTTGGTACTTTGTCAATTTGAATTAGCTGTCTCTCTGGACGTGGTTCTCTATCTTCCGAACCAGTAATTATAACTTCTTCGGTATCGCCAGGTCTGTTTTCTTCTACCACTTCTGTCGAAATCCAGTTAAAGTTCTATTCGAACGGGACTTCACTGAATCTCGGGCTTTCCGACGTCCTTGACGAGTCACTCAAATTTGGTATTGGCAGGGGGGGGCTTCTTCATGCTCTGAGTACACTAGATAAAAGCTTCTATTTGAAAATTCGGGTTGAAAAGACACCCAATTTCCTTCCTCCGATCGATGAATCAATAGTCTATTGATATCATCGCCTTCTACGCTTCGACGACTCCAGATTCCGGCCTGACCAGCATGGAGACCAAGATTTTCTTCGACAATTTCTTGCACCCAAACACTTTGTGTTAAATGAAATGGAGAAGGAGGTGTTACCGTTTTAGGTATATGAACTTGGAGAGCTCTACCACGCTCTATCCACAAGCCTTCATCCATCGGCGACAGGTATCCTTCGACACCTTGATCATCGCAGGCTCGGTTTGACTCTGGCAGATTTCCTTCTACGTCTGTCGCGACATTTGATCCTCGCGTCCTCCGGAGCGCAATTGCTTGCTCCTGCAACTCTTCACACCGCTACCTCCTCTTTTCTCTTTCAAATTTCTGGATATCTAGGGTGCTTTTATGACTCAAAAATCTGTCTTTGTCGGATTTTCTTCCACTGTTGATCATGTTGTCTTGTCATATGTCGATTTTCATCAAACTAGATACATCAGAGCACGCTTCGTCACCCCCCCAATGCCAGCCCGGATTTTTCTAGATCACTGGGGAAGTACAGACCATCATTTGTTCAAGAAAAATTCGCATTCGCGCTCCTTTACAAATCTTTCCCACTTACGTTCTTTCTCCTTCCAATTAGAGTTCGAAAGGGCCAGGAGCAGCAACGGTCGTGTCTCGACAATATGTGCAACACCTTTGTCGATCAGAAATTTGAACAATAGGGTCAGCAGAGAACACAGAAATTGCTCAGCTAGTTCGGTGAAGAACTTTCTTCTTATTTCGTCAACCGAGACACGATCTTCAATCACCTATTCTTCACAGAAATCGTTGGCAATCTTTTCACACCACTCAGACAGATTCGTGCGTCCTCCGTTGATCAGCTTTGACAACAGCGTCCTCTCTGTTTCATCAACTGGTCTTTTCATCCAGAAGATTCTTCAAGGCAGTTAGCACAGACTCTACAAGTCTCTCACGGGTCTCGGAGAAGAATCAATCTCTCGCTTGGCTAATCGTCAGCTTGTTCCATCGTGCATAGTTCTGCAGATAGTTCATGATTTTCTTCTCCCACCAATCTCTATCTCCTGCTCTGAAATCATAGGTCACACTGCTATTTGTTTTTCATGCATCAACCGGCAACAGAACCAGATGTTGTAGTCCCCAAGGTTCATGTGGTTACCATAGATACACTACATATTATAAGCAAGCATACACAATGATACAGATGCAAAAGACGAGACAGATAGAGAGAACAAAATCCTTTCTATTAACCAGCAAGAGAAGAATACAGTCATAGAACCAATCTAGTCTCTACATCGGCTCAACAGCCTATATATACATATCTGTAAATATGGTTACATAACCGTCTATCGGTCTAACAAACCGACCCGACCTATACTAGTCGACACAACGTATCGACATGTGCTGCAGAGTGGTCAGTCAGAGGCCTAGTCGACAGGCCGACCTAGGCCCCTCCAACACCTCTAGTCTATTTAAGGAAACATACTCCAGCCTCCCCACCAAATCCCTTAAGGATAAACTCTCTAGTACCTTATCCATATCGATATCTTTCCCTATTACCATATGTGCTATACTGGATCTAACTTTGAAATCTTCCAGTGCTCTTTTCACCTTGGCTCAAGGACTTGAAAGCTTCTTCCCTCTATTAAACAACCCCTTATCCACAAAGTCATCACTGCCCGACACAGAGTTCCTCCCTGCTTCTTCCCTAACTATAGATTTTTTCACCGATACTGAATCGTTACCTTTTGATCCTTCCCCAGCCCTCGAAGAGACCACAAAATCGTTATCGTAATCAACATTTCCACTTGTCAAAGCCTTTGATGTATTAACATGTTGAGTCTTAAAACCACATATACCTTTTTTACTATAACAAGACCCCTCCTCGTCAGCAAAACCAACCGATAGATCTGTGACATCCCAACTTTCCATTTAGATCTCCTCGATCGATTTGAAAACAATCCCATTTGTCCAATCCCCATCATCATTCGACCAAGATAAGGACTCTTCCTTCGCCATCCTAGGAAAATACACTTAGCACTAGGTAAAACACTCACCTACTCCATCCAAAGATGGAACATACTCCTGCAAACCCTAAAGAGACAAAGCCTAACTCTCTCCATCTTCCCTGGCCTCTCATATCGGATATCAAAAGACATAACCACCAAATTGTATTACTCAAATTTGATTGAAATTTAATATATTTAATTTTATATTAAATTAACATATTATTTTAAAACTCATATTTAAAAAAACAATTTCTTTTATCTATTCTTTTTTTAAAATATCATTAAAAAAACATGTATCTTATAGTGAGAAATAAAAAGAACAAAATATTATAAAAAAAACTACAAAAATGTGATATTACTCAAATTTAATAAAATTTAATATATTTAATTTTATAAAAATGATATAAATTTATCATATTTAATTTTATAAAAACCATATAAATTTATCATCTCTTCTATCAATAGTCATATCATTTATGGGTCAGTTTTAATGTCTAGGTACTAATGTTCATGTGGTCCATTTGTCCATTTTTTATGTCCAATTGTAAGCATTCCTTGATTTTCTTCTTGTTAATGTCCTTCAGTTTTTTACCGATGTTATGTATTACTCATCAATGTCTTAAATGCAAAAGTATTTTGGCTTGTGTGTGTTTATCTGGAACCTCATGGAAGTCAACTTGAATGTATTTATGAAAATGTGTCTAAGCAAGCTTGGAAACTCATGGAAGTCAACTTGAATGTATTTGTTCCAACGATAAAAATGCAATTCATTCAAATGACCATGCTCTCTACTTATTGTAGCTATTTCACACTAATTATTAGTTATAATGAAGGGGATGGAGTCCATATACTCTCATTTAATAAATACAAAAGTCCAGTCCCCCTAACTAATTTGAATTTCATCAGGTAAACCCCCAGAGACATCAAACTACACTAGAATCGAAGCCATCCTCTTATCCTCCGCAAACAACAAACTTTCATCCAAAAAAATAAAATTTTCAACTGAATTTGCCAGATCTACGAAAACATTCTTAAACCATAATTGCATGGGAAACCTAGAAAGGAGCATCCACAGATGTCTCCTAACTAACTTCTCTTTCTAGGGATTAAAATATGGGTGTCATCTTCTTAGAACTAGAGAGCCCTTCCCTATCACCCAAGACTTATCTAAAACCATTGTAGTTTCTTCCTTGACAAGAGAGTGAAAACATATCCATCCATTCACCAACAGACTAAAATTTGGACAATATCCCAACAAAGGCTTCCTAACATCTCTAATCCACTTCAAAACCTCTAGTCTGTTTAAGGAAACATACTCCAGCCTCCCCACCAAATCCCTTAAGGATAAACTCTCTAGTACCTTGTCCATATCGATATATTTCCCTAATACCATATGTGTTATACTGGATCTAACTTTGAAAGCTTTCAATGCTCTTTTCACCTTGGCTCGAGGACTTGAAGCTTCTTCCCTCTATCAAACAACCCCTTATCTACAAAGTCATCACCGCCCGACACAGAGTTACTCCCTACTTCTTCCCTAACTATAGATTTTGTCACCGAGACTAAATCGTTACCTTTTGATCCTTCCCCGGCCCTCAAAGAGACCACAAAATCCTTATCGGAATCTATATTTCCACTTGTCAAAACCTTTGATGTACTAACATGTTGAGTCTTAAAACCACAAATACATTTTTTACTATAACAAGACCCCTCCTCATCAGCAAAACCAACCGATAGAGATGTGATGTCCCAACTTTCCATTCGAAGCTCCTTAACAGATTTGAAAATAATCCCATTTGTTCAATCTCCATCATCATCCGAGCAAGATAAAGACTCTTCCTCCGCCATCCTAGGAAAATACACTTAGCACTAAATAAAACACTCACCTACTCCAACAAAGATGGAACATACTCCTGCAAACCCTTAAGAGACAAAGCCTAACTCTATGCATCCTCCCTAGCCTCTCCATATTGGATATCAAAAGACATAACCACCAAATTGTATTACTCAAATTTAATTGAAATTTAATATATTTAATTTTATATTAAATTAACATATTATTTTAAAACTTATATTTAAAAAACAATTTTTTTTATCTATTATTTTTTTTAAATATCATTAAAAAAATCATATATCTTATAGTGAGAAATAAAAAGAACAAAATATTATAAAAAAAACTACAAAAATGTGAAATTACTCAAATTTAATATATTTAATTTTATAAAAATGATATAAATTTTTCATATTTAATTTTATAAAAACCATATAAATTTATCATCTCTTCTATCAATAATCATATCATTTATGGGTCAATTTTAATGTCTAGTTAAAAATGTTCATGTGGTCCGTTTGTCCATTCTTGATGTCCAATTGTAAGCATTCCTTGATTTTCTTCTTGTTAATGTTCTTCAGTTTTTTAACCGATGTTATGTATTGCTCATCAATGTCTTAAATGCAAAAGCCTTTTGGCTTGTGTGGGTTTATTTGGAACCTCATCAAAGTCAACTTGAATGTATTTATGAAAATGTGTCTAAGCAAGCTTGGAAACTCATGGAAGTCAACTTGAATGTATTTATTCCAACGGTAAAAATGCACTTAATTCAAATGACCATGCTCTCTACTTATTGTTGCTATTTCACACTAGTTATTAGTTACAATGAAGGGGAGGGAGTCCATATACTCTTATTTAATAAATACAAAATAGTTGCAAGTAATATTTTTTGAGGAGGTGAAAGTGTTGCATGAAAAATTAATATAAAATTTATTTTAATAAATATTTACAATAATAATTTTAAAATTTATGTAATATATATTAAAAAATAATTTTTAAATGTAAAATATTATAAAGTTGTAATTTAGTAATTGAGATATAACATTAGTGTGATAATAAGTTGAATATCAATATATATAATAATAAGTGCTACATAGTAGCTAGTCCATGTTGCTTAGTTTAGGGTTGGTCAAATTACATTTTAAGAAAGAAATGTATTTCTAAATTTTTAAAGAAGAGAAATTGATATGAATGGAACAAAGTGGTGGAAACAAAAATATGAGGAATTTTAGAGTTAATCAATTTGTATTTCAAGAAAGAAATTGTATTTGTATTAAGAGATTTGTTTCAGCATGTTGTTAGGACTATGAGTTTGATCGATTGCATGTTAAGTTGTAGTTAGAATTTCCTTGCACGATTCGTCTTTGTTTTCTCGTTGTGGTGTGGAATTGGAGTCAACGATTACCATGTCAATAACCAAAAGGATATGAATGACAAAATTGCAATGATAGAGACCACAACACAATTGGACTATCATGTTTTGAAAGGCTTTAAAAGGCAAGCATCATATCTCACTTCGCCCATCTTATCATGGATTTTTACCAATATGTATATCTTCAAATTTTTGACACATTTTTCTTTATTTATTATCCCACAACATGATTGGACTGTCAGGCTTTGAAAGGCAAGCAACACATATTTCTCCTTCCATCATATCATGGATATTTGCCAACATGAATATCTTTAGATTTTTGCCACGTTTTTCCTTATTTATTAATGTAGCACAATTTATTTAATGTGGTACAAGTACTTTGATGGTAAAGTACTACAAAGTTATCATTACAAAATAAGACCTTTAAATTTTTAGCCAATGAATGAAAAGATAAATCAATTATAATATTCTAAAAATATATATAATCAATTATAATATTCTAAAAATATATATAATTTTGTATTTGTAATGTTAAATTTTGATCAAATTAAAAATATTTTTGTCAAACCAAAAACTAATAAAGAGTCAACACATTATTGAATACAATATAACCTTGCTTGTGGCAAGGATAACAAGGGTTGTGAGTAGCAAAGTCTCTGCTTTTGAAAAAAAATTGAAATGAAAATTTGGAAGAAAATTGGAAGCCCGTAAAAGCATATATTGTATTTTGTGAATTGTCTTAGATTAGCCACCTTTGCATGAAAGTTGTTGAGCATTATCTTCTAAATTTGAAATAGATGTTTGAAAAAGTAATATAGTAAAAACATTATCAACAATGAAAAATTGTGCACCAGCATTATTTGCAAGTAAAACTTAGTTGTTTGATGTCCAATATGCCATTGCCAAAAACAAAACAAAACAAAACAAAAAAAACCATACATCATTGATTTACCGTTTAACCATACATCATTGATTTACCATTTAAATATCCTGAGATTTTTATAAATTGAAAAGATGTTTGATGTTTTCACAACAAAACTCGACTATGTTTTTAGGTGAGATATTATTTAAAATCTAGCAACTCAAATTGTAATCTTTCCAAATTTACAATTTTGACATTTCAAAATTGCAATCTTAAGATAATTCATAATATTTTGACCATTTCAAAATTGCAATCTTAAGATAATTCATAATTCATGACTTCTAAATCCAACCAAATTATTATAGTTTTTCATATTGCAATGTTTGTACTTATAAAGATTAAAATTAAACGTAACCAGTTGTAATTGGTGGAAGCAAGATAATATTATTGCATTGAACACAAAGACATGTAGTTTTACATGCATGCTTACATATAGATAGTCTCAAATTTGTCAATTGTGAATAGTTCTTTTTTATGTCCAGAGTGGCTTCCATAATTGAAGCGGATCTAAATCCTCTGAAATAGACAAGCTTGCGCGTCGTGTCTTCACTTTCTTGAGGTGATATGCAATAAAATTTTGGATCTGAGACTTCATGATACCCCATAACAAGGGGTAACAGATCGGCATGTTGTAGAATAATGTTGGTTTAGAACCAGGGCGAATATGCACACTTTTCCGAGCTTTTCATGCCTTCTAGCCTCGATCAGATGTTTCTCCCCCTGAACCTATCCCTCAACCAACAATTTTATTTATCTTCACTATCAAGGTTAGATAGATACATTTGCTAGTAGTCAGGTTGCCTCTCAAAAAAACCAACTTAAAGTTATGGGAGCGTTACGAACAACATTGAGTTTGTTTCTTAATTAGCCAATTCTATTAGCGCACCCCAGGAATTCGAATCATTCATTTAGCACCGCTCTAATTCTACTATCGGGTGGAGACAGCTTTAAAAGCATCTTGGTTGACAAGGTCTTGAATTCTTTCACTTCCCTCGTACACCATACTGCTTACTGCATCACCTCTCTACTCAGACAGGAAGAGCCTATAACAACAAAACCAATCACACAATCAACCAGCCGATCACAAATACTCTAAATTGACCAGTACAAAAAAATTAGAAACTCGATTGAAGGCGTTTATTATTTCCAATTAAACTTATTTTGCGAATATTTATGTAGCTTCACAATCCTGTGAGGGTATCATTTGGCCATGCATTATAGTGGAACTTTGATAAATAATGTTGAAATTTCAGTTTCTTAAGAATTTATGGTTGGAATTCATCATCATCATGAAGCTGAGTGCAAACGCAAAGCTCTGCTAGGGTTTTTTTTGCTTCTGGCGCTACCCCCTACGAGTTCAAAATGGAACATCCTCCGGAACTAAGTCCAGAGGATCGGCGGCGTTTCCTCGATGAGGCTTTTAGGGCCTTGGTGGCTTCCACACCCCTCCCACCTTCTTCTGCACCGGAATCTAGCGATGGATTTGTCAAACGGGTAGAAGATCCACGATTCCAGATCATGTCGACCGCTTCAAGGCTGAAAGCCCTTGCTCTGAGTGAGAAATGATTGATTGATCAATTTACCGGTATCTGGCCTTTGCCAAAGACAATGGATTACTGAGTTAAAAAGAACTGGATGCCACTGATCTCATGAGGATTGCAACACTGTTTTTGTGGAAAAGGTTTTTCCTTTTCAAAAACAAAGAAGACAAAGATCTCATTTTCAGGAGCGGACCTTAATTCATAGGTCCTCGAGGTTTATATCTAAATCGATGGAGTTTATCCTTTGACCCAGAAAAGTATGTGCCCTCTGCAGTTCCAGTTTGGGTTCATCTCTACATTGCTGGAACGATGAAACTCTTCAAGCAATCAGGAACTCTCTTGGCAAATACATAGATAAGGAGGAACCTAAGGGACCTCTATTTTCTTGTGCAAGGATATGCATAGAGGTAGATCTGGAAAAAGGTAGATTACAAACAACTACATTTCAAATGCAAGAAGTGCCATGAGTATGGACACTTTGTCAAAAACTGTCCAAAAGCATTGCAAGAAATCCCTGAAAAAAATCAAGGAGAAGGCTGGCAACAAGTTAAAAGAGGATGAAAAATGCCTACACCAATTACTGTACCAAAGGAGTCACAGCCAGAGAAAAGCAAAGTGCCAACACAGGAAGGAAAAGGAGCCTCAACTAGCAATCAGTTTCAGGCTTTGAATGCAGAAGAATGAAAGATCCCAATGTCAAAAACCCTCTTAGTTGAAGTAGAAAGAGAATTTCAAGATGCCTCTGCAATCGGCAACACGCTTGTCTTTTCTCCCAGAGATGAAAGGTTTGAACAATCACACGAGGGCTCTCCAACATCAGGAGGCTCATGGGAGGAGATGGTTAAACAAAGCAAAGCCACTCCACAAGGTTTTACTCATGAGCACTCCTCCTCCAAAGGATATCAGGAGATGCAAGAACTAGGCCCACCCCCAAACACTAGAGGAAGAAAATCACAAAGGTATCACAAAGAACAGGAAGCAGAGAGAGAGCTAGAACTCGGAAGACAACGAAGCCTTGAGGAAACCAAACTTCTTCAAAATTCTAAGAACTCAGGAGGGGAAAAAGCGGATGGTAGGTCCAGAGCAGGTCCTCAATCGCTCAAGAAACAATGAAATTTGTCTCTTGGAATTGCAGGGGCATGGGAGGATCAATCAAAGTGGAAGCCATAAAAGACATTATTAAATCTGAAAGGCTAGATATATTGCTAATCCAAGAGACAAAAATGAGTAACGTGGAGGTAATGGCACTCTCACGTATTTTCTAGAAAAATAGTCATGGAAAATCCATAAGCTCCAGAGGTGCATCTGGAGGAATAGCTACTTTTTTTTCAAACAAGTTCGATATAAAATCAGTTAGATAAAACTATCATTGGCTTATGATAGAAATTCGGGAGAAAGAAGAACCAAATTCCCTGTATATCTGTAATGTATATGGGCCAACGCATTACAGAGATAAGCAAAAATTTTGGGAAGAACTCTCATTGCTAAAAGAGGATCTGAGAGGAAAAAATATCATTATTACAGGGGATTTAAACACAACAAAGTCATAGCTCGAGAAACGAGGTGGCTCGAGAGTCAGAGACCCCTACGGAGAGAAGATGGAGGACCTTATTTCAGATATGGAATTGCTTGACCCGCCTTTGAAGAACAGGAAATTCACGTGGATAAATAGAAGGCTTAGCATCAGCCATATTGCAGCAAGACTTGATATATTTATGGTAAGCTCCTCCTTCCTTCAAAAAGACCTTCTTCCAGCCTCTTTCGCGTTGCCTTCAGTTGTCTCTGATCATAATCCAATCTCTTTGGTTCTATCCTCCGCTGCAAAACTTGGTCCCATTCCTTTCCGCTTAAATCCCATATGGCTTCAAGACGTAAAAGTTATGGAACTAATCCAAGCTGCGTGGAACTATAATTGCGTGGGATCTCCTAGTTTCATCTGGGAGTCTAAGTTAAGATCTGTGTGTTATTCCCTTAAGAGCTGGGCGAAATCCGCTTTTAAGAGTCCAAGCTTTCTAAAAAACCAGCTTCAAATTGGTCTAGCCGCTCTACAATCCAACATGGAGAAGGTGGAAGTGACTTAATCGCTTATTAGTCAGGAAAGAGAGTTGAATAATAAGATAATAAGTGCAGCAAGACAATAGGAAGAATAATGGATAATGAAATCCAGGCAGTTGTCGTTAAAAGGGGGAGATATCAATATAGATTACTTCCACAAGCAATCTAAGGCAAGGCTCAGCTTTAATATGATTAAGGAATTGAAAGACAAAAACGGGAATAGGATTCTTGGGCAGGAGGATATTAAGGTTCGCATATTCCAGCACTTCCAAGAGCTCTACTCTGACAACAATGAGACTGACCCCAATGCACAGGTTGACCTTCTATCTGGAATCCCTTCTCTTATTTCTAATTTTGAGAACAGATAATTGTCAAAACCTATTATGGAATACGAGATAAAAGAAGCAATCTGGTCATTGCATATCGATAAGGCTCTTGGGCTTGACGAGTTCACCATAAATTTCTACAGAGCAGTGTTGGATATCATAAAAGAAGATCTGAAAAGGATGCTAAACTGGACAAGGAAGAAAGATAAGATTGGTGGGGCCACTAACTCTTCCTTCATGACCTTGACCCCAAAATAAAAAATCCCTTTGTCGATTGATTGATTCAGGCCAATCTCTCTTTGTAATATCTCATATAAAATTCATTCAAAAATTTTGGCACCATAATGAAGAAAATCATGGGCCGTCTAAGGAGTCACAAGGAGGCTTCGTAGTTGGGCGCCAAATTCTTGACAATATCATCATTGTTCAGGAAGCCATCCACTCCAGCATGGAAAGAAAGCAACAAGGTATGGCTATAAAACTTGATATGGCTAATGCATTTGATAGAGTAAATCGCTTCTTTCTCTTTGAAATTATGTTCAAATTTGGCTTTTCCAAAAGATTTGTTAGATGGATTAAGGCTTGCATCAGCAGTCCTTGGATAGCCCCGTTGGTAAATGGTAGACCCACCAAGTTTTTCCAAGCTACCAGGGGTCTTCGACAAGGTTGCTGTCAAGCACTCTAATTGCAGATAATTAAATATCAACACACAGAGTGTATGAAATTTATTGTCAACCCGAGAAAGTCTTTTTATTTCAAAGGACAAGTGCACAATATATGCTTAAACACAAAACCATTAGGAGTGAATACTTTTATCTTCTATCATCTATGTTCATCCCCAGAATCTATGCAATCCCAATTGCCTTCTAACTGCTATACTACAATTCCTTACTATTATGCATCAAGCAAAATAAATATCAGATCTAATCAACGATTGCAGGAAGGAAATCTCAATTGTATTCTAAAATAATCAACTGTCTAATTTAATCAAACTGGGAATCATAAAGCATAACCTGAACACTACTCTAGAATTTAAATAAAAGAGATTGAAGCAACTGTTCTAAGAAACTGAATTGCAAAATATAAATCAATCAACACATAACAGGAAAGCTAATTCGTAGGAGCTTCTGGGATTACGTTTCAGCTGTAGGATGAGCACAACAGTGTGAACAGAAATTGAATTACATAAAACAAACCTGACTCAGTCGACTGTTATTGATACCATTCACCAACCTCACAAATAAATCATTTACTGAGAAATCCACATGATGAATATTGCTGCTGCGTACAAAGGAAAGATCAAAGCATCACACAACAAGAAAGATGAAATCCTAAATTAACACAGCAATCTCTGTGGAAGACGGGCCCAGTCTTCACACAGAGACGCTGGTTGAACAACACTCTCCTTAACTCAGAAGCAACTCCTTATATTAACAGAAGGATAAGTACGCAGTTTCAGCTTGACTGCTAATGCAAGATGAATTAATTAATTGCTGTCCAACCCCTCAGTCGAGGTAATTTCCCATATTTATACATACAAATTGCAACATCTAAACCTATAATTGGGCAGCCATGAAGATCTCTGATCTTCAGGCGCCCTAAATAATCTAGCTGTTACAACGCGTGGCAGAACTGAAATATCCAAATATGCGAGAAGTATTAATTGTCCCAAGAGTGACGGTCCTTCCAGCTCACAGCTGGATTCGAGCAGCGACATGCTTAAGATAGTTCTTCGGTTACAGCTGCCCTGCCACGCCTATACCTTGATTGCCGATTTGAGCCCCAAGGAACCTTCCACAAGCGATGATCGTTCCTTCATGACTTGTTCAGCTCCGATCTTCCTGCAGTCTATTGTCTTACTACCTTCATAAATCGCATCATGTTAGCACAGATTAAGAGATGAACAGCTTTAATCATCACAATCATAAGTATTAACACAATAAAACAATAATCGGCCATACCTTGGTAAATTGGGGAATATATAAGGACAATAAGTTGAATTGCCAAGGTAATTGGTGTAAGACAAGGTAGGGGACAATGATAAATGATGGTCAAAAAGGGCCAATTCTGGGCTCAACATCTCCCCCCAACTATCCTGTTGCATGTCCTCATGCAACAACCTGCATCTGAATATTGTACTGAACTTTGTCCAGGCAGAAGGAAAGAATGTAGATAAATCAGGCACCCCCTCTATCCCTTTGAAAAATTTCTGTGATCAACCCGGCATCTTCCAATTTTACTGTTCCCCTTTCCACCGCTACTTGCTAATATCTGCAGTTCTCTTATGCTATGCCTGGGGAAGTTGAAAAGACACATTCAATCTGAATCCAATTCAATAATACCTGTAGGAGGTGGAAGCACTGGTTCTTGTGGGACAGTGTCTTCCAGCGCATCCTTTTCAATTTGCAGCTCCTCCTCCAAGATTTCAGTGTCACCTGAGCAGGGTGTCTGTACCTGTTCATCATCACTCCATTGTGTATCAGGAATGATCTCTACTCCCGGGTTATCCTCCAACTGCAGTTCAGGGGTTCTTGCTGCAGCATCCAAGGATGTTGGTTCTTGTGTGGCAACATCCTGGCTTACATCTTTATCTTTATTTTGCTGCAACTCCTCTTCTATGAGTTCTGTATCATGAGAGCTTTCTGGGGTCACCACCCAGAGTTCATCGTTGAATGCCAGAATATCCTCTGTCCCAGCTTCTTCTCCTGTCTGCTCAGTTGGTTGGATGGTCAAATTCAGGATTGCTGGTTCTTGTGTTGCAGCATCCTGTTTCAACTTATCACTGTCCTGCATTTCCGTTTCTTCTTCTAAAATTATTGTGTCCTGGGAACGTTCTGGGGTTACAGCACAATATTCTTCACTATCCTCCAGAGTATCCTTTGGCTCCATGATCTCTGTATCAAGGGAACATTCTGGAGTCTCACCATATTCTTTTATAAGCTCCAGAGCATCCTTCATTTCCTGTTCTTCTCCCATCTGTTCCATGATTTCTGTATAGTGGGAGCAATTTGGGATTGCCATACATTCCTCATAAATTTCCAGGGCATCCTCCACTCCCTGTTCTTCTCCAATCTGTTCTATAACTTCTGCATCATGGGAAGTAGCGGCTGCAGCAAGGATGTTTAAAGGTGCTGGTTCTTGTGTTGCATCATCCTTTTTCTTCACTGCTTCCCCTTCTGTGGCTACAGGCTGTTGTGCTGAATAAGTGCTAAGTAAAATTTTATGGCCTGCTTCCTCAAAGATCTCCCCACAGGTGGGGCAAAGTATTCGCTCATCCTTTTCTCCAGCTTCAGCAGAAGCTGTTTCCTCCACTTGGTCTGCAGCCTCTATTAATGTATACATCTTCCTTCCACCCTGCTTTTGGCAGATTTCCTTCCATGTTTCCAGCTCCTTTCTAAGTGCTTGGAGGTCCTCTTTCAGCATTGCATTCTCATACAAGAGTCCCTCAACCCCCGGCTCCTCCTCCACTGGCCTTTGTGGAGCATCCCTCGGTTTTGGTGTAAGGATGGGGGGTTCAACCTGTGTCTCTAAGGTTGCCCATTTTGTTCTGGCTGCCTCTGCTGCTGTGATTGACCGAGTTCGTTTCCTTCTGATTGGTGCCACTAAATCAAACTCATTGGTGGCCCTCTTCCTTTTCTGTGGGGGTTTCTTTTGTGACTTTCCTTTTTGTAGTGTTTCTTCTCGTGGAGCTGGAATATAGGGAGGCAAAGCTGAAGTTAAAGGAATATTTACCTGCCCCCCATGCTGTTCTTCTTCAATCACAGCTGCTCCTCCTGCCCATTCCGGTGAAGACTCGATTGTGACCAGCTCAATATCTTCTTCCATTGCTCTGGCTCCGTCATCTTCAGGTTCCATTGTCGCAACATTCGATGCTGCTCCAATTTCACCTTCTGCTGCCGGAGCTGCCCTGTTGCCTAGGTTTTCCACAAGGGTTTCATCTACATTGTCGCCTGACAGCTCTGTTTGTGCTTCCCCTCGCTCTCCTTCAAATGCCGTGTCATCCCCCACTGGTTCTGCTTGTGATGGGGATTCATCAACTTCAAATGGCTCTGCCTGTGCCCCTGTTTGTTCTTCCTCTGTGGTTTTGCCAACCCCTGATGGTCCTGCCTGTGCCCCCTGTTGCTCTTCTTCCGTTTCATCCCTCCCGGATGGTCCTGCCTGTGCCCCCTGTTGTTCTTCTTCCATTTCATCCCTCCCCCCAACTTCACTGGAGGAACTCCGGTCCTCCTGTTTTGGCGGAACCGGTAATTGCTGTAATGGAATAACCCTCAAGGGAACAGGTTGCTGTGGCCGGGTGATGAATTGCTCCCATGTTATATTATGTTGGGCCAGGGTTCTTTTAATAATTAACTTAATGAGGCCATGGTGGGTGAGGGAGGATAATGGGTGCTTTGCAGATTGGACGAATGTTGCCATATGGCGCAAATCATGCAATAGGTAAAATGGAATATTTAACAAAATGCCATGACGGAGATGAGAAAGCAAAGGAAGTTCAGAGTTGTACACAGTTTGATATCTACCTTCGCAAGTTATGTATTTCTTGAGGAAGATAGCGACCTGGTCCCATGGCTGCGGCAGTGACTTCAATGCAATCCCTCTCCTGGATGCTTCAACTTGCTCCCCTGGAAGTAAAAATTGTTCCCGTGCAACTGTTGCAGGAACTCGACGGTTAAACCAAGGTTTTCCCGCCAGCGGGATAGCTGTAACCTCGGATATAATGACCTCCGAAACATCTATACACAGCCCCCACACCGTGGAGTGTGTTTTAGTAAGATTCAATGCGAATTGCAGGGCTGCGTCCCGGTCGAATCCATCCAATCGTTCAAAGAACTCGACCCAGCCAGCGGCTTGAAAAATGGCCAGAACCTGCAAATTTCGTCTAAGTTCCCGGGTATTGAAAGGTTCATGGCGAACTGGAATGCCCATGGTCCTGGCTGCAAGATAGAACTGCTGTTTCGACAGAGTACAGGATCCAGAATGGAAGTTGCAGCGCGGAGAATGCACGAATCGTTGAGCGGAGACGTTGAGCGAATGAACTAATTCAGAAAGTTAAGCGCAGAGAGGAGTTTAAAATTTTCATGCCGAATTGGGGAAGGTGGCAGTTATTAGTATTACGTCGTACGAGGGAAGGGTTCAATCGGATATAAATGGTGGTACGAGTGAAGGTACGGCCAATCTCGTTTACATGATATCAATACTTAATCACGTGATAAATGAAAGCCATACCTCATAAATCTGTGCGTCGGAAGGCTGCGGAAACTGGTGGAGCATGGAGTTGGTGACGTCATGGAGCCGAACGCGTGCACAATCAGACGTGGAATCATGATGACTCGGATAAGGCACTGATTTCCTTCGCCGGTAGAACACAAGGCGTCGCATCCTCCGGGTTGAAATGATGAGTTCGCCGGCAGGACTGGACTGAATCAGCGTCATAATTAGCAGGTTGAACAATCCTTCTGTTAACACGGGAGTTACCACTGCAAATTGCCAAAGAAATGATCACACGGCCGATGAAAAAGCTTGTTGCAGCTAACAAGAAAGAAGTTACAGCTATCGGGAAAGAATTCGTGGCAGCCGGAAAAAGATTCACAATATCCGGGAAAAATTACGGCTGTCACGGGAAAATTTTACAGCGGCGGAAGAGACTTACGGCTGGCGGGAAAAGATTTTACGAATATGGGAAATATGTCGCAGCCGCTGGAAAGAAATGACAGCTGTGGTGTGGAAGTGACTTGGTCAATGAGGTGGCGGCCAGGAAATGATGTGGCGGCTGCGAGAAAAAGATGTTGCAGCCGCCGAAGTTACAGCCGCCGGGATTGCAGCTGCCGGAGTTGCAGCTGTCGGAAAAGATTTGACGGCGGACGGAAAAAAAACATTACGGCTACCGGGAAGTGAAATGGCCGTGGCTGGTAAATGGAATGGCAGCTGCGGAAAATGAGATGGCAGCCGTGGAAGATGAGGTGGCAATAGCTGGTGAATGAGGTGGAAACCATGGGGACGATGAGGTGGCAGCCGCGGAAACTGGAGTTGCAGCCGCCGATGTTGCAGCCGCCGATGTTGCAGCCGCTGATGTTGCAGCCGCAAATGTTGCAGCCGCCGATGTTGCAGCCGCAAATGTTGCAGCTGCCGAAATTGCAGTAGTCGAAAAAGATTGACGGCTGACGGAAAGGGCATTATGGCTACCGGGAAATGGAGAATATGGTTGCCGGAAAAGGATATACGGCTGCCGGAAAATATGTTGCAGCCGCCGGAAAATATGTTGCAGCTGCCGGAAAATATGTTGCAGCTGCCGAAATATTTTTTTTTTTTTTTTTTTTTTTTTTTTTTAACACAAGGACGGCACAGAGAGATTTTCATTATGGGCCCCAAACTGATCGTTCTCCTGGCGCTTCCCTGAAAAATTTTTCTTAAAAGACAACAGCAAGCAAAGAGATCAAATGCAAAAAAGAAAGAAAACGACAACTATACGCTACAGCAAGAAATTATTTATGTACAGCAAATATGATTTTCATTTTAAGATTTGGTAAAGGTAGAAAAATGTTCCTGCTCTGGTGCCAATTGGTAGTTTGGATCAGCAGCAATCTGTGAAATGAATGCATCTTTCGAAATGGGCTTCCGATACAGTCGCAGCCTATGGCCATTAACAAGTAATGGCATACGGTTTTCATCAATGGTGACCAGGCGAACAGTGCCGTTGTCAAATACCCTGTCAACCAAATATGGACCCAGCCATCTTGTGCGTAATTTCCCTTTGAAATCTTTCTTGAATCTAGAGTCGTACAGTAGTGCCCAGTCTCCTTCATGGAAGATTTTCTTTTTGATGAATCGGTCATGCCAGTTAGATCTCTGTTGCTGAAGCAGCACAGTCTGGTCTACCGCAGCTAATCGTTTCTCATCCAGTTCATTCAATTGATTCAATCTTCTTTTCTGGGCTTCTGTTACATCCAGGTTCATTTCAATGGTTGTTTTCAGGGTCTTGATCTCAAATTCAATTGGAAAGATGGCACTCTTACCATACACCAGATCATAGGGAGAAAAGCCCGTGGTGTTGCGCCAAGTCGTGCGATATGCCCACAGTGCTTCTGGAAGTCTGTCAGCCCAATCCCTTCGATGGCTTTTAACTGTTTTAGTAAGGATTGCTTCGATAACTTTATTAGTGCTTTCCACCTGACCATTGGCCTGGGGATGATAAGGTGAAGCTATCTTGTGCTGCACATGATACTTCCGGAGCAAGGATTCAAATTGGTGTGAAATAAATTGTGGTCCGCCATCGGTAACTACTTCCTTTGGTACTCCAAAACGGGTAAAAACCTCACTGTACAGGAAATCAATCACCGCCTGGTCGTTTGCCTTAGCCAAAGCTACAGCTTCTACCCACTTAGTCATGTAGTCTGTACACACCAAGATGTAAACCTTCTGTTTGGAAGGAGGGTTGATAGGACCAACAAAGTCCAATGCCCATCTATCAAACGGTTCTAGTACCACTTGGGGCTGTAAAGGCATCTGATCTGTCTTATTAGGTTGGCCCATCCTTTGGCAGCTGTCGCAGGACTGAACATATTTTTTAGCATCTCTGAACAGTGTCGGCCAATAATAGCCCATCCGCAACGCCTTATGTCCTGTTCTTTTATCTGCAAAGTGTCCTCCGCAAGGTTCATCGTGACAGGCCTTCAGTATATGAAAGATCTCATCTTCCCTTACACATCTTCTAATTTCAAGATCAGGTCCTGTGTAAAAGAGATGGCCTTTAAGCCAACAATACATGGCACTTTGCTGAATAATTTTTCTTTTCTCTCGTTTAGACATATGTGGCGGAAGTTTCCCTGCAGCCAAATAATTAGCAACATCTGCATACCAGGGTGAATGAGCTGAGAGTGCAAATAAATGTTCATCCGGGAAAGCATCCTCAACAGGTGAACTATCATCACTGTTAGTAAATCGTGATAAAAAATCAGCAACAACATTTTCTTTTCCAGGTTTATCTATAATAGTAATATCAAATTCCTGTAATAATAAAAGCCACCTGGTTACTCTGGCATTAGTGACATGTTTATTCATTAAGTACTTAATGGCAGAGTGATCAGTATGCACAAATGTAGGATACCCAGTAATGTAATGCCGAAACTTATTAATAGAATAAACAATAGCAAGAAATTCTTTTTCAGTAACAGTATAATTTAGTTCAGCAGGGGCTAAGTTTTTACTCACATAATAAATAGCATAAGGTACTTGACCATCCTGCTGTCCTAGTACTGCTCCAATGGCGGTATCAGAAGCATCTGAAGAAATGTGGAAAGGTATGGTCCAATTAGGTCCCCTTAAAATAGGGGCTGTGGACAGTTTCTCTTTAAGCTCATCAAATGCTGTCTGGCATGCTGTACTCCATACAAACTGTGCGTCCTTCATTAACAATGAAAACAAAGGCGAAGCAAGTTTGGAGAAGTTTTCTATGAATCTTCTGTAATACCCAGCATGTCCCAGAAAACTTCGCACCTCTTTCTGAGTTGAAGGGGTTGGTATATTCTTTATCACCTTAATTTTTGAAGGATCCACTTGAATACCATCAGTAGAGATGAAATGTCCTAATACCACCCCCTCACTCATCATCATGTGGCATTTTTCAGTGCTCAGTGAGAGGCGAGCCTGTTCACAGCGAATTAAAACTTTCTTCAAATTTTCCAGTGCTTCCTCAAAATCACTGCCATAAGGAGTAAAATCATCCATAAAAATCTCCATGCTATCATTAACCAACTCAGAAAATATGCCAATCACAGCTCTTTGGAACGTTGCAGGTGCATTGCACAATCCAAAGGGAAGCACCCTGTAGGCGAACGTTCCCCAAGGGCAGGTGAAGGTGGTCTTATCCTGATCCTCTAGAGCAATCTGAATTTGATTGTACCCACTGAATCCGTCCAGGAAGGAGAAGAACTTCTTCCCAGATAGGTTATCAAGTACCTGGTCAATAAAGGGCAGAGGAAAGTGATCCTTTTGTGTAGCCTTGTTCAGCTCCCTATAATCAACACAGACTCTCCATTTACCGTTTTTCTTGGGTACAATTACAAGTGGGGAAACCCACTCACTGTCTGAGATAGGATAGATGAATCCTGCTTCCAAGAGTTTCTGGATTTCTTCCTTCACTATATCCCTCAGATTGGGGTTCATGCGTCGTTGGGGTTGACATACAGGCCGGGAGTCGTTTTTAATATAAATATGATGATTGCACAGACTAGAAGGAATACCCTTCATGTCTGTATACTCCCAGGCGAATGCCCCCTTACGTTCCTTCAAGAGATTGGTTAGGCGCTTTTGTTCTTCTGAGGAGAGAGCAGGATTGATGTTCAAAGTTCTTCCAGGCTCTACCTCAATAGGAATACTTCTCGAGCTTTTCAATACTGGGATTATATTTGTGTCATTGGCTAGTGCTTCCTCCGTAAGCTGTTCTTGTTCTTCTTTGCCGAGGGTACTGTTCAGAAGTTGATAAACTTCCTTGTCTACAGAAGCAGGTTCGCTAATGAAGTTATTAATGGCATCGTCTTCTGTTTCGTTTTTGAAAGTTAGTGCCTTCCCTATTGTTAGTAATGGCTGAACATCTTCTTCTTCTTCTTGTTCTATCCAAAGGGAGGTTTCAGTCTCTAGACTCGGCCTTGCTGGAGGGTACAGGGTAAGATTTTTGGTTTCCATGCCATCAGATATAGTCATAGATCCTGATCGACAGCTGATGCAAGCATCAGCTGTAGCCAACCAGGGCCTTCCTAAAATCAATGGATGTCCCCCCAGCTGTGATTTTGGCTGTAATACCAGAAAATCGGCAGGGTATTCCCACGAGTCTACTGAAATAACGAGGTCGTCCAAAATCCCTTCAGGTCTGATGGTGGATCTGTCTGCCAATTCTAAGATAGTAGGGGTCGGTCTAATATTGGTGAATCCGAGCTTCTTTACAGTCTCCATCGTTATAACATTGATCGCAGCTCCTAAATCTACTAGTACGTTGGGTATCTGCGTTTGTCCTATGTGTACAGTGACAGTAGGATTGCCGGGATCCTCATACTTGGTTATAGGGGTTTTTCCAGTCATTAAAGCGGATAAATTCCCTATAACATGGACAGTAGGAGGATCTCTGGGTTTCCTTCCCGGTTTTTTAGTGCACAGGTCCCGAACAGTTCTAGCATAGATAGGTACATCTTGAAGAGCTTGTAAAAGGGGAATCTTAACATAAAGGTTCTTCAGTTCTCCTAAGAGATTGAACTGAGGTTGCCCCCCTCTTTGTGGCAGCATCAATCTCTCAGGGTAAGGTGGTTGTCTTACCAACTGGGTAGGCTGCGTGTTATCCACTTCATCGTTTATTGTTTCAGCCCTCCCTTCTGAGGGATGCTCAGCGTCTTCAATAATAGGAACCGGATCAGATAGATGCTGGGAACTCTCTCCTTTGTCATAAACAGTAGGTGGAATATTTTCTGAAGTTACACGTTCTACTATCTTTCCAGACCGTAAGCGAATGTCATTACAAGGTACAGGGGAGAGAGAGTAGGCTGGCATATTGAGAGTTTCCAGTTGCTGGACTGTTTTATTATTTGGGTTAGGGTTAGGTTGGGCAGGCAGCTGAGGCCGTATTGGTATGTTAGGCACAGGATTATTTTGCAGCTGCAGCTGCGACTGCTGAGGTAGGTATTGAGGATATTGCTGAATTTGAGGATATGGAGGATACGGTAACTGTTGAGGTGGAGGTGGTTGAGGAAACTGATTCCCAGGATGGAAGTTCCTCCATCCAGGAGACCATGAAGTAGGTTGATGAGGTGGCTGTGTCCAAGGACTCCATGAATTATAACCTTGCATCGCAGGTTGAGGGGAATTCCACTGAGCATAATTTGAAGGGAATTGTGTATTCACGTTTTGCATATTAGTATTCCAATTATTCAAATTATTCAAAAATGGAAATGAATCGGGAGACATACCTTGATTCCGGGGCTGCCAGGGTTTCTTCTGTGCAATAAAGTAGGCTGAATCCACCTCTGGAGTTGATGCCTGCAGAACAGCTTTCACTTGGGGCAACGTGGGGCATTCTTTCATATCATGATTCAGCTCACACAGTTGACATACTTGAACTTTGTCAAGAGGGCATTCTTTCAGTGGATGAGTCTTTCTACATCGGGGACAAAACACTCCTAGTGTGAGATCCTCCACTGCCTGTCTTTGCTTGGCCTTCAAGACGTCAATCTCTGAAGAGATAGAGCTCATCATTTCTGTTTTAAAGTTTTCAAGAAGATTGCCTATCTCTGCACGTGTAGCTCCCCCATTGGATGACTTCTGAGTTCTGTCGAAGACATCACGTTCCAGGTTATTTCGTTTATGCTGCTTATTATGCCTAGAAGATCCCCTGGAATATCTCTTACATAATTCCACAATTGTCTCAAAAGATTCTTTAGAGATATCCCCCTTTCCTAATAAATTTAGCATGTCTAAACAATCGTCCCTGATTCCTCGAAGCAGGATGATCTTAAGCACATCTAGTCCCATGTTCGTCTGTCCAGCTCTCTGCACATTGTACAGCAACCTCTCTACAAAATCCTCCAAGCTTTCGTCCTCTTTCTGTACCATCTTGAATAACTCCTCCCTCTTGTCCCTGGTGTTACAATATTCTTGATATTTTTCCAGGAACACTTGCTTCATCTTGTTCCAATTAGCAACAGTTCCTCCCCCAAGGCTCATGAACCAACGTAATGCATTGTCCTTCAGGGTGGCAGGAAAAAGCTTTAACTTTTGAGCATCTGTGACATAATCATAGCTGCGACAGAGGATATCGAATTCAAACAGGAATTCGTCTGGATCTTCTGCCGCCCTGCCATGGAAGCGGGGTAACACCGACGGTGAGATGTTTTTCATAGGAGCTGTCCCCTCGAGCTGCTGTATTGGGAATTGCAATGTAGCCATCGTTTCTGGCGGGGAATCATCTTCATGATGGTATTGTACCACTGCTTCTTCCTCTTCATTCTCATGTCTGTTATTCATCTTTTCTTCTGTATCTTCTCCTTCGTTTGTTCCTTTATCCCTAACCTCAGTTGTAACAGCTGCGTATTCTTCGGTTGTAACAGCTGCGTATTCTTCGGTTGTAGCAGCTGCGTATTCTTCAGTTGTAACAGCTGCGTACTCAATTGCAACAGCTGAATCAGTTGTTCCTTCTTTAGCAGGAGTATATGCAGGAATCGCCGCTGCTCCTGTATCCTCCACTGTAGATCCTGATGCTGGCGCTCCAGGATCAGCAGGGCCTCTTTTGATAGGAGTCTCCCGTTGACGAGATCTGACAGCTGAATCCGTTTTGTCAACAAGGTCGTCGATGAATGTTCTTCTGCCCAGCGGAGGAGCTCGACCACGACCCGAACCACCTGCACTGTTAGTAACTTGTGGAGTTTTGGGGGTTGGGAGGTGATCGCGTTTTACCCTCCTCGTATTCATGCGAAGCAGATCATTTCAAAAACAACCAAAAGACTGACTAAAAGCAATTATCAGATACAACTAATGACTAGTGTTTAATTTTTATCCTTCCCCGGCAACGGCGCCAAAATGTCAAGCACTCTAATTGCAGATAATTAAATATCAACACACAGAGTGTATGAAATTTATTGTCAACCCGAGAAAGTCTTTTTATTTCAAAGGACAAGTGCACAATATATGCTTAAACACAAAACCATTAGGAGTGAATACTTTTATCTTCTATCATCTATGTTCATCCCCAGAATCTATGCAATCCCAATTGCCTTCTAACTGCTATACTACAATTCCTTACTATTATGCATCAAGCAAAATAAATATCAGATCTAATCAACGATTGCAGGAAGGAAATCTCAATTGTATTCTAAAATAATCAACTGTCTAATTTAATCAAACTGGGAATCATAAAGCATAACCTGAACACTACTCTAGAATTTCAATAAAAGAGATTGAAGCAACTGTTCTAAGAAACTGAATTGCAAAATATAAATCAATCAACACATAACAGGAAAGCTAATTCGTAGGAGCTTCTGGGATTACGTTTCAGCTGTAGGATGAGCACAACAGTGTGAACAGAAATTGAATTACATAAAACAAACCTGACTCAGTCGACTGTTATTGATACCATTCACCAACCTCACAAATAAATCATTTACTGAGAAATCCACACGATGAATATTGCTGCTGCGTACAAAGGAAAGATCAAAGCATCACACAACAAGAAAGATGAAATCCTAAATTAACACAGCAATCTCTGTGGAAGACGGGCCCAGTCTTCACACAGAGACGCTGGTTGAACAACACTCTCCTTAACTCAGAAGCAACTCCTTATATTAACAGAAGGATAAGTACACAGTTTCAGCTTGACTGCTAATGCAAGATGAATTAATTAATTGCTGTCCAACCCCTCAGTCGAGGTAATTTCCCATATTTATACATACAAATTGCAACATCTAAACCTATAATTGGGCAGCCATGAAGATCTCTGATCTTCAGGCGCCCTAAATAATCTAGCTGTTACAACGCGTGGCAGAACTGAAATATCCAAATATGCGAGAAGTATTAATCGTCCCAAGAGTGACGGTCCTTCCAGCTCACAGCTGGATTCGAGCAGCGACATGCTTAAGATAGTTCTTCGGTTACAGCTGCCCTGCCACGCCTATACCTTGATTGCCGATTTGAGCCCCAAGGAACCTTCCACAAGCGATGATCGTTCCTTCATGACTTGTTCAGCTCCGATCTTCCTGCAGTCTATTGTCTTACTACCTTCATAAATCCCATCATGTTAGCACAGATTAAGAGATGAACAGCTTTAATCATCACAATCATAAGTATTAACACAATAAAACAATAATCGGCCATACCTTGGTAAATTGGGGAATATATAAGGACAATAAGTTGAATTGCCAAGGTAATTGGTGTAAGACAAGGTAGGGGACAATGATAAATGATGGTCAAAAAGGGCCAATTCTGGGCTCAACAGTTGCCCCTTGTCTCCCTTTTTGTACCTTTTGGTTGCAGAATCCATGAGCAGAAAGTTGCATTACCTTCAAGATATTGGGGAACTAAAAGGTCTAGAGCTAGCTAGAGGAGTTAAAGCTGCTAACCACAGTTTGTTGACAACACCATACTGATTGGGGGTGCGTCTACAATCATTGCAGAAAGATTCAAAGATGCACTCTCCACCTTCCTAAAAGCCTCAGACGGAAAGGTGAACACTTCTAGAAACAATGCCACTGTCATTGGTACGTATGAATGGCCCAAAATTGTGATAAACATAATCGTGAAATGAATTAAATCATGATAAACAAAGATGAACCAATGAAGAAGACACTTTAATTTTGGGTGATTGGGAAATAATTTTGAAATGATATGTTGGTAGTTTGCATTGCAGCCATGGGAAAAACCTGTAGCAATTTGATGACATGGTCATTTTTTAAGACTCTATGTACCCAGAGGAATTTCTTGGGTTTGTTTTGGGGAAAATTAGGAGCGAGCACGCATTTCTCTGAGCATTTCTTTCCTTGGATCTTGAAACCAACGCAAGGAGATGTGAATGATGTTTGTGGCTTGAGAGCAGTGAGTTCACTCCTCTACAAAACAAATTGATACCAAGCAAATTTTTTGTGTTAAATAAGCCTTTAAGCAAGAGGCCCATGCATGGGTGTGAGTTTTTTGCAAAGTCACTTGCAAACTCAAACTCATACATAGAAACTCCCTGTTTCCAATCGTGGAAGGAAATCAACAAAAATATGAAAACTATGATTGGAAGGGAATCCAAAAAAAACGGAAGGAATTCAACAAAAGGACAAAAATTGTGTCTAACTTTCCTCCTTAGCTTTTGGGAAGTTTCCATCCATGAGTGTTAGGAAACTTTCTTTTATCAGTTTATTTCATCTTCATTTCCATGATCTGGGATCAATCACGTTTGGAAAAAAATCCTCTAGATATTAAAATAAATAAATAAAATAAAAATAAAACTTTAATTACGCTCGAAACATTTTGAAATATTAAATGTACTTACATAAAAATAAATAAGGAAAAAAATATGACTAAAAATTATAATCAATGTGATGATAAGTTAAGATATATATATATTCTAATAAACTCTAAGTCAAAATTCTTTGGCTCTGGATTTTATAAAAAAAATTAATATGTAGAAGTTAGTTAAATTTTATGGTTTTATGTTAAAATATATTTAAATATAATAATTTAAAAATGGATTTTATATAATAATAATAAATTATAATATTTAAGAAAATATAAAAATATATTTGGGTTAGGTCAATTCTATAAGAGAAATAATTATTATTATTATTATTATCCATTAATGTAGTATCTAAGGCTGTGCTTACTTAGGGATTCTTTGTTCAGTTAAATTTTATGGTTTTATGTTAAAATATATTTAAATATAATATTTTAAAGATGGATTTTATATAATAATAATAAATTATAATATCTAAGAAAATATAAAAATATATTTGGATTAGGTCAACTTCATAAGAGAAATAATTATTATTATTATGATTATCCATTAATATAGTATCTAAGGCTATGCTTACTTCGGGATTCTTTGTGATTTGACGTTTTGTATTGTTCCACCTTACATTAAGATTTCTAATTGAAGATTTTTTCTTTTGGAATATTATTGTTTTTATTATTCCCTACCAAAGTAGGGATATACCGACGGTTAGTTAGTTAAAAAAATTTGACTTATAATAATTTGATTTTTAATATATAAAGTTTTTCAAAGTCTTGTAAAAATTTTTATTAAACATAATATTTTAAAAAATAAAAATAAATACTGTAATTTTTAAAATATAATAATCTAATTTTTAATTGGTGAAAGACATTTTTTATGGAACATAAATCCCTGTAAGAATGTTCTCAATTTTCAGAAATTAAAAATAAATAAAATTAATTTAACAAACTAAAATTTATAAAATAGCCATGTACCTAACATCTGTACCAGTGACATTCATTTAGATGTTTATGTTTTAACTATTGCTTTAACCATGGCTATTAACCATGTTTATGTATGATACCACTAAAGAGCAATCCAGTGAGTTTCATATAACTGCATATCTTCTTTACGTGATCAAACTGATCAAAAGTTTGAATGAAATGCTTGGTAGATGTGCTATAAATATGAGGTGTATAAATCGCTGGCAATCAATCGCAAATTCTGTTATGGTAATTTTAAATTCGGCACTTTCTTAACAACATGGCATATTCTTCACGGAAAATATACTTCCACCAAAAATCGTGGAGTTATATATAATATTATACTCTTTCCCATCCAATATTCCTGCAGGAATAAAACAAAAGTAAGTTATTATAGTTATGGTTAGTATTTACATAATAACTAAAAAATTTGTTTATTTAATTTTTTATACATAGTAACCAAAATCATTTCCATGTACATCCTAAAAGGTAGAAGGTTCATCATTTAATTATTAAGCATTTAGCTTAATAAGATAAAAATAATGAAATATCTAAAAATTAATTTATGTGCACTTCTAAAAATTATTTTTAACATTTGTTTTTTTAGAATTCAATATATTATAATTAAATAAAGTTTTTTTAGATATTTTTCAAAACTCAATATATTATTATAGTCATGTTTAGTGATTACACATGCAATTATATAGAATCTAAGAATTAATAAAGAAATACAGGAAGTCAAAAACTTTGGCATCAACAAGTACTTCTTTTATAGTCTAGAAGCGTAACAGGAATCCAACAAGAATTTCAATGTGGATGGTCCATCCATTACTTGTCAATTTGAAGAATAGAGTCGTAGGCATTATTTGACCAAAGCCGCCACTTAAAAAATGGAAATTGCTTTCCAAATTGCAAAACTTATCGTCACAATTGCACTTTTGAAGCTTCACTCAACAGCTATGTTATTTTTTACATTGGCGAGTACATCATCCAAGCTTGCTGTGTTTTTTTACTTCTTACCAAAACTTTGTTCCATTTTGTTCTATTCTTCTTTTTAAAACAATGAATGGGGATCTTATCAAGAAGTAGTTATTCTATTCTTATTTTTAAAACAATGAATAAGGATCTTATCAAAAAGTAGTTAAGTAGATGATCTTATCGGAACTAATATGAATGATGATCTTATCAAGAGTGGCAAGTGTAGAATAGCTTTGACTAAAGAGTAACTTTTAACGTTGCGTAGTCCATCCATTTTATCAACTCGTTAATTTGGAGTTAACTGGATAATTATATAATCTTTAAATCTGAATTAATGACATGAGTGATTAGAAGGACCTAAATTATTTGACTACTTTAGTATTGAGTGAAATTCATTATGAGGTAGAACAAAACTTTGAAGGACCTAGATTATGCATAGAGTGTACAGATCTCAACTTTGACCCAGATTGTCCTTACATACGCAGAGGGCGGCGTGAACCTTGAAGTTGGGCAGAGTAGTGATAGGTGTCGATTCATATTAACATCCCACTCTTCACTGTTATGGCATGCCCAGTAATATACGCTATTGTTATGTGTTTCTCTTGCGCCTTTTAATTTATAATATACTTGGAAGAAAAAGCATAATCCTTTAAATAGGCATGGATTAAAGGGCACGAGAGATATTATTCACAACTTTTATCTCATTACTTGATAATAAAAAAATTAAATAAATGAAAAATGTGTAAAAATAGATAAACATTCAAATTTAGATTTTTTTTAATTGCAAAGGTTTAGATATCGAAAATTATATGTATATATTATTTTTTACCGTTATCATTATTTTTGTTAATGTTGAGTAATAATTCAAGTGATTGCTAAGTATATGAAATAAACCATCAGTAACACTTTGTCTCACTTGTAGTTTATGTAAGTATTAATGTGTAATGAAATTTCAATAAAATTGTAAAATATACCAAATTTTTTTTTAACAGAAACAGGGGAAAGATTTATATAGCTAAAGGCTATGCACAGCCATTCATTACAAAAACAAAAGCCAGCACTCTGCATCTGAGATAGGAAAATTGCAGAGACTAATAGAGTTTTTATCATTGAGTTCTATGCTTCCTGACTTCCTATAGATTATGTTCTTACTATTGGGATAAACCCTTACAGATTGTTTACATAATATTAGACAAAAAAACATTCAGAGTATGAGCAACTAAGAGAACCTGCAGATTGGAGGATAATCCAAAAGGATGAAGAGACTGTCATGAACTGAAATTCTGCTGCTGAACTGAGGCCGCATCCATCATCTCCTGGTTTACAGTTGGGGCTTCCTGCACAATGCTGCAATGAGTTTTGCAGGCAAAAACTGAGGTATCTGCTTTGATACTATCCACTTTTTCCATCAGCTCAATGATATTTCGGTCCATGTCTTTCATGCGTGACTCCAGGCAAGAGAGCCGGGAGTGAATGTACCTGTCTTCCATGGCCAATTCCTCAATTTGGTTCGCAGTGGTGCATACAGCTGAGTACGTCCTGGACAGGTAAGTTTTAATTTCCGAAGGGAGCTGGCTTAACATGGCTATGGCCTGTCTGACCCCTTCCATGCTGCGAGCTGACGAGGGAGAGTCGACTTCAAACGGCGTGACAGGTTCCTGGGTGATACGGAGGTGTTGCAGAGCCGGAGCGAGGGCAGGGTGGGTAAGACTCTCCATCCTGTGAACTATGAAGCCAACGGACGCTTCGAGCCTTAAATGCCCAAGCGTGAGACCCGTTCGGGCCATGTGGAGGGCGCGTGGGTGGAAGCGTGGCGGCCAATCCAAGGCATGCCTAGAACAAATTTCCAAATGGTGGAGAGGGCCACCTTGTAAATAGTTTCTCCAAGTATGAAAACCCATAAGCAAATAGATCATTAAGGTATAAAACTATGTTTTAAAACATTGTTGAGAGAGGCTTGCCCCTTTTTCATAGTAACACCAACATTTGCTAGTTTATCCGCGATGGAATTGAGGTCTCTTAGCACATGGAAAAAGAGAGTATCATTTGGGAGTTCGAGACTCTGAATTCTTTTCTGAAATCTCTGACTTTTAGCATTTTTGTGGGAATTACCATTGCGCATAGCTTGGATTACATGCCTGGAGTCCCCGAATACCTGCAAATGTCCCATGTTGAAGGTGACCGCAATTTGAAGAGAGTGATACAGGGCCAACCATTCGGCTTGATTATTGGTGCTGATACCCGGTCCCCAAGAGAAGTCTGCTACTTTATTTCCTCCGGGATCAAAAATTATCCCCCCCACGCCTGCCACCCCCCGATAAAATTGTAAAATATACCAAATTAATGAGTTAAAGATAAATAATATTTCAAAATATAAAACAGTCCAAATATTTTGAAAAGAGACTTTTACTTGTTGGTTCACTTCAATATATTTTGTCTCATTTTTGTGTAAAGATAACATATATGTATGATGTGAATGAGAAAGTTTTCCTTGTTTGTACATAACATATGTCTAATAGTGGGTAGTGGGTGCTCTATCTGGGCATTTCTTCTCGAACAAATTCTTTATTACAAAAGGAAACAATTGATCCATCTTTACTCGACCTCTTCAAAAAGCACCACTATAAACAACTCTCTGCAAGGTGTGCTCTCCAAATAACATATGTGATTCACAAGAAGTTGCTCTATCAATTGGACAATTCATTTACTCTCCAATAGAATGTACACTCTAATTGGCAGGGAATTAGCTGCATGCAGCTTTCTCCCTTGTTCAAAAAGACCATTCAATATAGTATTTTTGAAAAATAATAATAATGTTTTAACATATATAGGATCTTTTACAAAAGGTAAGCATTAAAAATTATTAAAAGAACTTTAAAATATAGATAATATATTGGGATATAATAATATTAATGTTAAGAAAAACTGGTATTTTTTATGAGATATTTAATTAATTAAATAGGAAATGGAGAATGGATACCTACACGGATAGAATTGACTATAAGGCCTAAGAAAATGAAGAGAGTTCACATGGGTAACACAATTCCACTGCTCTACAACAACCCTCCATCATTGATTTGTCTTATGCTTTTCCTCCCAATTGTTAAAACATTATAATAACATAAACCCATGCACCCAAAATACCAACACCATTAATGAATGATAATGAGAAGAATAAATATTTATATATATTCTTTGTTGATTTGCAAAGAAACTAAAGTCTAAAGCAGAAGCTTTTCCTCTTTGGAAACTACCAAGGTCGTGGTAGACCTTATAAATTATACATTGTTTATTTTTATAGTCTTGCCTTTTGTATGGTTATTGTTATTTCCAAATTTCTCATGAGATGAAATCTCAAAATGAATAGTCGGTATATGTCGTTTCAGAGCTACTCCATGTGCATTAACATATTCATTTAGCAATGGCGACGTAGTTTTCAAGCCATGACCCACCGCTCTGGGACCTTGAATCTCCTTATCGTCAAACATAGCTGCTTGCTTTTTGTTTCAATAATTTTATGATAACGGGATAGGACAATGAAAAGGTTAACCTCATGTTGACTCCTAGGCAATACCAAAGGTTGGGATTCCAGATTCATGGTTCATTTGCATGTTATTGTGAGTCTGTAATAAAATCCACAGTATTCAAATATTGCAAAAGCTTATGGAGACTTGTCGGAGGGCATAAAGTTAACAAACCGATGAACTGTAACTCGACCACTTAATTTTTAACTTGACAGGGAATTAGCTGCAATGCAACTTTCCCTCTTGTTTTTATATATATATGTTTGTTCTTTATTTTAGTTTTTTTAATTTAAAAAGAATAATTATATTTACAAATTAAAATATGTTGTAATTAAAATTGTATATTCGATCGATTAGATATAGCAACGATCGACTAGATAATAAAAAAATTATGTGGAGGTAATTTGTTGATATTAAGACCAACTAAATAGAGTAATAAAAAGGTTATGGCATACCATATAGAATGGATCACGTTGTTTATCTATTGAATAGATGACCTAAGCGCAAGATATAGGCACCTAAGATTATCCATATGGTGGTGCCAATTTGTCTAAGCCCATGAATCATCATCACAACCTAGAAGACAATTAAGCATTATATGACTCTACAAGAATGGTGGTTTGGGAAATTATGTCTTTGCGTAGACGTGTATAAAGAACATAGAAACAAGGACTCTTTATATCTAAGTTTTTTAACATGAAGTTCCCAAAATCTTCTATCCATAAAAAAGAGTGTATGCATGACCAATGAGTGAAATTGACAAATATTTACGTAGATGTAAACTAAAATTAGAAACATTAATTCTCAAGATAAGTAATGGTTGCATAACCTTTAGTTAAATGAAACTTTGTTGTCAATGTCAAACTAATACATGGTCCCAAAAGAAACTCTCATAATTATGTGTAAGATGAGACCATCTCCACTAGCTCACCCCTTCAAGTGAGAATGACATTATTTTCCTTTATCTTTGAGGTGTTGAAAGCCATGCTTTTTGTTTTCCCAAGTTAAGTTGAAGCCCATGGGAGTTGTAAAAAGAAACCAATGGGAGTTGTAAAAAGAAACCAAAATATCTAGCTGTTTTTAGAGTTCTTTCATTAAATGTGACATCAAAATAATGACATTGAAGGATATCGATCTGCATTGGAAATAGTAGGTAACCATATGTATCCCATAATGTATCCAGTATGATCTCCTTTAGTTTTGTTCATCAATGTGGAGAGCAAAATGTGTAAGAGAGAACATGAAACGTTGTTTAACTCATATAGTGCTTTGGACTCTCTATGTAGTGTGTCGACAATGGACCAATAAAGTGTCATAACTAGTGAAACTACTAAGTACAGAATACCTAGAACCTTAACCCTTTCCATGGTTAGGTGTTGAATATATGGTCAGTATTACGATGATTCTCCCTTAAACCTGCATATCATTTAACTCTCAATTTCTTGATCTATTCTCATCTTGGAATATAAATCTCTAAAGTTATGGAAATATTTTAAATAAAATATATTTGCAAGGTCATTCTTACCTCTAATTTCGATTAATTTCTTCATCTATTCCCATCATGGAATATAAATCTCTAAAGCTAGGCACTATCCTAACTAAAATATGTTTGCAAGGTCATTTTTACTTTTAACTTTACGAATGAGATGGATGATGAAGAAAGTAGGGAAGTGGAAATCCATAAGGGACAATAATGTTCAACAAACCTACAACATGAACTCCCACAACTTAAAGATTGTATTTCAAAAATTAAGCTAGGAGATTAAAGATTGTATTTCACAAATTAAGCTAGGAGATCCTAGAAATCTTTGGCTTTGTTGGAATTGAGTTTAAAGCTGTTTCTCATAGATTTGATAGATTATGAAGAATACTCTTTTTTATGTAATGTATATTGTTTGAGGAGATGAAAGTGTTGCATAAAATATATAATATAAAATTTATTTTTATAAATATTTATATTAATATTCTTTTAAAGTTTATATAATATATATTAAAAGATAATTGTAAATGTAAAACTTTTTATAAATATTTATATGAATATTTTTTGTAAGTTTATATAATATATATTAAAAGATAATTTTAAATGTAAAAATTGAAGTAAGTTAAATACTAGATTATTTGTATTATTTTTTTTGGTGATTTTTCTAGTCAAATTCTAGTTGAAATTGTTGGAATTACAATTTTAGGTTGTTGAAATTGCATAATCAGGGTGCCTATGAGTAATTGAGGGGTGTTAAATCCCTTTTTGCATTCAAAATTGCAATTTCAACAATGAAAATCGTGATTTCAGCAAAATCGCTTCACTGGATTTCGACAAAAGTTGCTAGAAAAGTAAAAATCATCTAACATTTAGCTTACTCCGCAAAAAATTGGTATAAAGTTTCTTGGGATGTAATTTAGTTAATAAGTTGAATATCAAAAATTATAAAATCTTATGAATATGTATAAGTTAGTTAAAGTTGAATGTTTTATGTTAAAATATATTTAAATATTTTTTAAAACCATAATGGGTAGAGATTTATATTAAAATGTTGGCAGAACCAGTCAAACAAATACAAAGAGAATATTCACCCTACTTCTGAGGGGACTAACATTATATATTCTAAAACCAAAAATTCCCCATCCCAAAACTTGAGAAGCAAAATATTGTATACGCTAGCAAAGGTTCTAATATTATATAAGCGTGAATATTGGCCTAGTAAGAAAACACAGAAACAATACATAGAAACAATTTAACAGAAATAGGGACAGACTAAAAATCTAGAACAGAGTTGTACTTCATCCTCCTTGCCTACTTGAATCCAACTCAATTATTTCATTCATTAGTTGAAGCACCAAGTGGTCCCGATCTAGAGCCCTTGAAGCTTGCATGGAGTTGTGTTGAAGGATGCCTTGGACCAACAGTATGGGAATCTTTGCAACCTCCTCAACCAATCTATCCACTTCACCCCTGAACCCTGATGCTCCGTTCCATATCTCCAATCCTGGTGTTCATCATTGAAATTTTGTAAGAGGTTTAGCGCAAAGTCTCAACAACACCTTCTAACTGATCTTGCAAATGCCACATACCTGATGGTGTTTTCAGGACCACAGATTTTGAAACTTCAAGATGCCATGCCTGATTTGGAACAACCGCGAGCCCTCCACGCACATAAGGTACTCAAATTCTCAGCACGAGAGAAGCAAACTAGAGCTTCTTTTGCATCCTCCCAAGAATCTAGGCCTAAAACCAAAGAACAAAATGACATACCAACACTACACAAGGAGCATAAAACTGTAGTGACAGGGGTAGGGGTACAACCAACAATAACATCCGAAGCAGTAGATAAAAAAACCAAACCTATGGGAAAAAAACTGAACAAATATATCCCACAATCCTCCCACAAAGCACAACCAGATGCCATACAATAGAACTTGTGCAAGGTCTGAACAAATAGTGAGTCGAGGAATAAGCTTAAGGGATTCATAAATGTCGAGGATTGGAGTGTGTACTCCTCCCTGACCAGGCGCCCTTTGCAATCGATGAACACATGCTTTGTCATTATGGTCCTTGGGTCGATCAACTTCAATGCCCTCATGATTATGAAACACTCAACCGATGCTCCCCCTTCCATAAATTATCTCAGGGTGAGCAACTCCAAACCCTTCATGCCTATGATATCCACCTACGATGTGGATGACCATCTAAATCTAGGCAAACCCCTTTTTCTAGAGTTCTTGGTTGATTTTCCAAACAGTGTGCTTGTTCATTATTGATTCTCTGAATGTGCATAAGGATGGGTCCCATAATTCTTTTGATAAAACTAATGGCTCTCTTTTGTAGTCTCTTTTGTAGTCTCCCATGAGTATCATTTTCATTGATCAAGCCTTTGCTAGCACATCTGCTAACTAATAGAGAATCCCAAAAATTAGAAGTTTCGTGACCCTAACAAAAATTGCAAACTCATCACCAAGTAAAAAGGCATACAAATCCCCCCGATGCGGGTGTTGAGGTGGGAAATATGACAACGGAAGAGAGGCAACATGTCGTCACCGGGAAAACACATGCCGACTTAGTGTGTTAATCATGAGGGAAGGTGGCAGCGTTATGGGCAATCTCATTTGCATTAACTCGAGGACGTTCCCACGGCGTAGTAGTACGAGAAGGAAGATGGAATTAAGGGACAAGACATGGAAAGAGTCTGTTCGCAAGTGTAAGCAGTTGTGGTTCATTATGGCAAGTTATGATCACGATGGAAGGGGTGCGAAGGTCCCAGAGGAGGATAGTCTGTTGATTATGAGAAGCTCGAGGAGATTGCCATCCATTGTCCTCATTCTTAATCGATTATGGGGATGTTGGTTGCGTTTGTTGAGAGGTGACGACTCTGGCTTGTCTCTGTCTCTAGTCATCCTTGTCGTTGGTCGAACTTGCAGTTGGGTAGGATGGAGTCGAAGGAGAAGGGTGTTGAGATTGTGAAGATGGGGAGGAAGCAGGCCGATAGAGAGAAGTTGAGGGCAACCCAGGCAGCCTAACTCTACAAGGCTTCCCTCCCTGTGTCGGTGAGATATGAAATTGAGATGGTGGAGCATGATTTATGGATGGAGTTAGAGGATGTGAATCTGAAGGAGGAGTTTGATGCGTTGGAAAGATGGATTCAAGACCTTGGTACCTGTAGCGCCCAACAATAGCAATATGGGAAGACTGTGACCCTGTACTGGGTAATGAAGGGTCTCTTGGGGAGGGCTGGAATGGAGCAAAAAGGAGAAGGGGAATGATGTCCCTGTGACTTTCTGGAAGGAGCTATATGCGGACACTAGATTAATGCACATGAAGATCAATGTTATGGCTAAAGAGATGGGCATCCCTTTCCTTCTGAAGATGGGTTATGCGGAGCCTCCAGAGGGTGAGGTGCAGACAGGCCTTGATAGCGGGCATAATATCAGGACGCCAATGACAATTCGAAGGATGCGGCAAAGACCCAGGTCTCGTATTGATTGTATTGGATCCCTTTTGTTTTGAATGTGGTTATGGTATGTTTTGTTTAGAATAGAAGGTCGATATTTTAGCAGTTTAGTTTCTAAGTCTGACAGGAAGGTGTTTAAACGTAGTCTGGGAGGAAATGGTCAATGTTTCAGAAGTATGTAGATGTATGTTATGTCGGTTAATTTTAAAAAGACTTGACCTGTTAATAGTCTCTTGATGGTTAAACCTTGTTTCTCCTTCAAGAGGGGGTTGTTTTGAAGATGTAATTTGTCATGGACAGAGTCTGGTTTGTCATAGATGGGAAATTTGTGGAGGTGAAGAAGGATTCAGACACTTGTAACTTTTTTGTGAAATGTTAATATAATACTACTTACTTAAAATAAAAATAAAAACAAGGCATACCACTCCGCTTGGTTGTTAGTCGCTTCACCGAGACCCCAAGCCAATGTATTCACTATTATCTCCTCGAGATCTAGCAAGATCCATGCACACACCTGCCACCCCTTAAAATATATTTAAATATTATAAAGATGAACTTTATTTTAGTAGTCTAGTTTCTAAGTCTGACAGGAAGGTGTTTAAACGTAGTCTGGGAGGAAATGGTCAGTGTTTCAGAAGTATGTAGATGCATGTATGTTCTATCAGTTAATTTTAAAAAGACTTGATCTGTTAATAGTCTCTTGATGGTTAAACCTTGTTTCTCCTTCAAGAGGGGGTTGTTTTGAGGATGTAATTTGTCATGGACAGAGTTTGATTTGTCATAGATGGGCAATTTGTGGAGGTGAAGAAGGATTTAGATAGCTGTAACTTTTTTGTGAAATGTTAATATAATAATACTTACTTAAAATAAAAATAAAAACAAGGCATACCACTCCGCTTGGTTGTTAGTTGCTTCACCGAGACCCCAAGCCAATGTATTCACTATTATCTCCTCGAGATCTAGCAAGATCCATGCACACACCTGCCACCCCTTAAAATATATTTAAATATTATAAGGATGAACTTTATTTAAAAAAATAAAAAATAAAAATCTAATATAAGCAACCATACAAGTCATTCTCTAAAGCATATTCTTCACTTGAAAAAATAACCTGTATTAAGTAAACTCCAAAAGAGGAACAATTCTTATTCATTGATATAATTATCTTATCCATTCATATAATTAAGGCTAGCACACAGATGGAATGGTCCGTCGGTGGAAGCTTGTCTTCTGGATTGGAGGAGGAATTGTAAACAGTATAGTACACTACCTATCTTTATTTGCTGGTCTGTTTGGTTTGTTAGGAACAAGGTTACTTTTGAAGATCATATTCCAAATGTGCAGGGCTCTTTCAATAATATTCTCTCACATTTTTTGCCAGACAGAATCATCATCTTCAGTTCATAGGAATATTGGGGAATTTCACTTCAATATAAAAGAGCCTGTTTTATTTTTTGATGGTGTTGCTGATTTTGGAAATTGTGGGGTTGGTGGAGTGATTTTTATAAATCATTCTCATTATTATTCCCTTCGTCTGAAGTGTGGTAGAGGCTCTAATATGAAGGCAGAACTCTTGGCCTTGTGGTGTGTTGCTAGAGTTGCAAATCTCTTTGGGTTAGTAAGTGTGAAGATCTTTGGGGATTCACGTGTGACGATAAAATGGGCCCAAGGGGAATATGAGCTTAAGGTCTTGAGTTTGGCCAGCTGGTGCAGAAGAATTAAAGATGAGCTTAGTAACTTCAGCTCTTTTTCTTTGGAGCATATTTTCAGAGAATTCAATGATCAGGCAGATGGTCTTTCTAAGTTGGCACTTGAAGGCGAGGAGGATATTTTGCTTTGGGAAGAATTATGGGAGAATCAGTTGATTGATTTGGGTTCTTATAATATCATGATCTAATTTTGTTTTATGCTTGTATCTGAATTTTTGACTAATGGCATCACTTACAGTGGAAGTATTGTATATATCGAGACTCTCTTTGATAGAGAAGTTCTATGAACAATATGCTTTTGATAAGCTTCAATCATGTACTATTTGATTTAGATTTTGAATAACAATAGTATGCTTTTTTTCGCGGGAAAAAAAAGGCTATGCCTACTTCAGGACTATTTGTGATATGATATCGCGGAGTGAATGAAAATGATCCACCTTACATCTAAGTGAGCAAATACGATGTTATGCTGCCCTGGAGGGGTATCTGGTTATTGTATTTCGAACTCGTTACTCATATACTTTATAATAAAGTATTGTATTTTTCAATTGAAAAAAAAAAGTGAGCAAATACGATCTGTAGGTGATAACTTGGATCGAGGATTTTCTTTTTTGGAATATTGTTGTTTTTATTTAAATATAATATTTTATTATTATATTTGAAGAATTAATAAAAATTGAAATATTTATCAATTAAAATATATTATATTTAAAAAATAAGAATGTTGAAACGTCTTCCCCACGGCGGGTGGACACAGAGATGGTTGGGAGGGAGGAGAGAAGCACGTGGCGGGACGTTCTGCTCCTCATGCACCCACCTCATCGTCCCCCTTAAATATTGCATCATCTGAATCATTCTCCCTCATGGAGAGTAATGGAACCCTGCAAACTCATACAGACTCACATTGGCCGAGGGAGTTTGGAAATTATGCGCTGGAGGTTTGGTTCAGAGGCAGGTCGGTTGTTCATTATGATGAAGTGTGGGAGCTTTATGGTTTGGTCAGTGGCATTGTGGAGGAGACATGGGAGGTCTTCCATCACGCATGTTAATTACTCATTTTTTAATAACTCTAGGGTCCATTCTAGATTGCAGAATAGCTCCTCTGCTCATCTCTTCAAATTTTGTTGACATTCTCGGTTTGAACCGTCTGTGGAATCCGGGTATCGTTGTCTCCAGTGCCTATGACCTCGCGAGTTGGACTATTATCCTTGGTAAGTGGAATTTCAGCTTTGCACCTGCTCAGTATTGTGTTTCTCAGGGTGACTTTCTGAGTAGCTTTGCATTGGTTCACCACCTTCACCGTTGCTTCAATTTTCTCCACCTTTTTGTTGTTTCTCCTAGCATTGGTTGTTGTGCTACAATGGACGATTGTCTATCCCTTCACCTCTCCCTTAGTCTGCATTTGTTTGGTTCGTTGGCTTTGGACACTCTCCCTGCCTGCATCATGCCTCCTCGCAAGAACCCCCGTCATGGCTCCACTATGCCTGAATTCTGCTTTTCAGAACCCATGGCTCCTCCTATCCATTTGCAAAAGCTCTTAGTGGACAAATGCAAGCATTTCAAGAAGGAGATCCCTGAGTCAATCCAGGAAAAAATCCAGTTGGTTGAAGAGGAAACGGATGTGGATAGAACCTGCCTTGGTTTTGAGGAAATAAAGAAAGAAGTCATGGATCTAGTCCCCGACCCAGGCTCCTCCTGTGGCAAGCTCACTTTATACCAGAAATCCCTGGATATGTATTGGTCGCAAAAAATTGTTCGTGGAAGAAATCTAGTGGAGAAAGACAAGCAGCATGGCAAAATCCTTCTTCTGCAAGACGAAATGCTGCTCCTTCTGCAACACATCCTCAACAATCAGCTGGTCATAGCCAAGCGTATGGGAATTCAACTTGAGCCTGATTCCACCAGCGGCGCTTAGGAGTAATTTGTTGTTCTCTCTGTGCTTTTCATTACCACTCTCTGTAGTAGTTTTTGCTAACTTTTTCTGAATATTTCGATTTTTACTTCTGTTTATAGCTCTTGTTTACAGCGTTTTAGTAGCTCTCTTGGATTATGGATGTTTAGAACTGGTTATGAATTTCCAAACTTCTAGCTTTGGTCTCGTTTCTCTTCGGAGGAGACTGTTTTTATGATTTTTAACTACCTATTTTCTCTTTGTTGAGAGGGCTTGTGGACTTCTGTAAATCTTTGTTTTTAAGGCAATAAAAGATTCTTCTTATTTACAAAAAAAAAGAATATTAAAACTTCTAAATGAATAAAATTTTAAAATATATATAATATATTTTTTCATTTTTTTTTTAAATATGATATATTTATACTTAATTACCCCTTTTATAATAGTTTTCTTTAACTTATAATTTATTTGAATTTGATATATTTATATATTTAAAAGTTTAATTATAATATTTTTTATAAATAAGAAAGATCATAAATAATCTCTACATTATCTTATGTTTTTTACCTTTCTCATTATTTAATATATTATTATCAAATATATTTAAAGATTCATCTTTAAGAGATTTCTACACAATGCTTAGCAAATTAGGAATGGAATCTATAGTCTCCTTAGAGACCAAAGCTTCATCGTTAGAGATTTCTATACCATGCTTAGCAAATTAGGACATTCCTGTACAATGCTTAGCAAATTAGGAATGGAATCTATTGTCTCCTTAGAGACCAAAGAGGACTTAATCTTTGAATTATTTGAATATGGTTTATCCAAAGGGGATTTTCTAAGCTCTAACTTGCAAACAACTTGTTGCACACCAATCCCATACACTTTAGGCTTTGCACCATCCAAAGAAATCTTTAAAAGGAAAAACCTTACGGTGTGCTTTTAATTTTAATAAATAAATAAATAAAAATCGACACTATTTCATAGTTACAGCAATAGTTTTTTCCATAACTCCAACTTAATAGATTTTAATAAATCTTTTATTAAATTCAACTACACATAAATTTATGGTGCAAATCAAATTTTATTTATATTTGTTTCTACTCTTAAGCCAAGATTCTTACTTAGTGTATTTGTAATCTAAGTATCGAAGGGGTTTCGATAGTCTAATACATGAGATCATTTTTTGGATTATTTGGGTAGAGGGTCATTAATCCATGACCCATATCCATGAGTATTAGTTACAATTGACAAATTTCTCATGATTTTGAATAGTCCACTTAGCACTCATTGCATCAAGTGATGCTCAGAAGGGTGAAGTAGGATTGAAATTAACAAATGAATCACATAACATCAATCACCACTTTACAGGCTTGCACCTAGTAAACCTATGACTTCTCGAGAGGTCACCCATCCCAAGACTCTTATGGGATGTGTATTAGTCGCAACTAACTGATTTCTCATTATTTTGAATAGTCTACTTAGCACTCTTTACATCTAATGACACTCACGGGGGTGAAGAAGTGGGATTGAAACTAGCAAAATGAATCACATAACATCCATCATCACTTCAGGGGCTTGCACCTGGTAAACTAGGACTTCTTGGGAGGTCTCCATCCTAAGACTCCTTTGAATCAAGTGAGCTTAACTTTGGAGTTTTCCCCACAATCAATCCCACTTAGCTTGCTACCCCATTTGCAAAACCTTAGCAAGCATTGCGCCTTATGAACTATTTAGTTAGAGCCCCCTTAACTCGTACATTTAAGTATCAAGGGGCTTCCACAATCCAACATATGAGATATCATTTTTTAGGATTATCTATGTAGAGTAAGGCATTAATTTATGATCCATATCCATGAGTATTAGTCGCAAGTAACTACATCTCTTGATTTTGAATAGCCCACTTAGCACTCATTGCATCCAGTGATGCTCAAAGGGTTGAAATAGTGGGATTGAAACTAGTGAAATGAATCACATAGTATTAATCATCACCTTCGGGGCTTGCACCAAGTAACCAAGACTTCCCGAAATATTTCCCATCCCAAGAATCCTCTCGCTCAAGGGAGCTTAATTGCAGAGATTTCCCCACAATCAAGTCCACTTGGCTTGCTACCCCATTTGTAGTGCATCACTAATTTCAATCCCACTTATTCACCCCTATGAGCATCACCCGATGCAATGAGTGCTAATTGGACTATTCAAAATCATGAGAAATTTGTCAATTACGACTAATACTCATGGATATGGGTCATGGATTAATGACTTACTCTACACAAATAATCCCAAAAAATGATATAGTAATTTTGGGTGATTAGGAAATAATTTTGAAATGATATGTTGGTAGTTTGCATTGCAACCATGGAAAAAACCTGTAGCAATTTGATGACATGGTCATTTTTTAAGACTCTATGTACCCAGAGGAATTTCTTGGGTTTGTTTTGGGGAAAATAAGGAGCGAGCACGCATTTCTCTGAGCATTTCTTTCTTTGGATCTTGCAACCAACGCAAGGAGATGTGAATGATGTTTGTGGCTTGAGAGCAGTGGGTTCGCTCCTCTGCAAAACAAATTGATACCAAGCAAATTTTTTGTGTTAAATAACCCTTTAAGCAAGAGGCCCATGCATGGGTGTGAGTTTTTTGCAAAGTCACTTGCAAACTCAAACTCATACATGGAAACTCCATGTTTCCAATCGTGGAAGGAAATCAATAAAAATATGAAAACTATGATTGGAAGGGAATCCAAAAAAAACGGAAGGAATTCAACAAAAAGACAAAAATTGTGTCTAACTTTCCTCCTTAGCTTCTGGGAAGTTTCCATCCATGAGTGTTAGGAAACTTTCTTTTATCAATTTATTTCATCTTCATTTTTATGATATGGGATCAATCACGTTTGGAAAAAAATCCTCTAGATATTAAAATAAAAATAAAACTTTAATTACGCTCAAAACATTTTGAAATATTAAATGTACTTACATAAAAATAAATAAAGAAAAAAATATGACTAAAAATTATAATCAATGTAATGATAAGTTTATATATATATATATTCTAATAAACTCTAAGTCAAAATTCTTTCGCTCTAATATGTAGAAGTTAGTTAAATTTTATGGTATCATGTTAAAATATATTTAAATATAATAATTTAAAGATGGATTTTATATAATAATAATAAATTATAATATCTAAGAAAATATAAAAATATGTTTGGGTTAGGTCAACTCTATAAGAGGAATAATTATTATTATTATTATTATGATTATCCATTAATATAATATCTAAGGCTATGCTTACTTAGGGATTCTTTGTGATTTGACGTTTTGTATTGTTCCACCTTACATTAAGATTTCTAATTGAAGATTTTTTCTTTTGAAATATTATTGTTTTTATTATTCCCTACAAAAGTAGGGATATACGAACGGTTAGTTAGTTAAAAATATTTGACTTATAATAATTTGATTTTTAATATATAAAGTTTTTCAAAGTTTTGTGAAAATTTTTATTAAATATAATATTTTAAAAAATAAAAATAAATACTGTAATTTTTAAAATATACTAATCTAATTTTTAATTGGTAAAAGACATTTTTTTATGGAACATAAATCCTTGTAAGAATGTTCTCAATTTTCAAAAATTAAAAATAAATAAAATTAATTTAACAAACTAAAATTTATAAAATAGCCATGTACCTAACATCTGTACCAGTGACATTCATTTAGATGTTTATGTTTTAACTATTGCTTTAACCATGGCTATTAACCATGTTTATGTATGATACCACTAAAGAGCAATCCAGTGAGTTTCATATAACTGCATATCTTCTTTACGTGATCAAACTGATCAAAAGTTTGAATGAAATGCTTGGTAGATGTGCTATAAATATGAGGTGTATAAATCGCTGGCAATCAATCGCAAATTCTGTTATAGTAATTTTAAATTCGGCACTTTCTTAACAATATGGCATATTCTTCACGGAAAATATACTTCCACCAAAAATCGTGGAGTTATATATAATATTATACTCTTTCCCATCCAATATTCCTGCAGGAATAAAACAAAAGTAAGTTATTGTAGTTATGGTTAGTATTTACATAATAACGAAAAAAAATTGTTTATTTAATTTTTTATACATAGTAACCAAAATCATTTCCATGTACATCCTAGAAGGTAGAAGGTTCATCATTTAATTATTAAGCATTTAGCTTAATAAGATAAAAATAATGAAATATCTAAAAATTAATTTATGTGCACTTCTAAAAATTATTTTTAACATTTTTTTTCGAATTCAATATATTATAATTAAATAAAGTTTTTTTTAAATATTTTTCAAAACTCAATATATTATTATAGTCATGTTTAAAGTTACATTCTTATTATTATTATTATTCTTATTATTATTTCCAGTCAAGACGGGGATATACCTTTCATTCAAAAGTCAAACTCCTCTCTTATATTAATTCTTAATTTTTGTTGCTATTTATTATAAAGATGTGTAATGTTTGAAAACAATAAATATTAAATTGAATTTTTGATAATTTAAAAATATATTTTCTAATTTTTGAAAAATAAAAATTAGATTTTTTTATTGGTGGAGTACGGTTTGGATTTGACATAAATCCCTCGAGGAAGTTTTTAATTTTTGAAAGAAAAAAATTATTTAAGAAAAGAAAATTTATAAAATTTAACAAGGCATCCTGTATAGTACAGAAACATTAAATAGTTTCTGTCTTTCTCGTTGACGGTATATTTCTCTGTCTTTTCTCTAACAACCTGCACAGAAATAAACTTCACAACACTGTATGCCCCTCGTTCAATAAGAAAAAGCGGAGCCCGATGTATTTTGCGGTAACTTCAAACATGTTAAAATAAATATTATACTGCACAAACCAGCCTCCATGACTAAGAATGCCGGGAATATTGCCATTGGGATCGAAAGCAGGTTGGGTTGTTAAATATTATACTGCACAAACCAGCCTCCATGACTAAGAATGCCGGGAATATTGCCATTGGGATCGAAAGCAGGTTGGGTTGTCTCAGCCATTACTGGATTGTTAGACCGAGGGTTGTCTAAGCCATTACTGAATTGTTAGATTGAACTACAGCAACAGGAGCCTCCGCTCCAAACCACAAATCAGAATTTTACTTGCCTAATTTCTAAATCACCGATGTTTCACAGAAATTTATAGAAGAGTTACAAGCGAAATCTTAGTTCAAATTTCTCCAGCTAATTAACTAATTATGAGCTAATTCCTACTCTCCCGGCAACTTCATTAACTTCCGACAGAAATAGTCCCATCAATAACACTTTCCTGCTACAGCCTCCTCGAATGGAACATTCCACCACTCAATTTGCTACTCTTTGAACAATGGCCTTAAATGCATTGAAATTGGACCTCTTTCAACAGCTTTAGCTAAACTTCAAGCAAGAAGGAAGACTGCAATAGCCATCAAGGCCACTTACACAAGATAATTCCACTGCAATAGCTAAACTAACTCTGGAGGTTGGATTTTTCCATCAAGCAATAGCAGTCATGAGTTCAGTACCCATTGAACCTTAACATGCACAAATATTGTAGTCAACAACTCCTGAAGCCAATTGCAAAATGTACATGGCCAATGAGATCCGAAGCATGATTTACCATGTTTCCCTTTCTAATATTGTACTATACTTTTGACCTGCAAACGTTGCCATTTTTCACATTTGCAAATCAAGCAGGTCTTGATATGCTGGAGACAACCTTGGTTGCCCTTCTTGAACTGGACGCACAGACCGTTCGAACATGGCCCATTGAATACAAAGGCCATGGAAATGAGAAGTCAAGTTGATTTTTGGATTTTTCAATTGCCGTGTTTTACTGTAAAACTTATAAAAAACTACAGGATGAAGAAATGTTCTTAGCACACAATTACAGGATGAAGAAATGTGTATTAGCACACAATGAAGAAATGTTCTTGCTAATTACAGGATGAAGAAATGTGTATTAGCACACAATTTCTACCTATTGTTCCGATCTCAATTTCTCAAGGTACCCCATAAACGACACTTCTATCCAAACCGACTTAAGAGATCGTCAATATCCCAACTTTTGAGAATTAATCGTTTGGAGTTGGTTGCCAAACTACTGTAGTTTGTTGGGATCTTGTGCGGAATCAGTGATTACACATGCAATTATATAGAATCTAAGGATTAATAAAGAAATATAGGAAGTCAAAAACTTTGGCATCAACAAGTACTTCTTTTATAGTCTAGAAGTGTAACAGGAATCCAACAAGAATTTCAATGTGGATGGTCCATCCATTACTTGTCAATTTGAAGAATAGAGTCGTAGGCTTTATTTGACCAAAGCCGCCACTTAAAAAATGGAAATTGCTTTCCAAATTGCAAAACTTATCGTCACAGTTGCACTTTTGAAGCTTCTCTCAACAGCTATGTTATTTTTTACATCGGCGAGTACATCATCCAAGCTTGCCGTGCTTTTTTACTTCTTACCAAAACTTTGTTCCATTTTGTTCTATCCTTCTTTTTAAAACAATGAATGGGGATCTTATTATGAAGTAGTTATTCTATTCTTATTTTTAAAACAATGAATAAGGATCTTATCAAAAAGTAGTTAAGTAGATGATCTTATCAGAACTAATATGAATGATGATCTTATCAAGAGTGGCAGGTGTAGAATAGCTTTGACTAAAGAGTAACTTTTAACGTTGCGTAGTCCATCCATTTTATCAACTCGTTAATTTGGAGTTAACTGGATAATTATCTAATCTTTAAATCTGAATCAATGACATGAGTGATTAGAAGGACCTAAATTATTTGACTACTTTAGTATTGAGTGAAATTCATTATGAGTTAGAACAAAACTTTGAAGGACCTAGATTATGCATAGAGTGTACAGATCTCAACTTTGACCCAGATTGTCCTTACATACGCAGAGGGAGGTGTGACCCTTGAAGTTGGGCAGAGTAGTGATAGGTGTCGATTCATATTAACATCCCATTCTTCACTGTTATGGCATGCCCAGTAATATACGCTATTGTTATGTGTTTCTCTTGCACCTTTTAATTTAGAATATACTTGGAAGAAAAAGTATAATCCTTTAAATAGGCATGGATTAAAGGGCACGAGAGATATTATTCACAACTTTTATCTCATTACTTGATAATAAAAAAATTAAATAACTGAAAAATGTGTAAAAATAGAGAAACATTCAAATTTAGATTTTTTTAATTGCAAAGGTTTAGACATCGAAAATTATATGTATATATTATTTTTTACCGTTATCATTATTTTTGTTAATGTTGAGTAATAATTCAAGTGATTGCTAAGTATATGAAATAAACCATCAGTAACACTTTGTCTCACTTGTAGTTTATGTAAGTATTAATGTGTAATGAAATTTCAATAAAATTGTAAAATATACCAAATTAATTAGTTAAAGATAAACAATATTTCAAAATATAAAACAGTCAAAATATTTTGAAAAGAGACTTTTACTTGTTGGTTCACTTCAATATATTTTGTCTCACTTTTGTGTAAAGATAACATATATGTATGATGTGAATGAGAAAGTTTTCCTTGTTTGTACATAACATATGTCTAATAGTGGGTAGTGGGTGCTCTGTCTGGGCATTTCTTCTCGAACGAATTCTTTACTACAAAAGGAAACAATTGATCCATCTTTACTCGACCTCTTCAAAAAGCACCACTATCAACACCTCTCTGCAAGGTGTGCTCTCCAAATAACATATGTGATTCACAAGAAGTTGATCTATCAATTGGACAATTCATTTACTCTCCAATAGAATGTACACTCTAATTGGCAGGGAATTAGCTGCGTGCAGCTTTCTCCCTTGTTCAAAAAGACCATTCAATATAGTATCTTTGAAAAATAATAATAATGTTTTAACATATATAGGATCTTTTACAAAAGGTAAGCATTAAAAATTATTAAAAGAACTTTAAAATATAGATAATATATTGGGATATTTTTTTTTTTTCCAAAGAAAAAGTCCGTAATTTTATTTCAAAAAGATGATTAAAATTACATATTGCAGATGTAGTGAGATCAACAAGGATCCCTACATTTTCACATATTGTCCCATATAAGCAGAAAAACAGCTTGTAATGAGCTGAACCAAAAGAAAGAGAAAACAAGAAATAGAACAGATATATCATGAACAATGGTGAAATTGGGGCCACCGGTTTCAGGTTTGGTCCCTGAAACCGCCGCCGCCGCCACTGGATCGTGCAGACCCAATGGGTCGCCGCGCAAAGGCGCCGCCCTCTCTCCATACTCAGAAATATCCATCACGCTCCAACACGCAGGCCCAGCCATAGAGAGATGGCGAGATTCGGTCTCATTTCTATCCAGAGAAGCAAGCAGGGTTTCCTTTGAATAACCCACATTAACGTCTACTACCTTGTCGACCTTCGTTTTCGATCTCAGATCTTGGAATGCTCCTTCTTGGAACCCACGAGAACCCGTGCCGCTCCGGGTCTGTCATTAGGCCGCCATTGGAGCCGCTTTGCAGGATCCGTTTCTGCAGGTCGAAGCTTGTGAGGGAGAAGAATCGCCTCCAAGATCGCAACCGCCAAGAAGACCTGGTATCAGCCGTCGCCGCCACGCCGTCAGTGGAAGACCAGCTCGAAGCCTGTGAGGGAAAGCAGGAAAGAAACGCCTCCAAGATCGCAACCGCCAAGAAGACCTGGTATCAGCCGTCGCCGCCACGCCGTCAGTGTAAGACCAGCTCGAGGTGGTGTTCGGCGGCCTAGCGGTTTATGCCACGCTCAAAATCGCCCCCAAAATCCAATTCATAGCCTGTGAATGAACAAACAGAGATCAGACGCTCGCCAAGGTCTCCCTTCTTTCGTCTGGGTTACCTGGGCCGCCCATTTCACCGACTATCAAGAAAATCGCGACAAGTTCTGCAATGCACTGGATGCTCTGTTACCCGTTGCCGTAGGCTGTGCAGACGGGAACAAAGCATTATTATGCCCTCGGCTCCCCGCCGGCCGGCCTGCTGCGATACTCCTCGCCTGGTCTGTGCACCGCCCGGGTCTCATTTCGGCCAATCCGCCCGTTCCTTCTTCAATGCGAAAGCCGTCGCAGGAGTGCCGCCGCCGCCGCCGCCACTGGAGCTTGGAAGCCGCACCTCACCGCCACAGGAAAGCTACCCTCGCCGTCATCCAATACTGTGGGCTCAGAAGGAGTCTGTGACCAGGGATAGAGCCCTGGCCGCCGAGATCAACCATAATATATTGGGATATAATAATATTAATGTTAAGAAAAACTGGTATTTTTTATGAGATATTTAATTAATTAAATAGGAAATGGAGAATGGATACTTACACGAATACAATTGACTATAAGGCCTAAGAAAATGAAGAGAGTTCACATGGGTAACACAACTCCACTGCTCTACAACAACCCTCCATCATTGATTTGTCTTATGCTTTTCCTCCCAATTGTTAAAACATGATAATAACATAAACCCATGCACCCAAAATACCAACACCATTAATGAATGATAATGAGCAGAATAAATATTTATATATATTCTTTGTTGATTTGCAAAGAAACTAAAGTCTAAAGCAGAAGCTTTTCCTCTTTGGAAACTACCAAGGTCATGGTAGACCTTATAAATTATACATTGTTTATTTTTATAGTCTTGCCTTTTGTCTGGTTATTGTTATTTCCAAATTTCTCATGAGATGAAATCTCAAAATGAATAGTTGGTATATGTCGTTTCAAAGCTACTCCATGTGCATTAACAGATTCATTTAGCAATGGCGACGCAGTTTTCGAGCCATGACCCACCGCTCTGGGACCTTGAATCTCCTTATCGTCAAACATAGTTGCTTGCTTTTTGTTTCAATAATTTTATGATAACGAGATAGGACAATGAAAAGGTTGACCTCATGTTGACTCCTAGGCAATACCAAAGGTTGGGATTCTAGATTCATGATTCATTTGCATGTTATTGTGAGTCTATAATAAAATCCACAGTATTCAAATATTGCAAAAGCTTATGGAGACTTGTCAGAGGGCATAAAGATAACAAATCGATGAACTGTAACTCAACCACTTAATTTTTAACTTGGCAGGGAATTAGCTGCAATGCAACTTTCCCTCTTGTTTTTATATAAATATGTTTGTTCTTTATTTTAGTTTTTTAATTTAAAAAGAATAATTATATTTACAAATTAAAATATGTTGTAATTAAAATTGTATATTCGATCGATTAGATATAGCAACAATCGACTAGATAAAAAAAAATTATGTGGAGGTAATTTGTTGATATTAAGACCAACTAAATAGAGTAATAAAAAGGTTATGGCATACCATATAGAATGGATCACGTTGTTTATCTATTGAATAGATGACCTAAGCGCAAGATATAGGCACCTAAGATTATCCATATGGTGGTGCCAATTTGTCTAAGCCCATGAATCATCATCACAACCTAGAAGACAATTAAGCATTATATGACTCTACAAGAATGGTGGTTTGGGAAACTATGTCTTTGCGTAGACGTGTATAAAGAACATAGAAACAAGGACTCTTTATATCTAGGTTTTTTTAGCATAAAGTTCCCAAATCTTCTATCCATAAAAAAGAGTGAAATTGACAAATATTTACGTAGATGTAAACTAAAATTAGAAACATTAATTCTCAAGGTAAGTAATGGTTGCATAACCTTTAGTTAAATGAAACTTTGTTCTCAATGTCAAACTAATACATGGTCCCAAAAGAAACTCTCATAATTATGTGTAAGATGAGACCATCTCCACTGGCTCACCCCTTCAAGTGAGAATGACATTATTTTCCTTTATCTTTGAGTTGTTGAAAGCCATGCTTTTTGTTTTCCCAAGTTAAGTTGAAGCCCATGGGAGTTGTAAAAAGAAACCAATGAGAGTTGTAAAAAGAAACCAAAATATCTAGTTGTTTTTAGAGTTCTTTCATTAAATGTGACATCAAAATAATGGCATTGAAGGATATCGATCTGCATTGGAAATAGTAGGTAACCATATGTATCCCATAATGTATCCATTATGATCTCCTTTAGTTTTGTTCATCAATGTGGAGAGCAAAATGTGTAAGAGAGAACATTAAACGTTGTTTAACTCATATAGTGCTTTGGACTCTCTATGTAGTGTGTCGACAATGGACCAATAAAGTGTCATAACTAGTGAAACTACTAAGTACAGAATACCTAGAACCTTAACCCTTTCCATGGTTAGGTGTTGAATATATGGTCAATATTACGATGATTCTCCCTTAAACCTGCATATCATTTAACTCTCAATTTCTTGATCTATTCCCATCTTGGAATATAAATCTCTAAAGTTATGGAAATATTTTAAATAAAATATATTTGCAAGGTCATTCTTACCTCTAATTTCTATTAATTTCCTGATCTATTCCCATCATGGAATATAAATCTCTAAAGTTAGGCACTATCTTAACTAAAATATGTTTGCAAGGTCATTTTTACTTTTAACTTTACGAATGAGATGGATGATGAAGAAAGTCGGGAAGTGGAAATCCATAAGGGACAATAATGTTCAACAAACTTACAACATGAACTCCCACAACTTAAAGATTGTATTTCAAAAATTAAGCTAGGAGATTAAAGATTGTATCTCACAAATTAAGCTAGGAGATCCTAGAAATCTTTGGCTTTGTTGGAATTGAGTTTAAAGATGTTTCTCATAGATTTGATAGATTATGAAGTATACTCTTTTTTATGTAATGTATATTGTTTGAGGATATGAAAGTGTTGCATAAAATATATAATATAAAATTTATTTTTATAAATATTTATATTAATATTCTTTTAAACTTTATATAATATATATTAAAAGACAATTGTAAATGTAAAACTTTTTATAAATATTTATATGAATATTTTTTGTAAGTTTATATAATATATATTAAAAGATAATTTTAAATGTAAAAATTGAAGTAAGTTAAATACTAGATTATTTGTATTTATTTTTTGGTGATTTTTCTAGTCAAATTCTAGTTGAAATTGTTGGAATTACAATTTTAGGTTGTTGAAATTGCATAATCGGGGTGCTTATGAGTAATTGAGGGGTGTTAAATTCATTTTTGCAATCAAAATTGCAATTTCAACAATGAAAATCGTGATTCCAGTAAAATCGCCTCACTGGATTTCGACAAAAGTTGCTAGAAAAGTAAAAATCATCTAACATTTAGCTTACTCCGCAAAAATTTGGTATAAAGTTTCTTGGGATGTAATTTAGTTAATAAGTTGAATATCAAAAATAATAAAATCTTATTAATATGTATAAGTTAGTTAAAGTTGAATGTTTTATGTTAAAATATATTTAAATATTTTTTAAAACCATAATGGGTAGAGATTTATATTAAAATGTTGGCAGAACCAGTCGAACAAATACAAAGAGAATATTCACCCTACTTCTGAGGGGACTAACATTATATATTCTAAAACCAAAAATTCCCCATCCCAAAACTTGAGAAGCAAAATATTGTATACGCTAGCAAAGGTTCTAATATTATATAAGCGTGAATATTGGCCTAGTAAGAAAACACATAAACAATACATAGAAACAATTTAACAGAAATAGGGACAGACTAAAAATCTAGAACAAAGTTGTACTTCATCCTCCTTGCCTACTTGAATCCAACTCAATTATTTCATTCATTAGTTGAAGCACCAAGTCCTCCTGATCTAGAGCCCTTGAAGCTTGCGTGGAGTTGTGTTGAAGGATGCCTTGGACCAACAGTATGGGCATCTTTGCAACCTCCTCAACTAATCTATCCACTTCACCCTTGAACCCCGATGCTCCATTCCATATCTCCAATCCTGGTGTTCATCATTGAAATGTTGTAAGAGGTTTAGCGCAAAGTCTCAACAACACCTTCTAACTGATCTTGCAAATGCCACATACCTAATGGTGTTTTCAGGACCACAGATTTTGAAACTCCAAGATGCCATGCTTGATTTGGAACAACCGCGAGCCCTCCACGCACATAAGGTACTCAAATTCTCAGCACGAGAGAAGCAAACTAGAGCTTCTTTTGCATCCTCCCAAGAATCTGGGCCTAAAACCAAAGAACGAAATGACAAACCAACACTACACAAGGAGCATAAAACTGTAGTGACAGGGGCAGGGGTACAACCAACAATAACATCCGAAGCAGTAGATAAAAAACCAAACCTATGGGAAAAAAATTGAACAAATATATCCCACAATCCTCCCACAAAGCACAACCAGATGCCATAAAATAGAACTTGTGCAAGGCCTGAACAAATAGTGAGTCGAGGAATAAGCTTAAGGGATTCATAAATGTCGAGGATTGGAGTGTGTACTCCTCCCTGACCAGGCGCCCTTTGCAAGCGTTGAACACATGCTTTGTCATTATGGTCCTTGGGTCGATCAACTTCAATGCCCTCATGGTTATGAAACACTCGACGGATGCTCCCCCTTCCATAAATTATCTCAGGGTGAGCAACTCCAAACCCTTCATGCCTATGATATCCACCTACGATGTGGATGACCATCTAAATCTAGGCAAACCCCTTTTTCTAGAGTTCTTGGTTGATTTTCCAAACAGTGTGCTTGTTCATTATTGATTCTCTGAATGTGCATAAGGATGGGTCCCATAATTCTTTTGATAAAACTAATGGCTCTCTTTTGTAGTCTCCCATGAGTATCATTTTCATTGATCAACCCTTTGCTAGCACATCTGCTAACTAATATAGAATCCCAAAAATTAGAAGTTTCGTGACCCTAATAGAAATTGCAAACTCATCACCAAGTAAAAAGGCATACAAATCCCCCTGAGGTGGGAAATACGACAACGAAAGAGAGGCAACATGTCGTCACCAGGAAAGCACATGCCGACTTAGTGTGTTAATCATGAGGGAAGGTGGCAGCGTTATGGGCAATCTCGTTTGCATTAACTCGAGGACGTTCCCACGGCGTAGTAGTACGAGAAGGAAGATGGAATTAAGGGACAAGACATGGAAAGAGTCTGTTCGCAAGTGTAAGCAGTTGTGGTTCATTATGGCAAGTTATCATCACAATGGAAGGGGTGTGAAAGTCCCAGAGGAGTACAGTCTGTTGATTATGAGAAGCTCGAGGAGATTGCCATCCATTGTCCTCATTCTTAATCGATTATGGGGATGTTGGTTGCGTTTGTCGAGAGGTGACGACTCTGGCTTGTCTCTATCTCTGGTCATCCTCGTCGTTGGTTGAACTTGCAGTTGGGTAGGATGGAGTCGAAGGGGAAGGGTGTTGAGACTGTGAAGATGGGGAGGAAGCGGGCCAAGAAAGAGAAGTTGAGGGCAACCCAGGCAGCCTAACTCTACAAGGCTTCCCTCCCTGTGTCGGTGAGATATGAAATTGAGATGGTGGAGCATGATTTATGGATGGAGTTAGAGGATGTGAATCCGAAAGTGGAGTTTAATGCGTTGGAAAGATGGATTCAAGACCTTGGTACCTGTAGCGCCCAACAATAGCAATATGGGAAGACTGTGACCCTGTACTAGGTAATGAAGGGTCTCTTGGGGAGGGCTGGAATGGAGCGAAAAGGAGAAGGGTAATGATGTCCCTATGGCTTTCTGGAAGGAGCCATATGCGGACACTAGATTAATGTACATGAAGATCGATGTTATGGCTAAAGAAATGGGCATCCCTTTCCTTCTGAAGATGGGTTATGCGGAGCCTCCGGAGGGTGAGGTGCAGACAGGCCTTGATAGCGGGCATAATATCAGGACGCCAATGACAATTCGAAGGATGCGGCAAAGACCCAGGTCTCATATTGATTGTATTGGATCCCTTTTGTTTTGAATGTGGTTATGGTATGTTTTGTTTAGAATAAAAGGTCGATATTTTAGTAGTCTAGTTTCTAAGTCTGACAGGAAGGTGTTTAAACGTAGTCTGGGAGGAAATGGTCAGTGTTTCAGAAGTATGTAGATGCATGTATGTTCTGTCGGTTAATTTTAAAAAGACTTGACCTGTTAATAGTCTCTTGATGGTTAAACCTTGTTTCTCCTTCAAGAGGGGGTTGTTTTGAAGATGTAATTTGTCATGGACAGAGTCTGGTTTGTCATAGATGGGAAATTTGTGGAGGTGAAGAAGGATTTAGACAGCTATAACTTTTTTGTGAAATGTTAATATAATACTACTTACTTAAAATAAAAATAAAAACAAGGCATACCACTCCGCTTGGTTGTTAGTCGCTTCACCGAGACCCCAAGCCAATGTATTCACTATTATCTCCTCGAGATCTAGAAAGATCCATGCACACACCTGCCACCCCTTAAAATATATTTAAATATTATAAAGATGAACTTTATTTTAGTAGTCTAGTTTCTAAGTCTGACAGGAAGGTGTTTAAACGTAGTCTGGGAGGAAATGGTCAGTGTTTCAGAAGTATGTAGATGCATGTATGTTCTGTCGGTTAATTTTAAAAAGACTTGATCTATTAATAGTCTCTTGATGGTTAAACCTTGTTTCTCCTTCAAGAGGGGGTTGTTTTGAGGATGTAATTTGTCATGGACAGAGTCTGGTTTGTCATAGATGGGCAATTTGTGGAGGTGAAGAAGGATTTAGATAGCTGTAACTTTTTTGTGAAATGTTAATATAATACTACTTACTTAAAATAAAAATAAAAACAAGGCATACCACTCCGCTTGGTTGTTAGTCGCTTCACCGAGACCCCAAGCCAATGTATTCACTATTATCTCCTCGAGATATAGCAAGATCCATGCACACACCTGCCACCCCTTAAAATATATTTAAATATTATAAAGATGATCTTTATTTAAAAAAAAAATTAATATAAGCAACCATACAAGTCATTCTCTAAAGTATATTCTTAACTTGAAAAAATAACCTGTATTAAGTAAACTCCAAAAGAGGAACAATTCTTTTTCATTGATATAATTATCTTATCCATTCATATAATTAAGGCTAGCACACAGATGGAATGGTCCGTCGGTGGAAGCTTGTCTTCTGGATTGGAGGAGGAATTGTAAACAGTATAGTACACTGCCTATCTTTATTTGTTGGTCTGTTTGGTTTGTTAGGAACAAGGTTACTTTTGAAGATCATATTCCAAATGTGTAGGGCTCTTTCAATAATATTCTCTCACATTTTATGAAGTACCAGACAGAATCATCATCTTCAGTTCATAGGAATATTGGGGAATTTCACTTCAATATAAAAGAGCCTGTTTTATTTTTTGATGGTGCTGCTAATTTTGGAAATTGTGGGGTTGGTGGAGTGATTTTTATAAATCATTCTCATTATTATTCCCTTTGTCTGAAGTGTGGTAGAGGCTCTAATATGAAGGCAGAACTCTTGGCCTTGTGGTGTGTTGCTAGAGTTGCAAATCTCTTTGGGTTAGTAAGTGTGAAGATCTTTGGGGATTCACATGTGACGATAAAATGGGCCCAAGGGGAATATGAGCTTAAGGTCTTGAGTTTGGCCAGTTGGTGCAGAAGAATTAAAGATGAGCTTAGTAACATTAGCTCTTTTTCTTTGGAGCATATTTTCAGAGAATTCAATGATCAGGCAGATGGTCTTTCTAAGTTGGCACTTGAAGGCGAGGAGGATATTTTGCTTTGGGATGAACTATGGGAGAATCAGTTGATTGATTCAGGTTCTTATAATATCATGATCTAATTTTGTTTTATGCTTGCATCTGAATTTTTGACTAATGGCATCACTTATGTTGGAAGTATTGTATATATCGAGACTCTCTTTGATAGAGAAGTTCTATGGACAATATGCTTTTGATAAGCTTCAATCATGTACTATTTGATTCATATTTTGAATAACAATAGTATGCTTTTTTTCGCGGGAAAAAAAAGGCTATGCCTACTTCAGGACTATTTGTGATATGATATCGCGGAGTGAATGAAAATGATCCACCTTACATCTAAGTGAGCAAATACGATGTTATGCTGCCCTGGAGGGGTATTTAGTTATTGTATTTCGAACTCGTTACTCATATACTTTATAATAAAGTATAGTATTTTTCAATTGAAAAAAAAAAGTGAGCAAATACGATCTATAGGTGATAACTTGGATCGAGGATTTTCTTTTTTGGAATATTGTTGTTTTTATTTAAATATAATATTTTATTATTATATTTGAAGAATTAAATAAAAATTGAAATATTTATCAATTAAAATATATTATATTTAAAAAATAAGAATGTTGAAACGTCTTCCCCACGGCGGGTGGACATGGAGATGGTTGGGAGGGAGGAGAGAAGCACGTGGCGGGACGTTTTGCCCCTCGTGCACCCACCTCATCGTCCCCCTTAAATATTGCATCATCTGGATCATTCTCCCTCGCGGAGAGTAATGGAACCTTGCAAACTCATACAGACTCACATTGGCCGAGGGAGTTTGGAAATTATGCACTGGAGGTTTGGTTCAGAGGCAGGCCGGTTGTTCATTATGATGAAGTGTGGGAGCTTTATGGTTTGGTTAGTGGCATTGTGGACGAGACATGGGAGGTCTTCCATCACGCATGTTAATTACTCATTTTTTAATAACTATAGGGTCCATTATGGATTGTAGAACAGCTCCTTTGCTCTCATTCTGCTCGTCTCTTCGAATTTCGTTGACATTCTCGGTTTGAACCGTCTGTGGAATCCGGGTATCGCTGTCTCCAGTGCCTACGACCCCGCGATTTGGACTATTATCCTTGGTAAGTGGAATTTCAGCTTTGCACCTGCTCAGTATTGTGTTTCTCTCAAGGTGACTTTCTAAGTAGCTTTGCGTTGGTTCACCACCTTCACCATTGCTTTAATTTTCTCCACCTTTCTGTTGTTTCTCCTAGCAATGGTTGTTGTGCTACAATGGACGATTATCTATCCCTTCACCTCTCCCTTAGTCTACATTTGTTTGGTTCGTTGGCTTTGGACACTCTCCCTACCTGCATCATGCCTCCTCGCAAGAACCCCCGTCGTGGCTCCACTATGCCTGAATTCTGCTTTTCGGAACCCATGGCCCCTCCTATCCATTTTCAAAAGCTCTTAGTGGACAAATGCAAGCGTTTCAAGAAGGAGATCCTTGAGTCAATCCAAGAAAAAATCAAGTTGGTTGAAGAGGAAACGGATGTGGATAGAACCTGCCTTGGTTTTGAGGAAATAAAGAAAAGTCATGGAACTAGTCCCCGACCTGGGCTCCTCCCGTGGCAGGCTCACTTTATACCAGAAATCCCTGGATATGTATTGGTCACAAAAAATGGTTCGTGGAAGAACTCTAGTGGAGAAAGACGAGCATCATGGCGAAATCCTTCTTCTGCAAGACGAAATGCTGCTCCTTTTGCAACGCATCCTCAACAATCAGTTGGTCATAGCCAAGCGTCTGGGAATTTAGCTTGAGCCTGATTCCACCAGTGGCGCTCAGGAGTAATTTGTTGTTCTCTCTGTGCTTTTCGTTACCACTCTCTGTAGTAGTTTTTGCTAAGTTTTTCTGAATATTTCGGTTTTCACTTCTATCTATAGCTCTTGTTTACAGCGTTTTAGTAGCTCTCTTGGATTATGAATGTTTAGAACTGGTTATGAATTTCCAAACTTCTAGCTTTGGTCTCGTTTCTCTTCGGAGGAGACTGTTTTTATGACTTTTAACTGCCTATTTTCTCTTTGTTGAGAGGGCTTGTGGACTACTGTAAATCTCTATTTTTACAAAAAAAAAAGAATATTGAAACTTCTAAATGAATAAAATTTTAAAATATATATAATAGATTTTTTCATTTTCTTTTTTATTTTTAAATATGATATATTTATACTTAATTACCCCTTTTATAATAGTTTTCTTTAACTTATAATTTATTTGAATTTGATATATTTATATATTTAAAAGTTTAATTATAATATTTTTTATAAATAAGAAAGATCATAAATAATCTCTACATTATCTTATGTTTTTTACCTTTCTCATTATTTAATATATTATTATCAGTATGTTTAAAGCTTCATCTTTAAGAGATTTCTACACAATGCTTAGCAAATTAGGAATGGAATCTATAGTCTCCTTAGAGACCAAAGCTTCATCGTTAGAGATTTCTATACCATGCTTAGAAAATTAGGACATTCCTATACAATGCTTAGCAAATTAGGAATGGAATCTATTGTCTCCTTAGAGACCAAAGAGGACTTAATCTTTGAATTATTTGAATATGGTTTATCCAAAGGGGATTTTCTAAGCTCTAACTTGCAAACAACTTGTTGCACACCAATCCCATACACTTTAGGCCTTGCACCATCCAAAGAAATCTTTAAAAGGAAAAACCTTACGGTGTGCTTTTAATTTTAATAAATAAAAATCAACATTATTTCATAGTTACAGCAATAGTTTTTTCCATAACTCCAGATTTTAATAAATCTTTTATTAAATTCAACTGCACATAAATTTATGGTACAAATCAAATTTTATTTATATTTGTTTCTACTCTTAAGCCAAGATTCTTACATAGTGTATTTCTAATCTAAGTATCGAAGGGGCTTCGATAGTCTATTCCATGAGATCATTTTTTGGATTATTTGGGTAGAGGGTTATTAATCCATGACCCATATCCATGAGTATTAGTCATAATTGACAAATTTCTTATGATTTTGAATAGTCCACTTAGCACTCATTGCATCAGGTGATGCTCAAAAGGGTGAAGTAGGATTGAAATTAACAAATGAATCACATAATATCAATCACCACTTTACAGGCTTGCACCTAGTAAACCTATGACTTCTAGGTCACCCATCCCAAGACTCTTATGGGATGTGTATTAGTCGCAACTAACTAATTTCTCATTATTTTGAATAGTCTACTTAGCACTCATTACATCTAGTGACACTCACGGGGGTGAAGAAGTGGGATTGAAACTAGCAAAATGAATCACATAACATCCATCATCACTTCAGGGGCTTGCACCTGGTAAACTAGGACTTCTTGGGAGGTCTCCATCCTAAGACTCCTTTGAATCAAGTGAGCTTAACTTTGGAGTTTTCCCCACAATCAATCCCACTTAGCTTGCTACCCCCATTTGCAAAACCTTTGCAAGCATTGCGCCTTATGAACTATCTAGTTAGAGCCCCCTCAACTCGTACATTTAAGTATCAAGGGGCTTCCACAATCCAACATATGAGATATCATTTTTTAGGATTATCTATGTAGAGTAAGGCATTAATTTATGATCCATATCCATGAGTATTAGTCGCAAGTAACTACATCTCTTGATTTTGAATAGCCCACTTATCACTCATTGCATCCAGTGATGCTCAAAGGGTTGAAAAAGTGGGATTGAAACTAGTGAAATGAATCACATAGTATTAATCATCACCTTCGGAGCTTGCACCAAGTAACCAAGACTTCCCAAAAGATTTCCCATCCCAAGAATCCTCTCGCTCAAGGGAGCTTAATTGCAGAGCTTTCCCTGCAATCAAGTCCACTTGGCTTGCTACCCCATTTGTAGTGCATCACTAGTTTCAATCCCACTTATTCACCCCTATGAGCATCACCCGATGCAATGAGTGCTAATTGGACTATTCAAAATCATGAGAAATTTGTCAATTACGACTAATACTCATGGATATGGGTCATGGATTAATTACTTACTCTACACAAATAATCCCAAAAAATGATATCTCATGTGTTGGACTATGGAAGCCCCTCGATACTTAAATATAAGAGTTAAGCAAGCTCTAACTAAATAGTCCATAAGACACAATACTTGCTTAGATTTTTCAAATGGGGTAGCAAACTAAGTGGGCTTGATTGTGGGGAAAGATCTACAGTTAAGTGTGCTTGAGCCAAGGGAGCCTTAAGATGGGCAACTTCTCGAAAAGTCTCGGTTATTGGGTGCAAGCCCTGAAGGTGATTATTGATGCTAAGTGATTAATTTCACTAGTTTCAATCCCACCCCTCACCCCTGTGAAAATCATCTAATGCAATTAGTGTTAAGTGGACTATTCAAAACCATGAAAAATTGGTCAGTTGTGAGTAATACTCATAGACATGGGTCATACATTAATGACTTCCTCTACGTAGATGATCCCAAAAAATGATATCTCATATGTTGGATTATCAAAGCCTCTTAATACTTAAATATAAGAGTAAAGGGAGTTATATTTGAATAGTTCAAAAGGCACCATACTTCCTAAGGTTTTGCAAATGGGGTAGCAAGCTAAGTGGGCTTGATTGTGGGGAAAGCTCCATAGTTAAGCTCCCTCAATCTAGAGGATTATTGGGATGGAAAATCTTCCATGAAGTCTTGGTTATCGGGTGCAAGCCCCGGAGGTGATCATTAATGCTATGTGATTCATTTCACTAGTTTCAATCCCACTTCTTCACCCTCGTGAGCATCACCCAATGCAATGAGTGCCAAGTGGATTGTTCAACATTAAGAGAAATTAGTTAGTTGCGACTAATACTCATGGATATGAATCATAGATTAATGCCTTACTCTAAGTAGATGATCCCGGAAAATGATATCTGTCACATACCCACCCATCATACCAGCATGGGAGAGAACATGACTCTAATTCCGGACATCTAATCCCATACTTAGTAAACAAAGGTTCATGTAAAATGAAGATGGACATATGAAAATGCATAAATATTTGAAAACACAGCAAAATTTAATTCCATTACACATCCATCATACATACAAGATATTCAAGTCATTCATCAATTAAGACAATACAGAATTAGCACATGAGAGTACTTATCTTGAAACAGAGTAGTCCCTGAGCAACCAGCTATGCAACTGCAACGTTCCTCCCAACCATAGGCTAGTTGTGCTTATCAATCTCTTGATGCAACTGCCATCCCCGAGCTAGGCATGATTTCTACAAGGAACCAGGGAACAACAGACTCACACATAGCCAAACATACACCAAAATGAGCCAAGCCAATCTACAATTGGGCTTATCAGGCTGCTAGGAAATGGAAAGGAAGAATTGCTAAGCTAGTGAGCTCAAGCATAGAGCCATGGATACCTCTACAAGATCTATCTAGCTTGGCACCCACAATGCCTACACACCCCACTCAAGGAAGTATTCCCTTCACCAATGCACAGTCCCTCAGGCCATACCTTCCAATCTAGAGTGTCCAAGGTGTGCATAGAAGAGCAGCCAGCCCTCTTGATCTTCTTGAGAGGTTATTTTCCCCCACTAGGTTTATCACGCCAATTCTATCCACTACCATTCCAAATCTCTTGCTCACAGGTTCAAATCAAAACAGGGATGCACATAACAACAAAAGTATAAGTGCTGGGCATGTAGAAAAACGTTTTTACAATGGGATGCCCAAAATGGGGTTTCTACCAATTTCAGAAAATCGTGGGCAGCCAAAAACGAAATGGGAAAATGGGATATCAACCCCAGGAGCATAATCATTTTCACAAAACGCTCATGGGCATTTCGTGGGCAGAAACGGCCTTCATAACAATCACAAAACATGGTCCTCCTCTCCCAGCCACTGTGCTAACCAAAAACAAGTTTGCAGGCATGGAAAATGCAGGAAATGGTGAAAAATGTGAAGGATAAAACCCCAACAAGCTCAGATTGCGTGAGAGGATGAATGCCATGGGTGAAGAATGGATTTGGGCACCATTTCGTGGGGGTTTTCTTGCCCAGCAAGCCAAAATACGATTTTCCAGGTTGATGACTTGCCCATACACGAAACTGGGTGCCATACCTCTCCATTCCCAAGGCATTAACTGCCTCAACCAACTCTTAGAAGAATTAAATGATTGGGTACACAACCCAAAATAGGTAGTTGGGATTTATGGGTTTTCTCAATGAAATGGATTAACACCATTGGCTCATGGGTTTGAATAATCCCCCCCCCCTATTCCTTGTAGAATCATGCCCCCCATCTCTTTGTTGCATTGCATAGCTAGTTGTGGGTATTCATTAAAATTTGCATTTACATGATGTCTTCATTTACATTGTGCCTATCTAGCACAAGAGTCATATGCACCGATTTTAATTGCCGATACATAAAACGATAAATCAATGGCGGGGCCTTGGCCTTGAGCTCCTCACCATGATTAAATAACGATATTTACATCATTTATAATTTTAATGCCACAGGGCCAAAATGGGGACATGACAATATCTCATATGTTAGACTGTGGAATCCCCTCAATAGTTAAATATAAGAGTCAAGGAAGCTCTAATTGAATAGTTTAAAAGGCACAATACTTGGTAAGGTTTTAAAAATAGGATAGCAAGCTAAGTGGTCTTGATTGTGGGGAAAACTCGATAGTTAAGCATGCTTGAACCAAAGGAGACTCGTGATGAGTGACCTCCCTGGAAGTCTTGGTTATTAGGTGTAAGCCCTCGAGGTGATGATTGATGCTATGTGATCCAATATTCCCACTTCTTCACCCCTATGAGCATCGTCTGATGCAATGAGTGCTAAGTGGGTTGTTCAAAATCCTGTGAAATTGGTCAGTTCCAATTAACACTCATGGATATGGGTCATAGATTAACGACTTACTCTACACATATAATCCCAAAAAATGGCATCTCATATGTTGTACCATGGAAGCCCCTCAATACTTAAATATAAGAGAGTCAAGGGAGCTCTACTTGAATATTTCAAAAAGCACAATACTTGCTAAGGTTTTGCAAATGTAGTAGCAATCCAAGTGGACTTGAGTGTGGGGAAAACTCCACAGGTAAGTGTACTTGAGTGAAAGAAGTCTTGGGATGGGTGACCTCCCAGGAAGTTCTTGTTACCAAGTACAAGCCCAAGCCCTATAGGTGATGATTGATGCTATGTGATTCATTTTACTAGTTTCAATCCCACTCGTCACCCATATTAGCATCATACGGTGCAATGAGTGTTGAGTGACTATTCAAAATTGTAAGAAAATTGGCTAGTTGTGATTGATACTTATGGATATGCGTCGTAGATTAATGACTTATTCGATGTAGATAATCCCAAAAAATGATATCCCATATGTTGGATTGTGGAAACCCCTCAATACTTAAATATAAGAGTAAAGGGAGGTCTAGATGAATAGTTCATAAGGCATAATACTTACTATGGTTTTGCAAATGGGATGGAAATCTAAGTGGGCTTGATTGTGGGGAACACTCCACAATTAAGCATGCTTGAGCCAGAGGAACCTTGGGATGGGTGATCTGCCAAAAATTCATGGTTACTAGGTGCAAGCCCAAGCCTTGCAGATGATGATTATTACTATGCCATTCATTTCGCTTGTTTCAATCCCACTTCTTCACCCATATGGACATCACCCGATGCAATGAGTGTTAAGTAAACTATTCAAAATCATGAGAAATTGGTCAATTACAACTAATACTCACAGATTTGGGTCATATACCAATGACTTTCTCTATACAAATAATCCCAAAAAATAATATCTCATTCCCAATCTTTTCAAAAACCTTTTCCATTAAACTACATTATAATGACTATTAAATAAAATCAAAATTTATAAAGTAAAGTTTGATTCAAAAATTGAAAGAACCTCAAGGATTATTTATAAAAGTTCATCCACCTACTAAACCATGACTTAACAAATGATATCAACCTATTATATTAATGTGATTGGTAAACATAATTAAGAAAAAAATGTTGTGTACTTGTTGCAAATCATTAATCATTAAGTTGCAAATCATTTTTATTGCAAAATGTAAATTAATATCAACATTGAACTCATTTGAAAATAAAATTGCCACGAAGCCCTCAAGAAAAGATTACGCTATCAAGACTTTTTGCTTCATTATTACATCAGATGTCTACAAAAGTTATAGAGTTTGAATACTTTTTGCCTCAATATTAAAAAGGTGTTTGCAAAAGATATACTAAACGTTGTGTGAGGCATTGATTTTTTTATATTTTTAAGGTGTTTTGCTAAAGATATTTTTTTTCCACCGTAAGATGTTTGCAAAAGATATACTAAACGTTGTGTGAGACATTGCTTTTTTTATTTTTATGAGTCATGGTAGGTTATTATGTTGATTGATTTGAATAAAACTAAAAATCAAATATCAATTGAATTTAATGCAATTTTGAAATGGTTGGTGTAGATTAGTGTGTTTCATTTCAAGGAATTTGAATGGGGTATTGTGTTTACAAAATTAACCAAACATCCAACAATGTTGGTGATGATTGGTGTCTTAAGCGAACCTTTTGTATTAAGTAGTTAAATTGTTATATAACAAAGATTTATTGTCTGATAAATAAGAGAGTTTCATGTATCAATTTAACATTTAACTAAAATATAATAGTAATTAAATATTTAATATTATTAAAATTTTAAAATATTAATTTTATACAAATTAAATAAATATTATCTTTACATATTCGTGGTATACAATTGAATTTCCTTCCATGTTAATATCATCTTTCTCTCATTCATTTCAAGTTAAGGTTGTTGATAAAATGTTAATGCATGTATCTTAATGACTTCTATAAAATTTAATAGTTGTATTACCGTGATGGTTTCTTGTTTTTTTTCCAAGAAAAAAATGTACTTCTATTCATTAGTTAGAAATACAATTTTTAGCGTCATAAGGCGAAATCAACAAAGAGTTCCGTCCATCCTTGGGATGCTTATACACTAACAAAATGCCTAATCTACAATCACGTTTCGGATGCTTATACACTAACAAAATGCCTAATCTACAATCACGTTTCAACAAAGATTTATGAATGTAGGAAATAAAAAAAAGGCCTTAGACTACATTAGGGAGCATAGATCTTCCACTATGGTGATTTTTTTTGAAGAAAAACAATGAACACAATCAATATGTTCATTGGATTCCATTATTAAAGAAGTATAAGCAGCAAAAATACATGTATATTAATATTGATAGTAGTGCAATAGTTGTAGTTGTAGCAAGGGTGACACCATAGTGAATGCCCTTTCTTATTCTATTCAAGGAACTATGTAACTCTCGCATTTCTTTCCAGTGTAGCAATTGGAAATTTTGTAGTGCTTAGGAATAGTAATGGTGACAACAGGGTTCATTCCAGCTTCCTTGGCTATGGGAAAAAGGAAGACTGTGCACATATAGGCTGTCATTGCAAGGAATTTCCTCACTTGGGTGCAGCAGGTAGGAGGGATGCTTGCCTCGACATTTTGAGCCGCCCCAAAACACAGCATCAGACTGAGAGCCATCGTGTTAAGGGGACTCTTCCCGCAATAGTCAACGCAATAAACAGTCTGCAATATGAATGAGTTCCATAGTGCTATCAGTATCACCACCATTGACTTAATATTCGTCATCGTCATCACGAAGGAAGGAATCCTAACTTTCTCTCTCAATAACACTAACACTAACAATCACCACCACATTGACAGTTTCTTGTGGGATAAGGAAAGTGTTAATATAGATGTGTTGTAGATGCATAAATAAAACCATGTATAAGTGAAAAGAACTCATGAAATGAGCATTAAAAAGGAGATGAGGATCAATAATTAGGAGAGGTCCAATAATTGTAGGGAAGTTGTGCGAGTAGGCCCCAATGTTAGTTTAGTTTATAAGTGTGCATTGAAACAAAAACTTATAGTTTTTCAACCAAACAACGTGATAAGGTGTACATTAAAATGCACACATTGTTCATCATGAATTAAACTCATTGAGAAGCATTGATATTAAATTCACATTCATAGATATTAAAATAGAATAGGTGTCTCACATGATTTAAGTCTTGCATTTTGAAATAAAGTGAATACATTAAAGTGCAACTTCTAAAAAAAAGTCAAATCAACATCACAATATGTATTTAATCTTGCTTGTACACATGTCATGTTCCCTGGTATAACTACAAAAGTTGTTGCCAACAAAACTTAAAACTTTTTCATTCAATAGGAATTCTACCTGTTCAAGTAAACGTAATCTCTAATTCCCATAAAGTCCTCAAATGTACAACCTTTGCAAACAAGATAACTCTAAAAGGTCCCTAATTTTACAACTATGTATCAAAAAAAAGAAATGAACAATTCCTTCGCGATCATAGAGTCATCCACACACCTTTGACTTGTAAGCCCAACATTCCCAACTGGTGGTCCATTTATTGCATTCTTTTAGAGATGCATTCTTCATTAATTTCAATACTTGCAATATTCAAACATTTTGGAAGTTGGTTTCCTAGTGACATGAGCAAAGACAATACATGCAGATTTGAAAAAATTACTAAGTATGTTCATGTCAGAATCCGGAAAAATAATTAAATGAATAATAAAAATAATAAAACTCCTTAAATACCAAATCCAACGATAGTAGACGTTTACAACAAGGCTCAATCCACACCAACCACTATTGACAAATTAGGGGAAAGTGCATAAATCAAACTCAAGAGACGCATGTACAACAAGACTCGATCCACACTAACTACTATCAACAAATCAAGATAAACTCCATGGATCACACAAACTTCAAAAAATTCAAAATTTATGTATACATAACAAAAACTTGATTCAATTAATATTTTGTGTTCATTTTATACAAAGTTATCAACAATCATGTCTCCAATTATGGTTAACATTCTCTTGGAATGGCAAGTTCCCAACCTTATTGTCTCCAATTGTATTCAGAATTCATTTTTAGTGGCAAGTTCTCAACACCCTTGTCTCCAATTGTGCTCAACATTTTCCTACACTGTGCTACCACTTTAGGTGCAATATGTTTTTGTTTTCATTGCAAGTCTAATTTATTTCTAAGTTTTCTACACACATTTTAGTTTTCTACTACAACCATTCTATCAAAAAGGTTTCCATTACTAAATTGCTATCAAATTTCAATTAATTTTGGTGTACTCCTATCATAACAAGGAATGGTAAGAGAAATCAAGCAATTAAGAGGATGCAACCTTTGCGAGACTGTAAGAGAGGAGTTAGGAATGTGTCCACTAAAGAGGAGTCAAGCATATGTCCACTAAATTGGATTGATCCTGCTACAAATATGCCATCGCAAATTGTTCAAATTAGTGTGAATGTAGCAAGTGGTGTTGTTGTTGCTACAAATAAGATATTTCTTAATAGAAGTTAGACAAGAAAGACAGAGATGGTGCCATTAAGGACATTTAGGGAAATGGTTATTCCACTGGGACATCTACAAAGAAATGGGGCAATCCATCCAATGGTCTTGTATATTGGCTATAAGGACTCACTACCACACCAAAAAAGGGGCCACCAATAATATTGATAGGAAGAGGAGGTTGAAATTGTGCATTGGTGCAAAGACATGGTTGAACCAAGCCATGGTCTTGAAATAACTCAACTAAAATCATATGTGGCCCACATATGCCAAACCCAACCTAATCCATTAAGGGATGGATTTCTTAGCAATTCATGGTGGTCTTGGATTAAGAAAAGGCATCCAAATTTTACATTGAGGATTACAGAGGGACCAGACAAAGACCAAGCAATCGTCCTTCTAGACCTTCCATTGTTTCTACATTTTATGATAAATTCTCTACGGCGTAAGAAGCCAAATTGTATGTCCCACATAGAACTTGGAACTATGATTAAACGTGCTTACATGCAATCATATTATGCAATTTCAGGGTATTTGCAAAGAGAGACAATGGAAGTGTACCCCATGTAATTCCAAAGATCAAAGAATGGATGCCTATACATTGTTGTGTGATTGTTGTTGGTTAGAACATTATAGGGATTTATCTTTTAAAGGGAAAAATACAACTTAACAACTAACTTGTTGGATGTGATCTAGGAGCATGTATGACAAATCAATCACATGCTTAGATGACTGTAACGTCCCCACCCTTATATCCAATGCAAGGAAGGGAACATGGCACTAAAATCTGGGCCTTTACAAAAAACTCAGCCCATTCATTATGTTCATACAATTAAAACCAATGTGTGCAGATGCCATTCAACAAACATGCACAACGGAAATAAACAAATCATTCACACACATATCATATGCATTCAACATATCATTAACAATCATCATTTAATTAAAATAGTGCAGAAGTAAACACCATAAATACTCATCTTAATGTAATGTTGTCCCAAGCAACTAGCTATGTCGCTGCAACGTTCCTCCCAACTGTAGGTCTCTGCCCAGCCTGTATTCTTTCAACACTCAGAGACCACCCCCAAGCTGGGCATGATATCTATAAGGAAAAGGGAACTCTCAAGCTCGGCTCAGCCAAAGCAATGGATACCCATCTCAACCCCAGCATTCTCTTGTACACCAAACTCAGATATGGGCTATGGAACACACTTTCAGCAGTGGGACTTAGGGACTAGATGGATAGGGGTTTTCCCAAAACGTAGGCACACCAAAAACAGATTATGGAAAGAGGAATCCAACCCCAGGGAAGAAAACCGATTTCTCCCACAGATGTATGAGCATATAGTGGGCCAAAATGGCCTCTAAAAACCCCAAAATTGTTTTACTCTTTTATCCATTGTTAGGCACAACAAAAACGCCCTTTCTAGTTAGGAAAATGAAGGTAAACACAATAAAACCAGTGAGAAAAACGCCCAGGTAGCTCCAAACTCGTGAGAGGGCAAAGTTGGTTGATGGGTAATGGCTTGGGGAGCAATTCATGGCTCTTTCCTTGCCCAAGAAGCCAAACATGAATTTCCATGTAGGTTGGCTTGCCCATACTCGAATTTGGACAGCCATACCTCCCATTCCCCAAGGCATTAACTACCTCAACCAACTCTTGGGAGAAATCAATGATTGGGAACAAAAGTCAACATGGGTAGTTGAGGGTTTGATTGGTTCTCTCATTGACACTTGGTCGTGCTTGATTGGCTCCAAGAGTTTGAATGTTTTTCCTCCCAATTTTCTTGTAACATCATGCCCCCATCTCTTGTTCCATTGCATAGCTAGTTGTGGGATTTTATATTAAAATGCATATTTACAATTCCCATGGTTCACTAGCACATGGGTAGCATTATTTCAAATACTTGCCTCTTCTAGATCGAGCGTTCACTAGCGAGGCCTTGGCCTTGAGCTCCACACTAGGAATCATTCATAATATGCATACATTATTTACATTATAGCCCAAAATATTACAAGGGTCAAAATGGGGGACATTACAATGACCAAAGAAATATTCCTCAATTGGCTTCATCACTTCGAGAGATTTGTCTAGGAGGAGTTTAACCTACAAATTGTCACCTTTTTATTTTAATGGGCATGGAAGTCATGTGGCACTAACTACCATCTAAGACGCCAATGGTTTGGGTATTGATCTATTAACATTTTTTATTCACACAACCACAATATTTACTCGTTGGATGTAAGTGTTTTTTCACAATTCAAATCATACTTCAAATACAAAAGAAGGGTATGGATGGCAATGAATCCCAACCTTTAGATTAAGAGTGTTAGATTGACTAAGTTGGGGAGAAAAGCATTGCAAAAGGAACCGATTATCGATATCATAAATTCAGGTATTAGAAGGAAAAGTATTTGGCCCCTAAACCTTGATGCAGTTTCCAAGAAATGCAACCAAGGGAGACTTTCTAGGTTTCATCTCAAGCAGCAAGTGTTGTTGAGAACATGATAAGGTTATTGGGTACACGTGAGCAATATGTGCAATAGACGTTAATATAAATACAAGAGAGTAAACACAAGTGTGGATCGTCAAACAATGTCACAAGTTGATGAAACACAACAAGGTCCATCAAACGAAGAACAATTCTCTATGCCTACATATTTTATCCCACCAGTTTGGCTAAAGAAGGGTGCCATCAAACATGGAATTAACATTGATCACGAGAAGAAGAGATGGGGATTTAAATTCCATCTCCTCCATCCACACTCGATTTGAATGAGGTGGTGCATTCTAATGCACACTATGGAGATTAGGAAGCAAAATAAGATGTTGTCAATTTGGGGAAAATGAAGGGTTTGGAGATGAAAACAAACAATAAGTGATTTATAGTTAAGCATATGATAGCTAACCACTACAAATCCAAGGAAGTGGATCCCTTCCCAAATTCCTTAAGTTATGAGTAGAGAAGATAGAAGAAAATTCAAGGACACAAGTTGATGGTGCAATTCAATTGAATCTTTACTCACAAATCATTACTTCATACTTGTAGATTCAAATCCTTGTTGAGCAAAAGGAGGGAAAAAATGGAAAGGGCAAAGCAAAGGAGAAAAAAGACAAATAAAGGATAAGAAGGAAACTCTTATTGTAGTAAGAGAAAGGAGGGATTGGTAAAAAAATAACAAGGCATTTCAATGTCAAGCAAAGGAACAATAATGGATTTTCCGAAGGAAAGAGAAATAAAATAAGGAGAAAGAACAAATTCATAGAGAGTAACATAGAAGAGAGAAGGATTGTTAAAGATAAAGGAGGGAGTTACCCTTTTCCACATCAACACCCAATCTTAATGGAAATAATGATCATCCTAAGCCCACTTTTGGCATTGTGCATAATGTTGTAGTCACTGATACTCCAACTCCTATATCTCTACAACCATGTACTTCGTCTAGAAAGCAACCATCAGGTTGGACTCCTTCAAATCTCAACATTCAATTGATAGATGCACATGCTAGACAACTGCAATGGGTGTCCCTCTATTGACTCTTTCTACTAGCAACCCACTTATAGACAACAACAATAGAAGCTAAGCTCATTTCCCACGTGGATAAAAATGTAGCGATAGTTTGAATTGGTTGTAAGTATGTTTTGGACAACAAGTTTATTTTTGTACCCAAAGTTTGGTTTTGAACTTGATGTATGTTAATGTTTCATGTAGCATAATGTAGGTTTGTCTCTTTTTTTGAAAGGGGTGGATATGTTAGTAGGAAATAATCAATAAATATATGTTTTTAGAATAATTATTAGAGTTGGATATTTGAATTCTACCCAAGTATTTCCTTATCAAGGAAATATTTTTGTTATGCTTAAAGATGTTATTACAAGGTTAAATTCGTTGATCTTAAGAATTGTCCATTCATTGACTATCCACATTTCAGTGATTGAAAAATTATGTGTTTCTTTAAAGAATTTAATTTTGTCCAAATAACATCCTCCCCAACTCTAATAATTCGGCACCATCCTCCCCAACTCTAATAATTCGGCACCATCCTCCCCAACTCTAATAATTGGCACCATGCCTCAAATTCCCTTAAGTCTTACTATTGACTTAGACACAATCATTAGTGATTGTTAAACCTAAAAATAAGCCAATCTTGGCAAGCACATGAATACAAACAACACCTTAAAGAAAAGCAAGAACGACAATGTAATTTGAATTAACTTTAGGGGTCCATGATTGCATAATTAATCAACGTGACCACTTGTAAAGGACAAAATATTCATATCACCATTTTGTTTTCTAAACTATTAGATATGCAATGCTTACACATATACTTCATGCAATTGAAACCCTACTTCTAAGAACCCCAAAATCCTTATACCTTGAAGAACTTTCTTGGTATTAAATCAACAACTTTATGGTTTGTTGTAATAGAATGATAATATTTATTTTGGTCGTAGGCTTATTATTTGATTATGGAAGTCCTACTTTTGTGTTGCAAATCCTAATATTTTTGCTAGTTTAGGTGATTATCTAAAAGCTTTATCAAAGATTTCTATGTTACCTATGGTGGTAGCTAGATCATTGTAGCTTGGATAATTTGTCTCATTTTGAAGTACAAGTGCAATGAATACTATCTCATAGATTATTGTTGCTTGAAACCTCTAGAGGGAAGAGAGATGTACAAAGATCTTTGTGAATATTTTGTAAGTGGGCATGAAAATCTATTAGGATAAGACATTGTATTCCAATGGAAATTACTTCTAAAATCAATGATGTGGGAATAAACTTATGGCCCAACATTTATGTTCAAGGAAGATTACTCAGCATCAATAGCAGACAAAAAAGCAAGATTTGATGAATGTGACATATTGAGTTGATAGGTACTTAAACTAATGCACATGTCAATATTACAATGTAATGCAATATCATGCTGAGAAGGTACATGAGGTGTGTCTATATTCAATGTCAAATTAATGTGTTTGGGCACTTGGTTCACATGCTACAAAGGTGAGAAAATGGTTGTTATTCTTTACACATGTTATTTTTTTTCTTCTTTGTAGTTTTCTAAAACAACGTTATCATACTTTGATATCATCCAATCACCAATTAAACCTAATTTAATTAAACCAAGTGCGAGAGGGCACTTATTTTTTGGGGCCCAAACGAAGTTGTTCATAGAGCCCTAAAATTCAAGTTTTAATCATCTTACCTCTATGGATTTATCCTGTAATTTCCCCTCCATCTTTAGAATGGGTAAATATTTGAGAAACAACACTATGAACTTACGCTATGATCTCAATTGAATTGTACCTAAGGAAAGGTCAACTTGATATGGAGTATTCAACCTAAAACCAACCTTTGAGTTATGAGAATATAAGCTTTTACATGTAGAACTTCTGAAGAGACAAGGCCATCTAGCAATTGAAACACCAAATACGTGATTGAAGAATCCATTTCAAGAGAGAGCCTTCTTGACTTTCCTTCTTGCTTTGTGCAATTAGATAGAATGTTGAGACAAAGCACAAAGAAAAGGGGAGTTGATCGTCATGTCTCTAGCCCACAATTGGGTCCTAAAGATCTACAATGAGACCATTGTGCACATCCATGAGGAGAGAAAACCTTCCCTCCATGGAAACATTAAGGATGACAACATTATCCAGGCTATTTCATAAAAAATGGTCAGTGCTTTTCTAATCCATAACAAAATCGTGGTCTCTAATAAAGTGAAAATCAACTTGTGTTCCATTAAAAAATCTAGCATTATTAACACCCTAAAATTCTTTGATCCTATTGTTAGAGCATAATAACCCTCTCCATGACTCAATTCTCCCACCTAGGGACTTAGGTTATGATCTCACAAGCCTATTGTGCCAAATCCCATTCAATTTGGCCCTCTAAGTCAACTTGCAGCTCCCTACTAAGCTCTAGGGTCCTAAAACATCCTTATTTGCCTTTTTTTGAACTCTTGAAGTCTATTTTGGCATATGAGGGCGAATTCCTTAAATTGGGGCTTATTTCCTTGATTTTAGGGTCCCACATAGTAAGCTAGAGTTGTGGAGTGAATTTGGGGAGAGTTTACTCCATCGTTCACGGACTCCATGCACCTCTCTTTTAGCTATTATGAGACAATATGACCATCCTTGAGTCTTCTTAGGGATGTGCACCTCATGCATGTGCCTTCAGTTAGATGCGTGTGCCTTCAGTTAGATGCGTGTGCCTTCTGTTAGTTGTAGTCAGTTACTCTTAGCATGTAGGGAGCTAAGTCCACTAAGGTTAGTCATGTGTTAGTTAACTCAACTTAGAGAGTGTGCATGGCTATTCTATCTCTAGTTAAGCCTAACTAGCATCTCATGCATTGCATGAGCAATTTGATTTGCCTTTATGATCTATCGAATTGCCTTGTCTATTTATACTTTCTACTTCATTCATTGAAGCTCAATGTAATACAACATTCTCTCTTGTTATTGACTTCTCTCTTTTGTGCAATGATTAATGTTTAGTACATTTATTGCATGAATTTGTTAGATTGTTGATCTCTTTCACAATATTGCTATGTTGCTATCTAGATCAATATTGCTATTACATAGGAAGGCGATGAATGCTATGATTTATTCAATTAGATTTTCTATAATTTAATTTTGTGTTTTTCCACTGTGTTTAACCTTAATGGAAAAAAAATCTTCTTAGAATAACCAAAATTGGCAATATTAAGTGTGGTTGTTTGTTCCCTACTATATTTAGTTTCAAAATCAACATCTCCCACAGTTGATGTATTGAAACGAATTGTTGTTGGAATGTGGAGAATGGATTGTCTACTTAGAATAATTGTTGTAGAAGTCAAAGATAATTCTAAAGACTATTATAAATCACTCCACAAATGTCCCATGCAGACAAAGATTTGGGTTATCATAATTACACACTGGCCAATAGCAATACATAAGTAGTATAAAGTATGTTGTTGACAAATGTAGAAACAAGATGCAGTGACAAGCTTGAATAAATTAACTATGATGTGTATACATGGGCAACATTTCAACTTGCGAATGTTTTGGTTTTACGCTCATGGCCATTTCCAATCGCATAGAAGATTGATTTTTCCTCATCACCTAAGCCATTATTGATGCCCTTATTGTCAAAATGCTACTACCATGGCAGATACATTGCATGTTGGGCACATTATTTTGACGCATGGATGAAACTTTGTAACACTACTCCCACCTATTCACCCATATCATGTGCTTCTTTGAAAGCTTTTCTTAGCCACATCAAAGCTCCAATCGTAATGACGATGTATACATATATTTTTCATATGCATACATATGTATTTATGTATGTAAGTCAAGTGGATTAGCACAATCAGTTCAAATGAACCATTTGAAGATAGATTCCATCGTGATATTTCTTGTTCAAATTTGGCTAAGGTTTGATTCCGATTAAGTCTTGTTGGGTTACCGGTTTCTATTGTGACTCACAATTGAGCCACTCTCCATTTGAATATTTAGGGGAAGAGGGGTGATCCCATGACATTTTATTTTGAAAAAAGTAAGCATATAAATCACAATAATGTACGTAACATAAATACATGTAAAAACACGATAACAATAAAACATAATAATACCAATATGTGTGTTGTTAAGATACATTTCAAAGGCTTCCAAGAAAGTGAATATTGTTAGTCAAATTGTGGAGATATGTACAATCACCTCTTGCCATTTGAAGGTTATAGTCTTGACATTTACAAATATTATATTACACTTGAGTTGTAGCTACAATAGTTGGTCATGGGGAGGTTGCTCAAAATGTCTACAAATGAAATTATTATACTCTAAAGAATTATTACCACAACAAGGAATGCATGCTCTTGCTTCAGTGAGTGATGGCATCACATTGATGCACAAAACTTGTCATCTAATTACCATGTTCCTTTACGCATGTGCATGTTCAAGTTGACGTATACATAGCATTAGTTTAGTTTCTTTCTGACCCTATGATGGGGTGGTTGTTGTCTAATTTTGTTGGTTATACATCCTTGAGGTGTTTTTTGCTTTACTAGTGATGCTTCATGGGTAAATGAACAACCTATAGTTTTTTTATGCTCTTAGTTTGTTTTTAGTCTATTGGCATCTTTGTAATGCCAATTTAACAATTGTTTTGTAATGCACCCCTTCTTGTTTCTAATTGTAATAAATAAAGATATTTTTTTTAATGGAATTAGAGCCCCTCACGATCCCTGAGTTTGACAATTTTACCGCATTAACACAACCTCCATGTTAATGCAAACAAGCTTCCTAGCACCTCATGAATAAAACAAATGTTTCTCCTTGTGAATTAAAAACTCGTTGGTGATGATTTTTAATTCACAAGGTGATGGGAACCTTGTTGCTTTAACATGGAAACCACATCAATGCGGTATGCCTATCAAATCTATGGATCATGAGGGGCGCTAAGTCCATTGAGGTTTGGACCTAGGTCTTTTGCATGCCAATACTCAATCTCAACCACTCGACCAAAACTAAATACATAACTAGTTGTAAATGTGCCTTTTAAAGTAAATCCATGTAAGACTTTAGATCAACCATAATGTAAAATACCTCATAAGCAAACAAATCACCCTCAAGAAACTTAAAACAACAAGGACTAACCACAACATGGTTCTTGTTTTCCTTAAGTGATTGACATCCTTCACTAAATGCAATTATAATGGTATGTTGCATGTTCTCCATTTTTGTTTGTCATTTCATTTTTACTAAGTACTTATCTAGCACATATATGTTTATAAAGGAACACACTGTTAAGGATGTGAGTACCTTATTGAATGCCCCATTTTAATGTTTTAATTGAGGATCCATATTCACAAAGAAGGTCTTGAGTAAGTATTTCCTACTTTATTACTATATTTAAATTTTTAAATCATGAAAGTTTGGAAGTAGTTAGTTGAAGGAAGTCATGCCACCATAAGAAAATATATAGTCACATCATTGGGGCACATTTAATATTCAACATTAACTAATAACCACCTTGATCCTTTTTTCCATTTCAACAAAGGTAAGGGATATGGTGTCAGTGCGCCAAACAATATCTATCCCCCTCGTAGGGCCTCAACAAAATGTTCCACACTATCATACTACATGTAAGGCATCCTAGATTCTATAAGTAGGAGACATTCATAATGTATTTAATTTTGTGATTCATATCCTATATACACCCAAAGAAATGACAAACCAAATATGTTAGTGGTTAGAATAGGCGGTCGTGCCATCAACCCACATAGGCTTGCCACTAGAGGAGTAGAGATAAAAGACATCTTGTTAGATACCTTGGCTTTGTTTAACTGCCATAAGATTCTCTCTTGACCTTTATGGAAGTTATTCCATGTAAACTATTACTCATAAGGGTGGGAGCTATCCAAGTCTCTTTATCTCTACACAAATTCTCTTGGGAGCACACCTTTCTTATCTTCTCAGATTTTGACCATGTTAAAATCCATCTACAACACCAATCCATTGCTCAATCCCTTGAATCATTGGAGCCGTATATGTTGTCTAGACCCAAAATTTGACCTTCTAAATTAAGCAACACCTACATAACTCCTTAGATGAGTTTAGATCCCTAATAAATAACATCACCAACAAGTTGGGGGGGAGGGGAGGGGAGTTAGGATACAAGACCTCCTTTCTATTCATTGCGCTTTGAACTTTGAAGAACAATCCAAGAATCTAATGAAATAATTAAAAAGGGCATTCTTAACAAGTAACTTATAATTTTAACTTCTTTCAACATACAATATACACCTCACCAATTAAGTACAGGAATTGGTAAATCATGTGCGTCTTACTAGGTTCACTTAGACCACAAATTTTATAAGAGACAACTTTTGTTGCAAACTCCCAATTTCATGCATCTACTTCTTATTTTCTCCAAGAACAAATAGTGCATCAAAGAGTTCGCATTGGTAACATATTTCTTCCACAAAAGCCAATATTGTAAAAGGATAAGGCTTCTTGATTAAGTTATTGATTGTTTTCTCATCACATGAGCACAACATTGGCATATGAGAATGAGTCTCTCCTTGCTAGGACGAACCAAAACTTGGAGGGGGAGCCGATGTATGTGCCACATGGCCTTGAGGCACGGTCGACCGCCATGCTCATGTTTGGTGGTGGGGCCTTTGGTGGCCCATTACATATGTTCCTTCAAAACACTTCAGCCCAACCACCTTCTGTAGCGTTTCCTTGGGTATGGGTTAGACCTTGAGGTCTTTGAGTGTGTAACCCCACTACGGGTCACCTTGTTGCTAGGGATAATCACGGATATGATGATATGGGCTTTAGTAGTGGAAACAAGGGTTTGTGATGTTAATGTACTATAGAGCTTGACAATGCACTTTGTCACTTATCTTAATGTAAACAAACTCCTTTAGGGCTTTGGATAAGTTAACCTTGACGCAAACCATATGTTGGGGCCTACGGTTAGAGTATCAATCCAACTCATGACAAATAAACCCTTCTATTTAGGTTGAGATTCATTTTAGAAAATGCTACAATTGCATTTGAAGGCTTGGGAATTCCACCTATATTAGGCAAGGTAATTTAGCTGCTTGGTCAACTGAGAAACCCTCTGATCAAGTGGACAAAACCATTAGGTTTTTTTGCATATCCATGGCCCACACTCAAGAAACTCCATGGAATGAGCCTTCTCAACAAATTAGAAAGGAGAAAATCCTTTGATTAGACCACCCTCATGGATCCTAAATCTCCCTAACCTAGTTACAAATAACAACATCCAATGGGACACACCCTACATAATACCATCTCCATGTTTCCTTTGCATATGCATTGCATGCAAAGTCATGCTGATAAACATGAATATTAATAGTAATTTTAGGATTAGAGTTGAGACTACTTGATAATAAACCTTCAATACAATTTTTACTTGGCACCATCATTGTTGTCGTTAGTAACCTTAACATTCTTGACAATTAGAAAGATGTTTTACATCCATTAACAACCCCAACAACCTTATGACATATCCTTCAATACAATTTTTACTTGGCACCATTATTGTTGTAGTCATTAACCTTAACATTCTTGACAATTAGAAAGATGTTTTACATCCATTAGCAACCCCAACAACCTTATGACATATGTCATACCATGGCAAGTTACACCATTAATGAAAGATATATAACTCTTTAGGGTTTATTGAATGTAAATTCTTTCTTAATGAGTATAATCATTAAATTTGACTTCTTAATTGGCCGGGAGAGTTGGGATCTTTGAGATCAACCTACTAAGTCTACAAATTGCGAGGATTGCCATAACCCACTAGGTCTACAAATTGGGAGGATTGCCATTGCAGATAAAGAGTTAATAAATCACAAAATCAGAAAGTTAATAAATCACAAAATCAGAAAATACAGCTTGTAATTTCGAGATGCAGCGAGTTCCAAGCAAAACTTTATAGCCAAGAACATATTGAGCACTTGTTTGATTGCCACATACAAGCCCACGAACAAAGCGCACAAGGCCAAGGGGAGGAGATCCGCTCAACCTGCAACCGACAAACGATGGGATTTAGGACCCGTATGCCACACCTGTAAACATTCTTCCATTCCCCCACAATAACGACATCCGATCCATACCCATCCGCCCTTCCCTTGGCCTTACAAAAAGAAGAGCCAGGCCGACATATCCATTCACGGAGTCTGAACAATTAATTGGATTGTAAAAAATTCATGGACGGAATGGCAGTGGGACCAGGAGCCCCTCTTTCGTAAAGCAAAAGCCCGACACGACACGAGAGGGGGGAAGTTCTTTTAGTTCGTCCGACGTCAGTCATAGCACATCATAATGTCGACTCCCACTCTTCTGCATTTTATAAAATAAAAGAAAGAAGAATTTGACATTTTCGTTCAAATTAGTTGTAGTGGTTTTTTGGGTTGATGCAGAGTGAACTGAGAAGATCGACAAAATGGCCAAGGAAATGAGCGTCAATGGTGGCGGTGGCGGTGGCAATGGCTATGTTGATAAAGGAGCCACTCTGACAATGATACCCATAGAAGCAGAGGGTTCTCCAGCGGCGTCGGATCAGTCTCCGAGAATTCTCAACGATGGTGTCGATGGCGACGATGAGCGCGACGATGAAGATGAGCGGGAAAACGGAGCTGAAGAGGAAGAGGAGGAGGGTGTGGAGGAAGAGCCGAGATTTAAGTACCAGAGGATGGGCGGTAGTATTCAGTCATTGCTCTCGAGGGGCAGCGATGCTCCCTCCTGCATAACAGTGGCGGAGCGCATGATCGCCCTCGGCACCAACGATGGCGCTGTTCATATTCTTGATTATCAGGGTAATCAGGTCTGTGAGTTCTTTAAACTTTTAGCCATTGGTCGCAGATCGGAACTTTTATTTTTGCCCTCTTTGAGGAATCCGTGGCAGTAGCTTGATCGGATGTGTTTTTGATATATCTGCATTCTTTTGGGCCGTTCTGGTGATTGTTTTGGAAAAGTATGTGAAAGGTATCCTAAAACTGTATAGACTGGTCTCGGGATCAAACCACACAGAGGACAAAAGGATTTTTTAAGAAAAAAATTGCATAGATTAGGAGTGCATTAAACTCGAGCCATTCTGTCATGATTTCTTGGGCCCACTTGTGTGGTTAAAACGACCCCCAGGGGCAAACCATTGAACATAGGAGGGGGAATTGAACGTTGGTCGTTGGCAGGGGAGCCTTATGCACCAAGCTCTGCAGCATTTACATGCTACAGAGCTAGGTGTATAAGGCTCCCCTAGTTGGCATGCCATGCCACCATATTCACCTCCAAACCATGCAGTAGAGCTTGGTGCATAAGGCTCGCCTGGTTGGTATGCCATGCCACCGTATTCACCTCCAAACCAAGATCCCATTGGCATTTTCTTTCCATCATATCTCCACGGGGGATTGCACCTTGTTGAGTGGCATGCCATGCCGTCATCTTTGCCCTTGAACCATGACCCTATCATGCATTTGGGGGAGTGAACCTTGGCAGGTGGCATGCCATACCACCATAGGGGAATCTAACCTTTGCGTGTGGCATGCCATGGCACCATCTTCACCCTGGAACCATGACACCATTGGCAAGTTTTCTCCATCACACCTTCACAGAATTGAACCTTGGTTGGTGGCATGCTGTGCTATGATAATCTTCACGCCTGAATCATGACGCTGTTGACAGTTTTCCTTATCATGCCTCTCGGGGGATTGAACCTTGATGGATGTCATGCTGTGGAACCATATTCACCCCGTTAGCATTTTCTTTCCATCATGCCTCCAAGGGAATTGAACCTTGGTTGATGGCATGCTGTGCTCTACCATCTTCACCCTTGAACCATGACCCCATCGACTTTTTTCTCATATCATGCCTTTGAGGGGATTGAACCTTGGTGGGTGGCATGCCATGTCACACTCTTCACCCCTGAACCACAATCCCATCGACATTTTCTCCATATCGTGCCTCTTGGGGTATTGAACCTTGTTAGGTGGACTGTGGCATGCCATGCCACCATCTTCACCCTTGAACCACAACCCCACAGCATTTTTATTCCATCATATCTTTGCGGAATTGAACCTTGGTTGGTGTCATGGCATTCCACCATCTTCACCCTCTACCTTTTCTCCATGTCGTGCCTCTAGGGGGTTGAACCTTGGTTAATGGCATTCCATGCTCCTTCTTCACCCTTGAACCATGGCCCCATTGACAATTTCTTTCCATCATGCCTTTGGAGGGATGGTAATGGAACTCTGGTTGGTGGCACGTGATACTACCATCTTCACCCGTAAATCATATCCCCACTGAGATTTTCTTCATATCATGCCAGGGATTGAAGCTTGTTGGGTGGCATGCCATGCCATCATCTTCACCTCTGGAGTCTGAACCACAACCCCATTGGCATTTTGTTTCCATCATGCCTCTGGGGGAATTGAACCTTGGTTGGTGGCATGCCATGCCACCGTCTTTACCCCTAAACCACAACCCTGTCAACATCTCCATATCATGCCTCCAGGGGGATTGAGCCATGGTCAGTGCCATACAATGCCACCGTCTTTATTCCTGAACAATAACCCCATTGGCGTTTCTCCAGAGTCCATATCATGCCTCCGGGGGGGGGTTGAACCTTGGTGGGTGGCATGCCATGCCACTGACGGCACCCATGAACCATAACCCCGTTGGCATGCCACCATCTTTACCCTTGAAACACAACCCCATTGGTATTTTTCTTTCCAATTTGATGTCCTTTTTTTGCTCTTGGTTTAAATCGCCTATTGTTGGATTTTCTGGTTGTTGCATTGCAATGTTGTGAGACTGCCATGTTGTGATCTGGGATTTCTGTTATTAGTTTTAATTGTCAATCTAGGACTAGGATGTCTGCTATTAGTACTGGCTATACTTTTGAGTCCCATTGACCTGCTCCCTTTTGTTCATTCTTGGAGATTAATAAAATTATCTCATTAGTACAGTTGTCTGTCATGAGTGGTTTGATGGTGATTAGGTCCATTGGTCAGTTGAATGACATGCTTGGTACAGAGTTGAACATCCCTTGCACTGTTACACAATCCATGGCCTAATAATACCCAGGAAGGGTGACAGGAAAATTGCTGTCACTTTTTATTTTGATTTTGATTTGACAGGGTGACGATCAGTTCTCAAATGTAACTGTGCTTATTATGCACCCACGTTCCCACTATGGCTTGGGCAGCACTTTAGTCTTGGGCTGACAGATTTGTATCAGCAATTTCAGCTACTGCCTGATATACTTTTGTTGTGATTAATATTCTATCAAACTTAAACTTCATTTGTTTATATCCTTGACCCTCTTTGCTGTGTTTTTGTTTTTAGATAAAATAGAAGCTTATTTGCCTCTGAGTCACTACCTGATTAGCCATGTTCACAGTGTCACGTCTTTGCATGATCTGCTACTGTCCACCTGGAAACTACATTATGGCATTTAAGGTCAATCTTGAACATCACTTTGGCAATGGGTTAAGAAAAACTTGGTCTAGTTTTTGGTTCCTGCCCCAAATCGATGGTTTCTTCCACTTTTGACTTCACATTGCTTTAGGTGAGGTTGCCTTTAATTCAGCCTCTCTTTGCAAGGGGATGAGCTTGTGCTGAATTGGGTGTTCCCTGGACCATCAGCTGACAATAGACAAAATTAGTCTTTGGTGAGCAATCTGCCCTTTTTTAAAAACAATTTGACAGTATCTTGTTCTATGTAAAAGTTGATAAACTTTTAATTCTGTCATATGCATGTGAGGATGTGAAAATGTAAGCAGTGAAATCTATAAATATTGATGACCCATGAGCTGAAAACAACAACACACGTGACACCTCCTTTGGCTGAAAAAATGACATGCTATCTACTGTTATGCTTTATTTAAGGTTTCAAATATGCATAAATTTATTTCACCATCAAAATTGTCTAATTTTTATTTTGTTTTTCCCCAAAGAAAAATACCGCAATAACTATTCATAGAGAATGGAAATTACAACATTATCTAATGTTGTAGCTGAATGCAGATCGTGTTGGAGCAAAATACCTTCTCCATGGCATAATTCTCCTACCTAGTGACCTAGACCTTGACTTCATGTCTCTAGTGGGCTAAATCTCACTCATATTGACTACCTGAGTCACGCTAGAGCCTAATTCTAAATTCTAAGGGTCTCAAACCACGCTATCTGCCATTGATACAAAACCCTAATGTCCATTTTTGGCTGACCTAGGTGCATTCTTAGATTTGGGGGTGCCTTCCTTGATTAGGGGAACTTTTCCCTGATTTTAGGATGACTTGAGTCCTAGTTCAGTTCATAACTGAAAGTGCTCCCTTAATTTAGGTCCTAACTGACCTTACATGTCTATCTTTAGCCATTAGGGCCTTTGTTGAGTCTCCTTAGGGATTTGCATGCTCATTTCGTCAGTTAACTGAGCATCCTTTAGTCAGAATTAGTGGTTGTGAAATCATGAGTCAGTGTAACTCAGTTAAGGAGAGTAAGTATGGCTAACCAAGGGTCCTTGGCTCTAGTTAAGCTTGACTAACCTCCTTGCACTGTATGATCAATTCGAATTGCCTTGCTATTTATATTGTTCACCTCCATTCATTCAAGTTTATGAAAGAAATCATTCTTTTCTTTTTATCTGCTTCTAGTTTTTGTGTAATGATCTATGATATCTCATTTGTTACATGATTAGTTGATTTCTGATTTGATTTTCACAGTATATTAGTTTATGTGCCTAGATCTATATGCTCAAATCTTATATGGTAGCAGAACTGCAGGGCTACTAAACTAGTCGGTGTTCTAGTGATTTTTTTGTCAGGGATCAAGCTTTTGCAGGTTAAAGAAGGGCTTTTGCAGCCATCAAAAAGGCTTTTACAACCATCAAAGAGCTCATTTGCAGCCATCAAAATGCTCATTTGCAGCCATCAAAGAAGTGCATTTGGAACCATCAAAGAAGTGCTCATTTGCAGCCACCAAAGAGCTCATTAGCAGCCATCAAAGAGTGCTTTTGCAGCCATCAAAGAGCTCATTAGCATCCATGGATCTATCTCCCAATCAACTCCTAACCCCCTTCAACTACTTTGAATGGAAATCAAGAGTAGAGATTCTCTTGAGGATGAAGGGGTTGTACCAGATCACCATGGGAACTGAGGTGGAACCAATGGCACTAGTTGAAAAGTCCAAATATCTGAATCGAATGGATAAAACACATGGGCTGCTTTGTTCCTCTGTTTCTCCAGACTTAATGTACCACATTCAAGCCAACAAGACCCCTAATGAAGTTTGGACTACATTATCCACCCTTTTCGGGACACAAGATGAAATGTGGGGCCACCAATTGGAGGTGGAACTCATGAGCTTGAGACAGAGTGATGTTGACTCTATTCAAGAGTTCTTCACCAAGTTCAAATCAATCCTCTTGCGGCTTAAAATGTGTAAGATTGATGAGGATGACACACAAATGGTACTCTCTATCCTCTCCAAATTGGGTTTTGATTATAGGACATTTATTTTTGCTTTCCATTCTACTAAATTGGCTTTTGGAGCCTCCTACAAAATGCCTACTTTGGATGTTTTTGTTGCCTCCCCCCTTCAAGAGCAAGATAATCTTCACATATGGGCCTCCAAAAGATCTCAAAGGTACATGCACTTGCAACCAATGAGGAGAAGAAGGGGGAAAGCAAGCAAAAGCCCTATACAAGGGCAAAAAGGAGCAAAAACCCCATATAAGGGCAAAAGGGAGCAAAAACCATTGATTTCTCATGAAGACTTGGACTTTGATGATGGCAAGACCAAAGAGGAACAACCATGGCATCTTTATTGCAATAAAGGACCACATAAAGAAGAAGATTGTAGGTACAAAAAGTTCTTTGAAGAAAAGGAAGAGAAGGAGCGCAAAAAGAAAGCTGTCACATCAGCTGTATGTATGCACTTTTAGCAGTGTCCACTCCATGCATCCTTGATTCATAAGACTGTGAAGAACTTATCCCAAATCAAGTTCAAATTCGAGAAACCATTGGAGAACTTGTCCCGAATGAAGAAGACCTCCAACATGTCTCTTCAGAGTTTGGAGCTACAACTTTTGCTCCTTCTACTCACTAATTTCCGCACAAATCTTTTTGAGTAGTTTAATTTTTTTTTGCACTCTTTTATGGGGTTTTTTCCCTCTTGCCCATTTTACAGAGAATATTGTGTGCATGGGTACCTAATATGGCTGCAAATTGTCATGACCCATTTTTCATTTTTCATTTATTTCACCGAGTTAGGTTTATGGGGAGGTGTTGGAGCAAAATACCTTCTCCATAGCATAATTCTCCTACCTAGTGACCTAAAGCTTGACTTCATGACTCTAGTGGGCCAAACCTCACTCATATTAACCACCCGAGTCACCCTAGAGCTTAATTCTAAAATCTAAGGGCCCCAAACCACCATATATGCCACTAATGCAAACCCTAATGTCCATTTTTGGTTGACCTAGGCGCCCAGTTCAATTCATAACTGAAAGCGATCCCCTAATTTAGGTCCTAACTGACCTTACATGTCTATCTTTAGCCATTAGCGCCTTTGTTGAGTCTCCTTAGGAATTTGCATGCTCATTTAGTCAGTTAAATGGGCATCCTTCAGTTAGAACTAGTGGTGAAGTCACGATTCAGTGTAACTCAGTTAAGGAGAGTAAGCATGGCTAACTAAGGGTCCTTGGCTCTAGTTAAAGCTAGACTAACCTCCATGCATTGCATGATCAATTCGAATTGCCTTTTTATTTATATTGTTTACCTCCATTCATTCAAGTTAATGAAATACATCATTCTCTTCTTCTTATATGCTTCTAGTTTTTGTGTAATGATCTATGATATCTCGTTTGTGACATGATTATTTGATACTGGAAATTTAAGCAATAATTGTGCTACCATCATCTGAAAAATTGATCTTAGTGGTACTAGGTACATGTAATTTGTAGCAGTATTCCGAGGATGGTACCCAGGGTAAACCAGGTTCAAAACTTTATCAACACCTTAGTGGAAGTATATGACAAAACTTGAGGGGGGGGTGAGGGGGTGGAACCATTAAAATTTTATATAGGCATTATTGTCATCTTGCAAAACGTTACACCAGTTCATATACCCATGTGAGGAGGCATCTTTCTGGGGTATTGGAGAGATGATAGTAAGGCCCAAGGGGGCCATTGGAATCTCAGTTTTCCCTAAGGTATTGAAGGAAGAGAGAGAAAAATACATTAAGATAGAGGAAGCTGCATAAATAATGTATGGTTAAAAACAAAACGTTCAATTTGACACATTATTTAGATTTGGTGGCACCACATCTACATCTCCTTGTGCTAGTAGAAGCACACGACATTTAGGGGGGTGGATTTAGAAGAACAATAACACATATCCTTGATGTTGGTTGTAGGGATGAGGTGGATGCAAAACTGGTAGGGTCTCTATGCATGTGGTATACCATTTAATGTTCTTTGTTCTCCTTATTGGTGGTGGATATTGGGATATCCATTGTATCTTAACGATTCTGTAATGTTAGAAACCAACATTTCATAAATGTTCTTGGTGTTTCGCCTAGTGGTGCAATGTTTCTTGTAGTGCATGATTCCTTGTCAATCACTATATTTGCTCAAAACATTTCACACCTCCTATTGAAACCATTAATGATGCTCGTCCTTCTAATGTGATTCAATTAGTTATTGATAATTTAATAAATTGTAAGGGAGCAGGGAAAATCATTGCTTGGGCACATCCTCACATCTTTTGATCTAGGTGTTTGGTGCATGCATTAAACCTTTTGATGCATGATATTATTATACATAGAGACCATGGATGGATTAATGACTTGTACAGGAGAGTGAAGAAACTCATCAAATTCGTCACTAGGATCCATGAAATGCTTGGCATAGAATGCCATCTTGGGCTTGAGCCGGTGGGGTGGAGCTACCTAATTGACCCGAGTGTATAGTTTGTAAATGTCCTCCCTAATGATCTTGTTCATTACCTGCTTGTTCCATAGGAGATGGTAGGGGTGTTTAGGAAGTATCTAAATGAGGTGAGCCTGTCCATCAAGATGCTTACTAACTGTAATAGGCACATCACTTGGGAAAACCAATAATGGACTCGTCAGGAGGACCCAATAGAGGCAATTGTCAGGGCCTTTGAGGAGTATGAAAGGTAATGGTCTCAATCTCTATCCATGATTGAATTGTCAAAGCTCTAGACTTGATGATGTAGTGAAACCAAAACAAAAATGGCCTCAACTTGGAAAGGGTGGGCAACAAACTTGACTTGGATGATGTGTTGAAGAATAGTATTCTTCCAATGGATGATGTGGCAGAGTAGTAGAACTTGAACCCTCTCTGCCCTAACCTAGTCCTCCTTTAGCAGACTTGGTCCCCAAACCTCAGAGCTGTACAAAACTGCGGGTTTGATAATGTTGTCCATAAGCTCCATCTTGGACGGAATGTCTTGAAAGTGGTGCAGAAAACACTATCGCTCTAGAAAGTATAGGTTATGTGCAGTACAACTTGGGTTTGTTGTCCCATTATTGCGAGGAGTCAAATATGGATAAAGCATATAAAACTTGGGACAACAATCCAGAGGATGATAATTTGGGGGATGGAGCATTTGTTTTGGAGAATGCTCTTTTTGATGATGATGATCGTGGTGAGATGTCACCCCCATCTTTTACCATGATCATCTTGACCAGGACTCGAACAAAAAGGGCTTTAGGTTTAGCTGCATCTACACAATTACCTTTGACTTCGGCTTCATCTTTGGCTCTAGCTTCACTGCCAGGTGGAGGCTCACGAGAAATCATATTGGTGCAAAGAGTAAGGAAAAGTAGCTAGAAATTAGAATCGTTCTCCTTTTTCGCTACTTCAGTGTTTGGGCCTTTTGGTCTTGACTCTTCATACATCAGTTAATTTATCATTTTAGAATTTATGTAGATGGCCTATTTTGTAATCATAACTCTTTGCTCATGTTGACAATTGGTGGATAGCTTATTTCAATCCATAAATTAATGTTTTACTTTCTATTATGTGGTCTAAAAATTTGTATGTTTGTAACTACTAGATGGTTGATGCTCGAACGATTAATCATTAGTCTACTATATATAACATTTGTAACTACTATGAAGTTTGAAGTGCCATGTTCAGTCTTCATCCTATCCCATATCATTCGAATGGTGGGTTGGATTTGATTTGTGTAAAACTCTACTAAAGGTCTCCTTCCATGGAAGGTAGCTCTAATTCTATCCATCATAAAGAGAAAGGTCTCATACATTTCTCCAAGACTAGGAGAATTTCAGAATTTGTAACATATAACCTCTACAATAAGGGCTGTAATTGTCATAAAGTACCTGTAATCTGCCCACCAATCATTAGTTAACACCCTTTGTTTCACACATGTCTCCTTGGTTCTCTTGGCCGTCCCCCATCTAAATCACCATGGTTGACAACCATGGACTACAAGGCTCTTTACACCTCAACCATCCTCTCAAACAAAAGAAAGTAGTTGACAAATCTGGTTTTTTGACATAGTGTACATAGGGATATACATAAGAATGAGAGAGAATGGATTGATTCATTATCATGTGATGCAATGTCTGATTATGCATTAGGAGAGGGAGAGAGTAGTTATGCAACTCCCGAACACAATGACTACATTAATTAACTCATGATTACTTCACTTTATTATGAAGACTTTGTCATATTTATAAAGTATGGCTAAGTCCTAATTAGTATGTCTGTGTCCTAATCAAGATTCTTATATCTAACATGCTCCCATAATGCTCATATTACATAAGATTTGCATGTTCAAATACAGAAACAAAATCTTTAAAGAAGCATGATGTTTGTAGCACACTCCAAAATAAATTTTCGGAGGTGCAATGCATTCAGCAAGGTTTATGAAGTACAAATCACATCACCGTCCATCCGTCTGATCATTGACTGACCAATTAGATGAGAGCCAATGTTGGCTGTGTTATTACCTAAACTTGCATCCCTTAATGCAAAGTCTTCACTACGTTCAAAGCTCAAGTGTAACTCGAAAGAGTTGCCACTATCGCTTGAGCAACTACTTCCCTCACTTTAGGTTGGGTAATCCAACACATGGGGGTTTCCATATTTTAGCAACTAAATTTAAAGATAGATACAATTCAATGATGACTCTAGTTACTATTTGCACATCAACTATGAATGATTTCCGACTATAAACTAAGCTGACATTCAATGATTAAATTCAGATTTGTTTTTAAGATGTTATAGTGCGGTAAAATTAGGGCCTTAGAGTTGATCAATGTATATGATAGTACACCTTAACTTTCAGATCTGAACTAATTAATTAATTGCTGTTATAAACTTATAAATATGTGTCTTTTCCAATCAGCAAACAAGATTTATGACAACAAAAAGTTTTTGTTAGTATAATATTGATAAATCAAGAAGATCAAGAAGATGGCGAAAAAGGTATTCACGCAGCATGTAATTCATATGTACATAAAATACATTTATAGTACATTATTCATAACCTCCTTGTAACCATATCATACTAAATATGTGTGAAGGTGGTATTAGGACTTTGATTAGGAATGAGTTTAACAATCCCTCTTAATCATAAGTCCTAATAAGTGTATAACTTGTTGCCACCGGAGAGCACACTTGGGGGGAAACATAGCAAAAATCTTTTGAAGCTGCTAGGTGCGTCCTTGGGGGCAATTCTCGAGTCAGGTGCTGTCACTTGATCCTGACTCCTTCATTTAGGCAAAATCCTAATCAAAGCCAAGGGGGGTAGACCCTACTGAAAAAATGTTTCTAAGGCTTTTTTAGTTTGTTTAAGTGTTACAGATGGGAATGAGTGTTTATTTAAGAGTTTTTCTTAGATGGAGTTTTGATTAAAACAAGCAATTGCAAAAATTGATTATTCTTTAAGCATCAACAACGTAAATGAGATACATGGCATCCATAATTGTAAATACTTGAAAGCAAATACTGAAATAATTAACCAGTGCCATTGGAGTCGTGCAATTATAAACAATGTTGTTGTAAAATGTAAAATGTTTTGCAAGTGTACTTGGTTTATTTTAAGTTAGATGAAAAAAGATGAGTTGATTAAGGGGAAAAAGGGAATTCCCGATATACCTTGCAGTACGGGGAATATGTCCGGATTTTGGTCCAAGTGGTTCCGCACAAGAACATGTGGGCTGGAATGGAGTCTCGAGAGCGTGTTAAACACTACACCAACAATGATGTAGTCTAATGGTGCCCCGAGGTCGCTTTCCAGTGGTTCCCACTTCCTTTGCAAAAATTTCCCACTTTCGATCAAGTTGAGGTAACGGCGGATTTTCGTTACATGAACTTAATTAAATGTTGTTAAAACTAATTACTAGCCACTTCCAATTCCTTTTGATGCACCTTACTGTTCGAAGTTTTGAACGAACCGCAGGGGTGCAGAGCATATTGAAAGGAGTCCAAATTTTATAAGTTTTTGAGCAATGTTTTCTTGATTATTAAGCCCAAGAATCTCTCTCAGGTCGAAGACCGTACTCGGGAGAGCAAGGGAGTTAGTTCCAAAAGTAAATAAACTGAAAAAGAAGATTTGCTAATTACTACAACAAAGAGTATCTTTTCCCCTTTTGGGTACTTCGGTAGGGCAATGTTGGGTTAGTATTCAATTTTGCCAAACATAAAAATAAACCAAAGCGAAAGTAAACAAAACTAATCTATAATGAAAATAAACTAATCTAACTATCTACCCAAGAATCTCTTTTAGGTCAGAGGACCGTACTCGCGAGAGCAAGGGGGTTAGTAAATCAAACTTTTCCAAAATAAACTTTAAGTAAAAATTCGATGGAAATTTAATCTAACTTAAATTGCAAAAAATTGAAACTAACTTAAAAAAAATACTACTCTAATGCAATGCAGGTATAAAGCAAATGAATAGATGGAATAGATACAGGTTTTTCCCAAATGGGGGAAGAAGGGTGTGGGAGCCGTAATCCGTAAAAACGAGATTCAAGAGACTTTAAGGAGTTGAAAAAGCTCACAAATTGCAAAGAAATAAAATAAAGGGTTTTTGATGGTTCAAAATCTTCAAAAGTTGCTTTGCTCTTTCGCTTTCCTACAATGAAAGACAAAAAAACCAGCAAACAAATGTTATAGAAAAATGCCCAAAATCACTTTGAAAGTGTTTGGGCACAGTTAGAAAAATATGCAAAATTTTAAGATTAAACTATGCTAAATTGAAAGAAAGCAATAACTAAGATAAGTTGTTTTTTTAGACCAACTTTCTTAGGATCTTGGATAGCCTTTATAGGGCAGCCAATGAATAGCACTTAAATGCTTGATTTAACCTTTGAAAATTTATAAACTAATATACTTTCAAGCCTTTAAGATATCAAAAATTTACTTACAAAAATAGTAGATTAATCAATTCTAGATCTAATAAAACTTTTAATATTTTCAATGCCTTAGATAAAAATCAGACTTATCTAGATTTTGATTGAATCACTTTAGATCTGACAATAAGAACAAGTAACCAAGAGAGTAATTTAAATTTTTAAAAGGAAGGATGACGAAAGAGCTGCCCTACCTCGAATCTTGTGAAGAGGAGGAGGTTCCTATAGGACAAAAGAACATTAGATTCATAACATATTTGCGAAGAGGAAGAAAATGAAGCTGAGCTTAAAATCCTCCTTCGGTTTTGGTGATCTGCAAAACTTCACAACTACAAACAACCCACGATCAAATCTAGTATATTTTGATAAAAGAAATTTGTGAGAGCCTAAGTATAACTGACTTCTTTTGGCTACTCTTTGACTTCAAATACAAAACATAAATAAACAATTTGAAACTACAAATGCTTACCCTACGGATTAATAATAATCTTCTAAGCTAGAGTAGATCAATGAGATTGCAAATATAGAAACAAAGCATAGACAAATATCACCTCAATGTAGATCAAGCATTCCCAATCATGGCATTTGCACCATATGGACCTCCAAAGCCTCAACATTTATTCCAAATCTTTGCTCAAAGGCAATACATTACATAACAATATTAGCAGAGGTTCCTTGCATCCATCCATAACATGGAGCAAGAGCCTTGCTTAAATAGAAGAAAAGAGGAAGAGAGGGCGCATGAGAGAGCAATCTAGGGTTTAAGGAGGGCACATCCTTGAAGAGGGAGTCTTCTCCCATTGATTTAGGAGCCAACTAATGGTAGGTTGGTATGAAGAGATGAGGTGGATGCCACCTCAAGAGAGGGCGCCCCTCTCAACCTTGTAATCAACTCCCAACCAAAGAGCATAAGCCAACATGGAAAGTCGCCTAAGCTTAAGGAGGGCACAATTCCCAAGGAGGATCCTCTTGGAGTGGTTGGATCCTTAACTGAAAGCTCTAACTCATGATTGAAATCACCTCCGATGATGATTGTCAATTGTATTGGCATGTTATTTGGCTCTTTTTCCTCTTTTTTAGAGAAAATGGTTTTTCCTATGTTGCATGAGGACTCGTCCCCCCTAAAATTTCATCTGTTTCCTGCGTTCTCGCGTTTCAAGGACTTTGGAACTCCTCGAAAACTTCCCCAATTCATCGGGGACATGGGAATTTCTTGGCCGTACCCTATCCGTATCTATCAAAACCGAGGACATTTCAGGAATGTCCCCGAAGTCCCTTGACCAATTGGGGACTCCTGGTCGTCCCTTAACCTGCATAGTTTAAAAAAAAATTAAACAAATTGAGGTACAAAATTCAAAGACTTCCTTTTCTGTTGTCTTGAGGTTTCAACGAGTTTATGACAGTTTTGAGGAATCTGATATATATCGTTGTGATTTTATTAATTCTCCTCCTAAGCAAAGGCTTTGGACCAAATACTATATATTTAGTGCCATTAATTGACCGGTGCAATCGTTTGTACGTTTGGAAGAACAGACTGGTTTTTCTGTCTTCTCCTTCCTAGAATTACAAAGAAATAAAGAGATTGTTGCTGATGATGTTGTTTCAACCACGGTTATAGATTGAAGAGTGTAATTGACATGTTTTTATCCATTGCTCATCGAAAGAATGCCAAGCATATATCGAAGGCCACACATGGGGTAAGATGTGCATGTCACACTATAGTTCGTAGATGTTTTGTTAACCCCAAGCTGCATAGAGTTGACGTTAGGAGTAAGGTGGGTCAAACATCCCTGGGTCATGGGGCGACCATGCTTTAATACACCTATAAAGGGTTTTCTAATGGCCCGTCCACCCTTTGGAGGGTTTGTCTACATATCCATTGTGGCCATTTCTTGGACTTTGGCATTTCATTTCCTTTCCATGTGGCAATTACATGTCAATTTCCTTTCAAACTTTCCAACAAGCTGCAAACATGAACTGTGGTCACCAAAGGGAAAGGCTGAAAACATGAACCGTGGTCACCCAAGGGAAGAAACACATCATAACCAATATATTTGCTACAAAAAATATGATTAAGCAGTAAAATATTTTATATTTCATTTTGTAATTTGAATTTCATAATTAGTTCTAATTTTTATTTCAATGTTTTTAATTATATATATTTATTTATATTATATAATTGCCGTCCCCAACTTGTCGTCCCAAATTGGGGGTGCGCTCTAGCTGTCCTGGAAACTCGTCCTGGTGTCCCCCGTCCCCGAGGCCAGTGCAACATAGGATTTTTCTCATATCTCATTATTTTTAATTAAATAATTCTCTATAATTATTTTCGAGAGAATTTTTATTAAAGTGATAAATAATCACTTAAAACTTAGGAAAAGTGGGTTTGGGGGTTTTGTGGGTGCTTCGAGTTAGAAAACGAGCACCCCCATGGTAGAAACAATCCCTAGACCAGACTTTTATCATATTTTTGATTTTTTAATTAAAAACATTAGAGAAGCCCGTAAAACGGGAAAAAATAATTTTGTCCGAACTGACTCAAACTCCTAGGGGACCCAGTGCATGTTCATAATGACTCAATTATATGCCTAGCAAGCTTATAAACATTGACACATGAACTTTAATAATCTCCTAAGTCGTAACCCCCACGACGACCATTCTAACTTTGGAGGAGCGGTGAAAAACTCGTTCGATTATACAACGCTTATTCAACATTGCATAATTGACAAGGAAAAAACACCATGGAATGATCACCTTTGGTGGCTAAGTCCTAGGAACCCAAGTTCTTTACATAAGATAGTCTTGCTAGTACATTTTTACAATATCCCCAAGGGGTATGAAGCATGCAATTTATTACAAAGGGGCCAAAATTGGCCCTAAAAAAGACTTCTCGACTTCTGAACACTGATGATGAACATTGGACATGTTCACAACTCTGGCGGCTCACAAGAAATCCAACTAATGTACAAATTAGTTGGTAACATAGCTAAGCAAAACTAGTGCAAAAGCTGATAATATATCCAAGTTGTCAGTTAGAAACTCATAGTCTGAAACCTCATGAGTTTCTATGAAGATCTGCATGAAAAACCGCCAATGAAAATGCTTGACAATCCTCAATGTGGCAAGCAAAATGCAGAGAGCTGAAAACTGGAAGTGAACAACTACCAACGGTTGAACATTTCTTACTTTACATTTTGATAATTTGCCGTAATGTAGCTAGAAGATGACGTCTTTTGCTAATGGAAGGTGCTCTCCGAATCTAGTGGTTTTGGGATTACCATAAACCAATTTGGAACTTGGCTCTAATGCTCAAAGGATTCTGGAACATTCCGAAGGCTAACAGAAGTTGAAATTCTTCTACTAAATGGTGGTTTAAGGATGACCACAAACCAAATATGGAACTTGGCTTTGACTTTGGTTTTGGCTTAGCAGTTCTCTCTTGCCTGTTCTTGCTCACTTGTTTATGACTGTCAATCATTCCCCCTTGTCAGGACAAGGGGCGAAGTAGAAAATCTCTCAATTGCAAGATGTGTCATTACTCATGAACGAACTCTTTGGTATGACTTATGTATCTTCTTGGTTGTTGACGACCATTGCCAAGAAGCAATCCACCCATAGTGAATCTTCTCTCGTGTAGGTTTCTTTAGTATTGAACATCTATATGAAAAATGATTGTGCTTCCCTCAATGTTGACAAGGATGGAGATTGAAACACTGATCCTCTGTGTGGCCAATTCGATGACAATGTTGTCATTGATGTTGAACAAGTGAGATTGAATCGTCTTGAAGGAATCCAGAACTTTGAAACTAGATTGGCTTGGCATAATCCGAAATATGATAGGTCACTTCCTTATCATATCCGATGCCTGTTCTGTGTCCGTTGTTCCTGAGTTCTTCCCAAGGTTTGATGATGGGCTTGGAAAGATTACAATGAACATGTTCATGATGATCTTCATCTTCTTCATCTCTCGTTGTTTCATTGAAATGGTCATGTATTGACAGTTGATAAGAATCATCACCAAATTCAAAAAGAGGGTTGTTCTGAATAAGAATTAGTTTAGAATGTTGATTCCTTTGCTTTGTTTGAACATGCTAGAGCTGAGTTTGGAGAAGTTCAATTGTGTCTCGTGAATGTTGTAAACAAGTCAGAACATCAGCAAGAGTTGTCTTATTGACTGTGATCGTGTTGTCGTCAGAAGAGAGCAATAGAGTGTTCAATAACTCAACTAAGTCATTAATTCGAGCCATTTATGGATTGACAAAAGATTGATAGAAATCACAAAGGTTTTTTTGCAACTCCACCCCTTCAACAATGTAAATTTAAACTTAGTAGATGGAGTGTGTCGGCTTCTTTTGAAAATGCACCCATTTACAATGCAATTCAACTTTGATTGTTACTTTGACATTTACAAAAATAACTATTGTAAGTATCTAAAAACAAATAAACTTACAATACGACTCTTTGCAAGTTACTATAAATATCATTTTTGAAGTTGAACACTGATGTAGTTGACAACTTGATTTCTTCAATATGCCTTGTAGCAGAGTGATTACAGGTGCTTGAACTCCACTATGTATTAAATCTATACCTCTTTAAGTACACGATGTACATAACAAGAGCCACAACACCTTATAACTCCTTCAAAGTGTTAATTGACAAAAGCCACTTATATCACCATTACAATTGCCAATTTAATCTTTGTAATCCCTTTACACTTATATCCTCTTTAAAAAGCATTTGAACATAAATCTAAGCCTTCACTTCATTTAATGTCAAAATATCTAGGTTACCTCATATCGTTGCAATATTCACTGAAGACTTTAGTCACTTGGTTTACTTCACTGCGATCTCCGACACTCAAGTCTTACTCATTGTCTCCATAAACTTAAAAATTAAGCTGCTTGATCACAATGTCAGCATCCAAGCATCCATTATCATAGATAAGTTATTTTCCAAGTTGACAAACTCCTTTGCCACGTGAATCTTCCCGACTTTTCACAATTTTTTTTTCACATACACAAACAAAATTTCTTTTAATGCATCCAATAAAAGAACAAATGCAGAAACCTGCATTTAGAAACTAGTTGCAACAACTACCAAATCTTTGTTTTTTGTGAGTAAGAGTAGAAACATTCTATTAAAATTCAAAAAGAGCTTTACATAGTATTACAAAAATAGGTCTTTGAGGACCTCTTCAGTCCTAATCTTCCCCTTTCCCATTCTGTTTATATTCATTACATCATATGGCTACAAAAAGAATTCCTACTGCCCTTGATTCCCAACTCTATTATAGAGGAATTTGAAATAAAATTTCCCCAAGGCTTACAAAAACATTTCTTGGCTGTGCTCGCCCCACTGAACCTAGGCATGGCCCACACTTCTACCACATGTTTTCCAACCCTGACTCACATCTAGACCAAACTACACCCAGAAGAGAATTAAGTATTAATGATCATTCCAAAACATAATTCATACTAGGCCTGTGGCCACGCACGATAATCCTTGCCCTCGACCCGTAGTCATTACATAAGCCGTTCAAAACAGGATTAGATATCAAAACACCTTATCGTTCGCTTGTTGCCATAGACGGTCCTTCCTTCGGCGTGTTTGCCTCTTTTGCTGGAGACTCCTGCGTCGGGGCTGCAGGAGCTATTGAAACTTCATCAGCTGCAGGAGGAGGGTCCGCCTTCTCTTTACCACCGCTGAATGGTGCCCTCGCCAAGTCTAGGATTCCTTCCAAGTCCATGAGCCCACTCATCATGTCATCTTTAAAGTTTGACATGACTTGGATAACTAGGTCATCGAAGCTTTCCTGCTCCATCAACGTCCTTGCTAGAATTTTCCTCAGGACCCAATACGGGCTCAAACGAGCTTCCGTGCCATGTTCTTCCATCTTGCTCTGAATAACTTCTTCTTCCATTCCCGAGATAAGCTCATCGATGCGTGGAGGCACCCTTTGCATGAATTCCTTCTCGAATTCATCCTCTTTGATCTGCTTCTCCCTCTCATGTCGACCTCTCCCTCCTCGGCGATTGCGCATATGCTGTCGTGGGGCCATTCTCAGATTGTAGAGCTCTAAGGCATCCAATTTGAGCCTTGCCCACAGAGATTCTTCGTGCTTTTCCACCTCTCTACGTAATGCCTCCTCCATTTTATACATGACGGGCATCTTGTTAGCATCGAGGTCATTCAATGCCATCAAAATTTGTTCCAAACCCAGATTCAAGCCAGAATTGTTGATCTCTTGCTTCGCTTGTCTTATCATTGATGTCTTCTTGCTGTCAACCAGATTATCTCTGTACCTCACCTCTGTCACCTTGGCTTCTCATCACCATCCAGCGATTACGTCGAGGCAGACAATCTTCTTCCCATCCTTTCTCATAAATAGATGCCGACCTCTACCACATTTCCTTTTATTTCCTGTCCTCCTCGCATGCTCTTGCATTGAACTCATTTGTTCGGACGCCAGCTACCCCGCTTGCTATTAACACCTCCTCGTGTCCCCTTCATGCCACGTCTCCCCCTCCTGTGGCCGTGTTTCTACATTCGCACCCGCATCCGGGATCAACAACTACCAAATCTTTGACGATGAAATTAGAATTCATTGTTTTGTGGAGTGATATGTTAGCGAAGGCTTTGCATAAATATAGTGGGTAGGACTTCGCTTCACCGTTGACACAGCCAAGCGGTGGAGCAGAGTGCCAGCCATCAAACCTCCAAACCAACACATTTACATAAATCCACTTGGATCCCTTGAAAGCTCATGCACTCATTCAACAACTCACAAAGAGGTAATAATAGCTCGTCTTTCGAGCCTTTGCAGCAGAGACTGAGAATACAAAGCTCTGGTGTCTCAAAAGCACCAATCGGTACCTTGACCCTACTTTCTTGACAAAGAGAAAGCATGTTCACGGCTTCTCCAATGACATGGTTGATCTTCCATTCCTTTGATGACTTCCTCTCCTGCATATACTGGTGCCTAAAAACAACATTCTCAAGTGATGGGTTCGAGTCGTTGGAATGGCAGATTACACTTGAATCTTAGTCTTTCTCGAGAATTAGACAAGAATGAGAAATGATAATTCAAGGACTACTGCAACAGTATTTGGAACTGAATCCCTCAAGAGATGTGTCAAGGCTCTGATTTGGTGTGAAATTGGTACATAACCTTCTCAAAATACTCTGACGCTGAGCTCCTTCACAACCGTGAAACCTAATGCATATTCCAAAGAAACATATAGAGAATATATATTCAACCGTGTTGGTGAGCCATGAGATCAGACTAGGAATTAATGGTGTTACCTATGGTTGAATGGTGGTGGAGAACTGATATTGAGTTTGCAATAGTACACCCATTAAAAAATGAGAAAGATTTGCAGCGACTGGATTATATTGCTATGGGGAAACTGCTCCTAGAATTCACACTTTTCCAAAAATGCATTTGCTGGAATGCATACATGGTATTGACGAACTCACACATTTTGGATGCTCTTGATATTTATAATAGCCAAAACTCTTCGTTGATGCTTGAGAAAAAAGAAAACTGCAAAACATATTGATATTCATATGATATGTGTCCATTGTCATACTACATCCATAGTTTTAAATTTTCCTAATGGCATTGCCAAATATGAAATAGAAAATTCAAAAAACATTGAACAATGAACAACATAGCTAATTCGGCTTCCTCAAGCCATGTTTGCTAGGTCAACTACATCTGCATCATCACTATCATCAACATCACTAATGTCCTTTGTCAACAAGCTCTCTAGGTGAGAATCACTCTCAAGTGGAGGCTCCTCCCCATCCATATAACTGGAGGTATCTCGACAAGGTCACCTGGTTCTATCTCCTCGTCCACACATATGACATTATTTGTGTACTGGTCCCATCTCTTGAAAGGACCCTCCTTGTGCCTTGGGTCTTTTTGAGATATGAGATGAAGTGTGCTATGAATGTAGATTAAGTTCTCTACCTTCTTTGATCCCAACTGGTTTCTTTTCATTAAATGGATGAAAGCATAAGTGCTCCAATTCCTCTCACAAGATGAGGAACTAGCTACCTACCCATGTAATCATATGGCAAATTGTTGCAACTTGAGCATCAACGCCATCCACCACCATTCAATTGGATCCTTTTTCTTGTGATTATCAATCTTAGAAACATGTGAAGTAAAGACACCTCACCCACATGAAAATTGGGCAAATTGAGATTGTATCTTAGAGGCCTCTTTTGTAGAACCATACACTTTTTTAATAACAGTCCTAAACCCTTTCACCACCTCTCTATCTTGGGGAGGATGCTTCCTTCTTGTCAAGGGATCATAACATTTTGGATTAACTACATAGGCTACCATATGAAATTGCTTGTTCAATTTATTCCACTATCGATGTATGGATGTTTTCAATTGTGGCCATAAATTATGATCTTTTCTCTTTGCGGTGGATTGAATCATCTCACACATAGAGTCCATGTTCTCATAAAAATCACCTAAACATGGACCATCTATGTCTACATAGCGAAGCATATCACATATTAGCTCTTCAAATTCCACAACAAATTTGACATCAGCCCAAAAGTGATCATCAAAAGTCAACCGCTTCACCTCCATAGCAGCATCCGAGCTAGATTGCTTCATTGGTCCCACATATTATTGATATTTGTGGTAGCTAAAGCCCCTTTCATCTCCACAAGCCACCTAAGCAAAATGTAGTAAGTTGCAAATCTGGAATCAACTGCTTTAAAAAGGTCCATTTTGGCTTGCGCGCGGTAAATGGCTTGGGAATGGAGGTGGTTGCATATGAACATCAAAATTTTGCAGTCATTTTCAATTAGCACCCAAAGCCAGTCAATTTTCCTAATGTCTTTGAATGCATTATTCAAAGAATGCACTATGCATGTCTAGCTACATCAAGAATTCACAAATGAATTTTCATTTTTTATTTTTTTTTGATAGTGTTGAGAAGGTGCATTTCTACATCCCAGGTGGGGAAAGTGTCCGTTTGTCCCATAAAAAAATAAAAAAAATGCATGCATTAGTGTGGTGTAGCATAATGGTGAGAGGTAAGTGTTTGTCTATCCCACATAGATTAAAAAAAAAAAAGAAAAAAAAAGAATGCATGCACTAGTGTGCTTTCGCATAGTGGTGAGAGGGATGTGTGTTGTAGTTTAGTGGTGAAAGGTTTGTAGATTTGATCCCTCTCGACGTTTTGTAGAACTGGAGTTAGATGGGTCTATACTGGTTCATGAACATTGAATATATATTAAAAATTAGCAAAAAAATCAGATTTGTAATTCATTTAAATTTAAATTAAAAAAAATTCAAACTTGTCACTAACTTGTACTCCTTTTGGACCATCAGCCCCACCGCTTTGCACACTGGGGCTGCATTGGTAACAACTTTAACGACATTGGATGGCTTCACCTTCGCTATGCCATCACATAATTGGTCTTTCAAGAACATTGTTCTTTGCTTGACTCGAACAATCAATGACCTTTAGAAAATATGGACATGATATGGAAGAGACAATGATGTTTACCAATGGACGATTCCAACAATCAATCCAACCATTCATGACATTGGAGCATCCATCTACACTCCAAGATGCCTTCAATGGTGCCATTTCCTTCTCAAGACATGCTTTCTCCTTGTCCACCAACACAATTTGGAGCTTCTCATAACCAAGTGCCTTATATCCCATAGGTCCTTCTTTAATTGCACGGACCATTTGCTCAAAATAGGGTGAGCGGGCTGCATCGAAAGGGATTCCACAGGCAAGAAAAAATCTTGCTGTTGCAAGACCAATGCTTTCCCTTTCCTTTACATCAAACATGTCATAAATGCCACCAGTTTTAGGCCTCTTGTGTGATGAAGTTGTATTGCTTTTTGATGCTTTTGATGGTACATTCTTATCACCAAAATGAACTTCATCATCGGATGGCATTTCTTCTTCATTGAACTCATCATTGTCATTGACCTCATGGCATGGTGGTGAGATTGACTTGCGTACGTTACCATCCGTCCTTTGCTTGCTCCCTTTCTGCACTGGGGAGTCTAGTGGCATCCTCCAAGGCTCTAGTACAAATTTCAATGCCCTTCTTTGGAGCATCCATAAAATGGGCTTTAACTCGAGTATAGCTGCCTTTCCATTCTTCATTACATGGATTACATTTTATCAATGCTGCCCCCCTTCCACCCTTTGTTACTTTTGTATTGTCCCCATATTTCCATAGTGGATATTGAGGATTTGATGATGCCATTTTGGTCGGAGTAATAAGGAGTCCACCCTTTGTTACTTTTGTACTGTCCAGATATTTCCGTAGTGGATATTGAGGATTTGATGATGCCATTTTGGTTGGAGTAATAAGGAGAATGGAGAATGATAAATCTAAAAGTTGAAACAAAGGAAATCTACCAAGACCCAATCTTGAAATTCAAAGGAAAATGCCTCACTCCTTCAACACGAGACTCTTTCTCTCGTACAGTTAGACTATTTCTCCCTTCATTGCTGGATTGTTAAGAGTCAGTCAACTGTCTTTGCTACTTATTGGACTACACTCCTTCTTCGTTGGGGATAGAATGAGGTAAATGGAGGTGTTTTGCGTTTTTGAAATGATGTTAGAGCTTTTGGAGGGGGGCACCCCTCGTCTTCTTCTTAGTTTTTTGTTGGTTTAGGAAAAATTGGACTCGTAAGCCCCATGAAAGTCTCCCCTGATGTTTTCATTTACAGTGTACAACATCCCCTATGCATGCCACATCTCCTATTTTAAGGGTATAATGTCCCTAATGTGTGCCACTTCTTTAGAGGACGTCCTAGACATACTTGGCCTCATTTCAGGGATGTGGGTATATGTACCCAGTGTGGGTATGTGCACCCTATCCTTGGGTTCGGGTACCCATGCAACATAGTTTTAAAGCAGTGTTACACGGGTACACGTCCCCAAGGGTAGGAAACGCACTTCCACGCCCCCGCATGTTTCAGAAACTTGGAAACTCCATTGGAAACGTCCCCCCCTACGTCCCCATTTGAAGGAAACTCAAGGAAACACAGAAGGGAAACATTTCCCTACTAAAATGGCATCCCCACATTTCCTTTGACAATTTTTTACCAAAAAATAAAAAATTAAATGATAAAGGGCCATGATGTCGCCTATTTTCCTTCTCAGTAGCCTTGATTTCATTTCGCTGTTCAATATGGTTGTATTACGAATTTGTTTGATCAGTTATAGGCTTGTAGCTTATATATGGTTGTATTACGAATTTGTTTGATCAGTTATAGGCTTGTAGCTTATATATGGTTGTATTTCATTTTATTTCACTGGATGTATGTTGTAAACTTGTATTAATGTTTAGATTATAAAATTAAAGACTTTAATGACTTATACTCCAACTTTCAATTTTTATTTATTCTAATATAAATTTTGTGGTATTCCTGGTGGGGTTTGTTACCAACTATTTTGTACCATAGTTGGATTTCTTGCGAGCTGCCAGTGTTGTGAACATGTTCAGTGTTCAAAAATTCAGAAGTTTTTTGTAGGGCCAATTTTGGCCTCCTTGTAATAAATTGCATGACCATACCCCCATGGGGAATTGTAATAAATTGGTCTAAGCATGGTCTTTTTGTAAAAGGCTTGGCCTACCTTAGGTTTAGCTATCAAGGGGATACTCTAGAGTATTTTTTCCTTAGGAATTATGCGTTGCGCTCCAGTGGCGTATAATTCATGAGTTTTTCACTCACACCTCCAAAGCTGGATTATTTTCCATGGTGGTCGAACCTTAGGAATCCTAGGTGTCTATGTATTTTTAACATGCTAGCCATCAATAATGAGTCGTATGGACATGCACTAGGTCCCTTAGGAGTTTGAGTCGATTTCAATAATTTTTTTTTTCTTGTAAAATTAGACCATTTTTTAATGGTTTAATTGGAAAATTTCAAAGTGTAATAAAAGCATGGTCTGAAGGCAAAATTTGGCGCAGGGATGCTCGTTTTCACGCTCAGAGCGTCCCCTTTAACCTAGGACCCACTTTTCCTAGGTTTCAGGTGATTAAATTGTCACTTATGGCATTTTTTCTTAAGGAGCCGACAAAATGACACATAAATGCTAAAAGTGCTACAAATTGCACAAAAGGACAAATTGTGAAAATCGAGAAACATGTTGAAAATATGTGGGGAAAAGGTGGCATGTTGGTTTCTTATGATGTACGACCTCTTATAAGTGATTGGTTTCTTATGATGTACGACCTCTTATAAGTGACAATGCACATGTTTTATAAACCCAAACTTAGAGGAGCGAATATATCACTTCAAAGAGCGCCCCTCTCCTCACGTGTGGGCGTCATACATGATGGCTCGTAAAGATGGGGAAGAGATTCCAAGGTGAGGGTTGGCGCCCCTCTTGTGAGGTGGCTGCCACCTCATCCAAATCACAACTACCAAGATCTAGGCTGGAGTTATGTCCAACGTTTAGTTATCCCATGGATCCAGGGATGTGCCCCTCCATCTCATGTGCCCCCTCCTCTTGTATTTGGTTATAAAAGCGAGGCTTCTCCATTGCTCAAGATGGATGCAAGGAACCTCTGTTGGCTTTTGTTATTGTAATATTCTGCTATTGTGCAATTATTGAGGAATAAAGTGAAGACTTTGGAGGTCCAAATGGTGCAAGATTTCATGGTGATTGCTTGAATGGAGGTGATATTAGCTTAATTATATTTTTCTTTCATATGCAAGATTGCTAGCTTAGAAGGCTCTTTGGAGTCCATAGAGTAAACATTTGAGGCTTTCGCTTTCAATTTGTTTACTTGTGCTAAGTTATCTAAGATTCAAAAGTAGCAAATTGTAGTCGGTTATACTGATGCTCTTTTTGTTTTATTTAGTTTATCTCACTAGATTTGATCTTGTTTGTTGAAGGTTGTGTATTTTTGTAGATCATCAAAGGTGAAGGAGAACATGGAGCTCGGTTGCTTCCTCATTCTTTTCACTGCTTTTCATAAAAAATAATGATTCTTGTTCTACAGGCACCTTCAAAATCATCTCATTATTCAAGCTTGGGCTTGGGTTTCTCCTTTCCATCTCTTCTTAAATTTAAAACAAATCCCTTTTCTTGGTTACTTTTATTTCATAACAAGTAGATCTGATTCTCAAAGCTCATCTAATCATCTCTTGTTCATGCTTAGGAAGATCTAAAGAGTCTCATATTTCCTTTATTAAAAGCTTAGATCTAGTCCTAGTTGGTTAATGCTTGAAGCCTAAAATTTCCATTATTTTGCAAGTATTAGCTCATGTAATTTTTATTGTATTTTTGGGACTAATTCACTAATCCAAATAAGTTTTAGTTTGCTGGTTTTTGTATTTGTTTTATAGGAAAGCGAGGAAAGGAAGTAAATTTTGGAGCGTGAACCATAAAATTCCCATTTTCTTCAATCTCTTGCTTCCCCTTAGCTTTTTCCAAAGCATAAAGTCGCTTGAATCTCGCATTTTTGCGGATCAAGAGCGCTCTCTATCGAAGAATTAATAAAAATTGTAAATTATTAGAAGCGAGTGGGATTATAGCTCCCACACCCCTCTTCCCCTGTGGATGTGTTTCAATTTATGTGTAGAATACTCGGTTGAACTTTGTTAATTGATTTCATAAACTCCTAAATAACACTCTTCCCCTTACTAAACACAAAACATAAAAAGACTTAGTAACCTTTTTTAGTAGGGTCTACCCCCCTTGACTTCGTTAGGAATTTGCCTAAACAATGGAGTCAGGATCAGGTGATAACACCTGGCTCGAGACTTACCCTGAAGGCCACACCGAGTAGCTTCGAAAGATTTCTGTTGCTCTTTCCCCCAGGTGTGCATTTCGGTGGCAACATGGTCCCCTATGTTGAAGACCTTGATGTACCCTTTGACGTTTCCTAAAATTTTGGGGGGTACTTCTGCATATGTCGTTTCTGCGTTTACCTGCTCTCGCGTCCTCGTGTGCCAGAAACTTGGGGGAACATTGTTTTAAAGTTAGAATTGGGCTTGGAATTGGTCAAGGGTTAGATTGAATTAGAATTAGAATCCGTTGACGACTCACTTTATGAATTGATTTACTAAAAAATACATAAAATATGAAAATCTACAAAAAAATTCTATTTATGTACATCAATGTTGAATTGGTCAATTCGATATGAAATAGGTCACTGAATCGGTTTAGGGGCTTGCTTATCCTCTTTTAGGGTCAAATTAGCTTGTTTTGGTTTCAATTCAACTTGTTTTTATAACACTAGTAGAGATTGCATGTTCCACGATCAATCTATCACCTATGTTGACCCTTGTTTATAGAACTTCGAATGAGGCATGGAATGGTAAGGAATCCTCTCTCTAACATCTTAGAGATTTTGGTTGTGATGCTTATGTGCATATTTCAAATGGAAAAAGGAGTTAGCTGGACAATAAAGCACATAAGTGTAGCTTTATTGGGTATAAAGCTTTGGAACCCAAAACGAAGAACATTGTTAATAATCGTGGATGTAGTCTTTAGAGAGGTTAAAAGTCCTTCCAAGCAGAAAGAACAACCCATTAATGATGAACTAGAAAGGATGTAGTTTGAGTTGAAAGATGGAGAATTTGACTCAACAGGAGATGATGAACCAGAGGAGGAAGAACCTTAGACTCCAATGTTGAGAAGATTTGTTTGAGAAAGGAAGATGGTGTAGTGACTAATCCATTTGATTTTGTTCTACTTTTGTTTTATTTGCTATTGATGATGATCTTAGTATTGTTAAGGAGGCAGTTAATACAAAGGAACACAAAGTATGGATTGAAGAAATGGAGGCCTTGGGTAAAAATGCAACATGGGATTTGGTATAGTTGCCTGATGGAAGAAAACCAATTTGTAGCAAATGAGTGTTCAAGAAGTTCAACACAAAAGATAAAATGGAGAAGTACAAAGCTTGCTTGGTAAGAAAGCGTTCTTCATAGGTGGAGGGAATTGACTTTGGTGAAATTTTCTCCCTTGTTATTGAGTTAACTTCTATTAGATCTCTTTTGTCTATTGTTACTGCTTTTGATCTTGAAGTAGAATAGATGGATATGAAGACAACATTTTTACATGGGGATATTGAAGAAATCTATATGTCACAATTAAGGTCTTACAGTAAAAGAAAAGAAGGACCTAGTTTGTAGGTTGAAGAAGTCGCTCTACAACTTGAAGGAATCACCAAGGATGTCTTATTAGAAGTTTGACACTTATGTATTGGGACTTGGATTTTCATGAAGTGAAGTTTATCACAGTGTGTATACCAGACAGGTTGTGGAATATTTTCTGACCGTGGTATTATATGTTGTTAATTGGAAACAAGAAGGAAATCATCAATGATTTAAAGTGCTAACTGTCCTCAAAATTTTATTTGAAGAATCTTGGTGCTACAAATTTGATATTGGTCATGGAAATTAAAAGGGATTGTTTAACCAATAAACTCTAGTTGAAGTATAGGAATATGTTGAGACAAGATTGCATAGATTTAGAATACAATAATGTAAACCTGTCAATACTCCTATTCTTGTTGGCTTATTTGCAAAATAGTACCCCATGGCATAAGAAGATGTTGAAGATATGTCTCATGTTCCTTGTACAAGTGTTGTGGAATTTAATGTATGCTTTGGTTTGTACTAGACTAGGCACCACCCATGTAGTGGTAATTTTGGGTAGATATGTCTAACCCAAGATGGAACATTGGGTTGTTGTAAAGAGGGTTTCAAATATTTGCATGGCACTTCAGATAAGCAATCTGCTGCCAAGGAAGACTTGGACCAAACCTAGTATTGAATGTACAAGGTTTTGGCAATGTAGATTGAGTTGGAGATCATGATCGCCAAATATCTACAAGTGGTTATGTGTTTAATCTATTTGCTGGAGTTGTTAGTTGGAATCAATTCGTATATAAGAGAGCCTCTTCTTCATTTGTATTCATGGTTGGATTTTGAGAGCTCTCTCTCTTTTGGAGCCTAATAGACATGTCTTTCATTATGCAAATCAAAGTGAGGGTTTATTCTCCATTGCAAGTGTGGTTTTCCTTGTTCTCATCTTTAATGTTGCAAGTGATTTATAGAATAACTAGACTTGTAATTAGGGCCATAGAAAGAAAAAATTTGTCTCATTGGAAGGGTTGTGAGAGAAAACCTCCCTCAATCCTTTTCTAATTTATGCATGATCTATTTTGTTATAGCATCTTGTCATCTTTAAGAGTATTTGCTTTCTAACACTTCATTGCATAAATCGCAACCTAGTTATAATGTTTTGAGTTGCCCCTTTGTGGGATCTACTAGTGATTTCTATTCATCATTTTGTAGCATGTTGGAATTTGTTAGTGGATTGTGAAAGCAGCCCTAGTTTCTCCAAACCTTCAAGAACTCATCCCCTTCTTGGTCTAGTTGCCTTTGACTCCATTTTCCCTAGAGATTGACACTAGTCTTCATGGTCCTCCCATCACCCCTTTATCATATACTACAAAAAGATGTTTTACTAGGCAACCTCTTCACCTTGTCCTTCATTCTCAAAATCCTTAGCAATCTGATTCTAGGAAGCCCCTCTTGGTTGGAGAAGAGGCAACCTAAAGAGTAGGGAGGTAGTTATCGAGGTGACAGTAGGTAGCACCTCTAGGTTATAGTTGGCTAGGTTTGTTCTTTGAGGCTTTGATCACACATGCTAGTTCAAGTTGTAACACTATGCAAGAGATGCAATGCTAACATATTCTTAAGAAAAAGAAAAAGACCAATATCGCACACATAATGCACAAGAGATTTACCCAAGGAACCCTTAACCAAGAAAACCAACAAACTCAGAGTCACGCCTCTTTCTCATTGTAATAACAAAGTAGTTCACAATACAATATATAGGTAGTTTGCAACACTATTCAACCCTAATCCACTAAGCAGTATTAGAATATATTTGGTAGAAAACCATGGGCCAAAATACACCCATAACATTCCCAAAATAAAATCACCTCCAAACTCCAAGATTGTGTTAAAATGCATAACGCCAAAAACCACCCATAATTTACCCCCCAAAAAACCATCCCCAAACCCCAAGATCGTGTCAAGATACAAAATCTAGCTGCATTCAAAGAATGTAGCACACATATCCAACATTCTCCCACTTGTTGAATACTTTGCATAAATGAGTTCAAACATACATAAAATCAATTGCTTGGGGTAGCTTTGCCCATTGATTTCTAGCACCAAGAAAACATCTCAATACTCAAAGACTTCATCAATGAGTTTGCAACATTCTTCAAGGTATCAACCTTCACCAACAACACTTTGTCTTCAACCATGTCTCTCGCAAAGTGATAATGCACATCAATATGCTTGGTCTTATTATGATTTCAATTTGACTATTGCAATCTATCCTTGTAGCTTTTGTAATGCCCCAACTTGAAAATTAATTATAATTATATGTACATAATGATATACATATAACTAGATATATAATAGACAAATAAAGTATTAATTAGGTGCATACTTAATGTTAAAATGGAATTTACTAAGATAAGTGGGATTGGTGCATGGATGACAAATGTCATCCATGCAAATGAAATTTATTTTAATAATATGGAAAATGGGTTTTTTAAGGGGAGGGGGAGGACTTCATGGGGGGTCCTTCTCTACTGATGGAAGAGGGGGTTTTGGGGGGTTAGATTATTGCATGGGAGTAGTGGATCGCCTGAGTATGTTATGAGGATTACTTGTTGGTGGTGAGGAAGTGTTGAAGGGGAAGGTGGTCTAGCATAGTTTTACTGATAGAGGGCTCAAGGGCTCTTAGTTTTGGATTGAGGAAGGTTGGGTGGAGAATCTTCCCCACACATTGTTTCCCATTGTTGTTGCCGACACCGAAGCTGGATGCAAAGTCATTGTTCCAACTTTCAATCCAAGTAAGTATGACCGAATTTCGCACATTAAAGGTTTGTCTTAACCCCTTCATTATTTACTTGCTTCAATCAATAGTTGCTGATTAAATGTGAAGAAATGTTAATTTGGGGTGGACATTACAACTTTCTATAGGAAACCAACATTTGAATATTGACTTTGTAACCATACAACTTCCTTATTCACCTGATTGGTTGCCATGCACTTAGCTTTTGTAGTTACTCGCATGAGTGACTGCCATGCACTCAACTTTTGTAGTTTAGAGTGCAACTACAGCCTACATCTTGCTCATCCAACAGCGAGAGGAGCTCAACTTCCTTTACACTAAAATAATAATAAATCTACCAAAAACCTATATCTATCCTAGGAAGGAGTAAACAAATAAAAGCAATCCTCTAAAATCTAACCAACTCTAACAAACATCGTGATATGAGGTGGTCAATGCCACATGTACAATGCCAAAGATAAACACAAGGCCTAATGGAGAGGGTGCACAACTAGATCTAGGTCAAACAATGATGAAAATCGGTTAGATCTAGGCTTTGACCCCTTAGATCCCTCTGACAACTCAACATTCTCTTCAAAAATAGTGCCAAATGATGTGGGAACCTCAAAAGGGGGGGCGCCCTACAAAAGCCCTTCGCCAATACCATGTGCCATGTGCTCCTAGGGTCCAACATGGGTAAAAAGCCCTAGAGTGTTCCATCAAATTTGTAACAAATAGATCAAATGGGTCACACATGTGAGACGCCCCATCGTAATGACACGGAAAGGTCCAATGTGTAACTACCTCTCCTTAACTCGTGCCAATGGTCCAAGCATGTGCCAATAATGTCAAACCAAGTGTTGGAAATAGCTCCAAAAAGGTGAAAAAGTGGCATGAACGATTATCCCAATGCTCTCAAACCCCTAAGAATCTCGTTGAATGCTCTATTCCTTTAGAAAGGTCTCAGAAAAAGCTTTCTAACCATATATGGCACTTCCCAAATAGAGCTAGGATTAGTGAGATCGTTCGAGGTGTTAAATTTTGGGTTAGGTTAGGGTTTGATGCAGAGAAATCAAAATATCTTATACTTTAATGCAAAATTAAATGTAACAAACTAGTATTGAAGCAGAATAGTACATCTGTAGCTAAACAAGATAAATTAAAGCATAATTTTCATCTCTTTCAACTTTAACACTACCAGGTAGGTCTCTGTGTTAAAGTGAAATCTTTAGTGACATGTAATCAACAGTAGTAGAATAACTAACAAAGTTCTAACAACAATAACATGTCTCATTCATAATAAAAAGAACAAGTTAGAATACTTACCTGGAGTGTGGGACCCTTCCTATTTTTATACTCAGAAGAATTAACTTTCAGAAATAGATTGTGCCTCTCATAGGCAAGTCAATCACTTGGAATAAGCTGACCCTTACTAGAGGATTAGTACGAACCTGAGAGAGAGAGATGATAGGTTGTAGTATAGTCAAGTAGTGATGGTCAATGACAGTCAAAACACAGTGGTAGTCCCAAATAAGACTCAACACAAGAGTTCTGAACAAAACTCAGCATATAGGTCTAATCCCAACAAAGCAGTACAATGGATCTAATCTTAATAAAGTCTTAGTATAATGGATCATACCTTACCAAGGTCTCAGGCACAATACAAACAACGTCTGAGCACAAAGATCTGACTACAACAAAGTCATAATACAATAGGTCTGTCCTGATTAGGGTCTTTACACAATAGATCTAACCACCAGGACACATGGCCTTCACAAGTATGCACACAGCAGGGTAGATCAGACCCACAGGCCTCACAACCTCCACAAATATGCACATAGCAGGGTAGATCAGACCCTACAGACCTCACGGCCACCACAGATATGCACCCAACAAATCAAATGAGGCCAATAGGGCTCGTGCCCCCCACAATCATGCACTTAGCAGGCTACGGCCCTATCAATTAGGGCTCAGAATAACTCCAGCAGGTCATAGTAAGTTAGATGCTAGGGACTTTGCCATGTCATCAACCTGCTTGGTCCCCGACCAAGAAGCCCAGGAGACTGTTGGGGGCCCTAGGGTACCTTCTAGGGACTTAGTCTGCCTAGTTAACTGACCAAGAACCCTAGTCTAGGGTACCATCCTCTCTGAGAATGGGTCTCGCAGCTGCACCAACTTTAACACAGGGTACCAAACTATGAGCAAATTGTCAATGATTCCACACCATCACGAAGACCATCAATATACCATTCAAGGAGACCATCCATTCATGAGAGAAGCAACATAAACAAGGAGAAAGCGACCAACAGAGATAACATCATCATGAAGTAGCCAATGTCCCCCTTCATGCAAACCAATGCATGCACAACACACATGCCAGGAATCCATAATACAAGTAGGTGCTCAGCTGATTTAGATGCCCATTAAGGAGATGGATGGACCCATATAATCAGAAACTAGGGCGCTCTACTAGATAGTCCTCTATAGGCCACCCTAGCACCCATCCAAATGATAAATATAAGGGATCTTCAAGAGAATCTAGTCATAATACCAAGGAAAATGCATGAATGAGGAGCAACATCATATAGCAATAAGCATCCAAACTCTCATCAATCATCAAGCATGAGACATGAACATCCCAAAGCTAGCATCCAAGGCCTCATCAACATGTCACCTCTATGAAGTTTGTGATGAAAATCACAAGTGGATACCCATGCAATATGGGGGCTAACGCAGGTTTATCAATGAATAGTTTTCTACAGTGTGGAGAGAGTTTAAACAATTATGCTTCAACAAATCATTCATTGCAAAGAGACTGTCCCCTAGAGTATTATCCGGGCGGAGATGGAGCTTCCCCCCTCTGTTGTGAGACCATCTTGAAGTTTGTTAATGACCTCCATAACCTGTGGAAAATGTGAGAGACTGCCTTAGGTTGAACAGATCCCCTTTCTTATACCTTTGCTTCTTTGAGAGATCAACATCCATGGACCAGTCAAGTAGGTGACCTTGTTGGTGCTCAGAAGTTTGGTCTTTTCTAGAGAAAAGTTACAAATTTATTGATCATCTGCCCTTCAACAAGATCTCTCTTGATGCACTCCACCCCGACCCCCCGCCCTGCAATCTCCTACCTTTAAAGAGGAGATACACTCAAATATTTTGGTCTGCATTGCCTTGACCCATTAGTCCTAAGGTTAGTCTAGATCTTCGAGGGGTCTCATTGTTTAGTTGAGCTACTACCTCTAACACCCTTTGAAGATGGGGTTTTGCATTCCTATGGGCAACTTTGAGTTGTGTTCAGACCAGTTGAAGGTGGACACAGACCCTCACCTTCTATTGGAGGAAGGACTCTGCATGTTATGTTCCTTATGTGAGGTAGAGAAAGAGGAGTACTTCATCTTCTAATGTCTTGCTTATAGAATGATTTGAGGTAGATACCACTACTCTTCAGGGATTGGTGGTTTACTTTATGTTTTATTCAAATTCCTTGACTATAGGTACTCGGCTGTGTTCATCAGGGAGGTGGTTACCTTCAGGGGTCACATGCTTCAATGTTCCTCCAAAACAATTGTCTTTTTGGCCTATTCTGGTCATCTGTGGATATTAATATAATTTAATTTCTTCTTTCTATTTTGGTTCAACCACAGATCTTGCTAGTAACTCATGTATCTGGGATAAAGAACCTGCAATCACATTATTGACATCCTTTTATACTGCAATTCAAACTGAAGACCTTTTGACTTGCTTACCCACTTTGCTTGCTATGCTCAAGGTCTTCTTGGATAAGTACTAAGTACTTCAAACTTTGGTGGTCTGTCTGGATAAGAAAGTGCCACCCCATCAAATATTGCTTCAATATTTCTAAGGGCTAACATTTCTTTATTATAGATGGATAATGGCTTATCCTGATCAGAAGTAGCCAATTTCTTGCTTTCAAAAGCGATTGGATGCTGATTTTGCATGACAGTTCATTTGCTGGCAGCTGGTGCCAGATGCATCACATTCCACTACAAAGGGCTGTGAGAAATTTGGAAGTGCAAGCACAGGGTTAGAAGTTATTATTACCGTCTTCATTTGCTGGAAATTTGCCTTTGCTGCCTCTTCCCATTTGCATTCATCTTTCTCTGTCGGATTGATGAGGGGTGCAACGAGGCCTCCAAATCCCTTAACTAATTTTATACAAAGGCTTCATAACCCATGGAACCGTTTCAACTATGTCACATTCTTTGGCATGGGCCGTTCAAGAATAGCCCAAGTCTTGGCTAGGGTAGATTAACTTGTGAATGATGTGCCCTAGGTACACAAGTTCACTCTTTTCAAAGTTGTATTTTGATTCTGTTGCAAATAGGGAGTTGGGTCGGATGAGTTATAATACTGGTCTCAAGTAGTACTTCTTGTTCTGTATGGCATTTCCTGGTATAGTGGTTGAGACAACTTTTCCTGTTCTCGTAAGCACAGAATGAAAAGGGACAAGTTCTGTGCTTGCCTTTTTTATACTAGCAGCTACTGTGTGAAGGTCTTGTTATTTTCATGAAAAACATTTTATTTAGATCATGATTGCTGTTTTGTTTCTTTAAATTTTAACTTTTAGTCATGGCTTTTCATCTTGTAACATATTTTGAAGTGTGTATACATCTGTGTACTTAAGGTGTAATAGTATGTCTAACAAAGGCTGTTAATTCCCATTTTTAAAGAAAATCACCAATCCAGAAAATCTTTTTTAATTCTTGAAGGATTCTGAGAACTTCATCTTGATCTCCTTTCCAGGTTAAAGAATTTTCAGCTCACAATGCTAAAGTAAATGACCTGAGCTTTGATATAGAAGGCGAATATATTGGGAGCTGCTCAGATGATGGATATGTTGTTATAAACAGTTTATTTACAGATGAAAGGGAAAAGTTTGAATACCATCGTCCTATGAAGGCTGTTGCTCTTGATCCAGACTATGCAAAGAAGACATCGAGGAGATTTGCTGCTGGGGGTCTTGCTGGTCAACTATTGCTCAACACAAAAGGATGGTTTGGGAGTCGTGATCAGGTTAGTTTACCTGAGAGTTGAGACTGTAGATTAGTAGTTTATTTCCAAGAATTGATTTGTCAAAGGTTTTGTTATTACAAAGCTTTCTTTCACGAGTGTCAATTACATAAGAAATGCTTAGATGCTTTCAACATTAGCCATTAACACTTTGATGTTTTTCTATTTCTCCAGGTTCTACACTCCGGGGAAGGTCCTATTCATGCAGTGAATTGGAGGACCAGTCTTTTAGCTTGGGCAAATGATGCAGGTGTGAAAGTTTATGATGCTGCAAATCATCATCGAATTACATATATTGAGCGTCCACGTGCAAGTCCACCTGCAGAGCTCTTACGCCCTCATCTCGTGTGGCAGGTCAGTGAGCAGGATGGTGGACTTTGTTGGTCAGCATTTACAGGTCCTTTGCCTATTTATCTGACAGTTTTGGTTATTCAGGATGACAGGTTTTTGGTCATTGGTTGGGGAACCTCTGTGAAAATTGCAGCTATCAGACACAAATCCTCTGGAGGAACAAATGCAACAGATAGGAGCTATTCATCTTCTACGAGTGCAAAACAAGTGGATATTGTGGCTTCATTTCAAACTGATTATTTTATTTCTGGACTTGCACCCTATGGAGATGCTCTACTTATTCTAGCTTATATACCTGACAAGGAGGATGGAGAAAAGGAAGTTGGTAAAGGCATACCATCATGGCAGGTTATTTTTAGCCTTTTATTGAACTATTTTTTTTATGATCCACTGATCAGCTTGACTTGTAGGCGCTAGCTAATATGGTCCTCTGCATAGGAGCTTAAGCTGTTTCTTTTGATGGGTATTATTTCAACAGAGTATATTCATTTATGGAATATAGTAGCTCATTGTGGATGTAGTTTTTGCCCCAAATTGACTACCCTTTTGATAACAATGGTACAAATCTGTGCAGTTTTGCCACACACTTTTTGAAGGTTTATGTTTATTGTTCTCAATTATCTTTTAATGCTTCTGTTAGTCCCATTGACAGACTCTGGTCAGTCATGGACATTTTTCTTTCTTTCTTGTTCCTTAAAATTTTAAGGCCATGAAGAAATCACTATGTTTAGACTTTGAATGAATTTGCAAGAGGCTGGGTAGTGCTTAACAAATTTGAAAACTTTTGCCCAGACAGGCAGGATGTGCCAAACGGCCTGAGGTACACATCGTGACTTGGAAAAACGAAGATCTAGCAGCAGATGAACTCTCTATCTACCATTTTGAGCATTATAAGGCCACAGATTATGGACTTGCACATGCTCCATTCTCAAGTATGGAATTGACTATTTATCAGTTATTGTTTTGTTTGCATGTGCAGAAGTTTCTGGTAGTATGTTCTCTTCTGCACTGGGTGTATAACTGCACACCTGTTTTTTTCCCTTTCTGGCAGGTAGCGGTAATGCGGGAATGCAGTGGATTGCTGGAGATGAACCGTTGTACTATATTGTTTCTCCCAAAGATGTAATCATTGCGAAGCCTCGGTTAGTATGAGTTTGATTTTGAAAGGGTGATTGTCCTCTAGACACAAAGCAGTCTTATGTTTATGAAAACTGCAGATCGTTGGGTTCATGGCTTATTTTAGGATGCTTATTTACATGATAGAGTTGCAAGTGTTTCATTGGTGAACAAGATTTTTTTATTTATTAGTGTTAATATATGTTTATCTTGGGTAAAATACATGACTGGAAATGTACTTCCTTGGTGTGACATTTATAGTTCACTTCCATTCTCTTCTGTAACGGGATTGATTGGAAATTTACCCAGTGCTTCATTGATTTACCCAACTTACATACTCTATGAAGTTCTATTCCTTGTTCTCAACTTTGCAAGTGTTGCCAGTGCCAACCTTGGGCACAACAAACAAGTAAAATGCAAAAGATATGTGTAGAAGGACATCACATTAGTTGCAAGAATTACGAGTGTTGTAAGGCTGTCTGCCAACATATGATCATTCTTGGAGCTTCGACCCCTTTCTCTCTTTCAAATGTGCATCATATGACATCTGCCAACTTTAGGTGATTGAAAGCATAGTTACTGTACTCATGAGTATGACTTGTACATATGTTGAATGGACTTTGACCAAGTACTTGGCTCAATAGTTGCTAGACTCGTGTTTGTGTTGTAGCTACCTCAGAAAGATAATCATAACATACTCACAGATATGTTGAATGGACTTTGACTAAGTGCTTGGCTCAATACTTGCCAGACTCGTGTTGTTTGTGTTGTATCTGCCTCAGAAAGGGAACTCACTACAAGATAAGGTTTATGTCATACTTCTAAACTCATTTTTAGAATATAACCTGAAAATATCTGTGATCACTTAACATGTTAGTGACATGTCACCAAGGTAATTGCACCAAGAGTAGTGAGGTGTTCTACAGCTCAATACGGGGGAGATGTTGTAATGTTTGTTATGTAACGTTACTCATGTTACCAAAAATAAAAAATGACTAAAAAAATTCATGTTGGCTCACAAAATAAAAAATTAAAACCAGCATAGATCCATCTTAAACCTGTATCTGTCAAGCACTGAGAGAGATCAAAATTTCTTGAGGTGTAAAAAATTTAAGAAAAAATTTACACTTCAAGAAATTTGATCCCTCTCGGTGCTTGATAGATCTAGGTTTAAGATGGATCTATGCTGGTATTATTATGTTGAGGTTAGGTGGTCAAATCACCATAACCAACTTAAGGTTTTATATAATAATGTATTGAGGGATGAGTAACTTGAGAGAGTGGTATATCTATTTTTTTTATTCAAACTAGCTTCCTCTTATCATGTTGAGGTTAGCATTATGGAGAAACCATTAGCACCATTCAATTTGGTTACCTTCGGCTTAGAAGTTGCGTGTGGAGAGTATCTTTTTTGCTCAAGTTACATGGGACTTGCACCTAGCCCCAACCGTTGTTACATGCATTGGCATGCATCCACAAGCAGGAGGATGTTTTCGGCTTAGAAGTTGCGAGTGGAGAGTATCTTTTTTGCTCAAGTTACATGGGACTTGCACCTAGTCCCAACCGTTGTTACATGCATTGGCATGCATCCACAAGCAGGAGGATGTTACTTGATAAGACTTGAACCCTGGTGGGGTCTATATTAGCTACCTACTTTCGCCAATGCAGCAAGCCATTGTTGATGAGTGTATATCTATTGTGGATATCCTACCTTGGGATCCTATAGATGTACTTGTGATATTATGTATGCACTTGTATGAAATCCGTGCAAACTAGAATAAACAGTAACAACTTTTTTTGCAGATAGTTGAAGCCCCAAAAATGTTAATGCAAAGTCAGTGTGTGACACTTGCAGTAATCATGGGATGCAATAGCTATTCCTAAGAAATGGGACATGCTCATATCATCCAAAGGACAAATAATTATATAATAATGTAAAAGATTAAAAAATGATGATAGGCAGTCACAAAGGCTGTCATATTTATAAGACATCAGAGACATGAATATCCTAAGGGACATGAAGGCATATAATAGTTATTATTGCAAATAATATAAATTAGGTGTATTGCATGCATTCTTGACTAGGAAGGCTTTGCCCTTGAAACATAAGAGGAAATAAAACAAAAGATTACCTAAGCTCAAAACACTATTGAGTCATTGACGCATTGTAGACGCATCAATCGATCCTTAGTCGACTTTTATTGGAAATATCCATTGATAAGATTCTCAATCGTGACTTATCTTATTATGATTCCAAGTATGTCTTCAAGAAGAGGTTGTATTGGAATTCTGATGCTGTGGGATCTAAATAGAGTGTTGACTTTGTAAAGAGTAATGCAAATGTTGGTGTGTTGACTGATTAGAGTGATGACTTTTGTGGTTTGGAATCTGGATGACAAGGTTTCATTGTAAAATTGTTTTTCTTTATGTCCATTTTACAATGCTCGTGGTTAACCTTAAGGTGTGTATTAATATCTTTATCATATACTTTTGTTGATTTGTTAATTGATGAAATCTCGTCAACGATGACAAATTGCTTTTTTAAATTTAGCCAAGTTTGTATATTTATTGACAATTTGCTTTTTGACTTTTGAAATTAATATTTCCTTCCATTTTAATTGTTTGACTTCGGTAAGCAAGGTATGATTCTAGTTTCTGAAATGTACAATTTCTTTATCTTTTTCTAACAAAACTGTCATAATTCTGTAACTTTTATTTGAGATCTTGCTCCCTTTGTTTTCTTTTGAGGTAATTATCCTTGGTCGAATCCCCGAGCACTTCCCTTCATTTTGGGGATGGTACCCAGGGTAAACCCTAGATTCTTCAGGGCACAAGGTTAGTTCAACAACAGAGCTTGAAGCCATATACTCAGCTTAGCATGTCACTTACGGGAATAGAACTTGGGTGGGGAGGATAATACTCCATCCCACAATCACCTGGACCCAATCTACATCTTGCTGCTTTTGTTGTTGAACTACCAGTTTGAATCATAAAATCTGATTGAAGCTACACATGTTCTATATCTTTTGATGATTAACCTATCTGCACAACTTCATTGTGAATATCATATAACGTTATATTTTTTATATGATGTCAAAATGATAAATGTTTCCAGGGTTATGTGGGGATGTGCTCCCTTGGGTGGGGGGCACACCACCCATTCTTCCTGTTATAGCTTGATTTAGCACTTAAGTTGAAAAGTCCCAATCCACTAATGCTATCAAGGAGCAACTTCGGAAGAAAGCATCAATGTCACCTTAGTGCTAACTTCCCTCTTTTTGACCAGCTCTCAAGGTTAAGGGGTGCTTCCCTAGGTTTAATTGGATAATTCCTATTGAAGAGAGTACAATGTTTAGCCCAAGGTGAGACCTTGCTTGAGAAACTTTCTGAAGTAAGATGTCACTCAAAGGATCTTAGATTAGCGAAGTGTTAGATCCTCTTATTTCAAGAAAATTCCAGATTTATTGAAGTGATGAAAATCACTTCTCCAAATGTGGATTAAACCCATTAAATTTATGATGTTTGAGTTATAACAAGTGTTTCAATATAAAAATTTATGATCCTCTTAAGCAAGATTAATTTAGTGATTCATAATTAATATTCGAGACTTATGAATTGACATCCCACGGTTGTGCAAAGAAAAAGACATTGAGAAGAAAGTAACTTGCACAAATGATTTCCAGGATGTATTATGAATGAGTAAGTTACTTGGTTAAGGTTGATGTTTTAGCTAAAACAAAGAGAGTATGATCCAATCATTAAACCAAGAGATAACTAATGAAACCCAAGATCTTGCTTCAAAGAAAGTAAGTGCTGATATACAAAGAGCAAGATGACTAATAAGTTAGAAACCATAATTTACCATAAAATGTTTTGCAAAACTTTAGAAGTAAAATATGAAAAACAAAATTAATTCTTCCAGAATTGTGTTGATTGAAAAGTAAGCAATATGATTACTGAAAATCTGCTAAAAAACTCATTAAAATGAACCGGATTTTAGAGATGATTTATCTAGCACAGAACCCCAAATCAAAATGTGATTTTTTTTAGCACTAGGGGCAGATTTAATTCCGTTTTCCTTGCTGTTAAAATATTAGTGCAAAACAGAAATACATCAAAGGAAATTAAGCCATAAACACAGATTTCTAGCTAAAAAAGGTGAAAAATAAAAAGTTTTTTAAGCATTTGTGGTTGATGAGATGGAAGAGTAGACAAGTACCTTAGATCCTTGGGCTCATGGGGTCTTTTAGAGATAGTTGTCCAAAAATACTTGGGGCTGGAATACCTGCAAAATACATGACAATCACATTCCAAGCCTTTGGGGTTTGATGTAAATTCCTTCCGAGGAAAGGTCACCCTTTAAGTTCACACCTTCAGCTATAGATCCTAACATATACTTCATCATATGCTCACTTAAACTTGCAAGACTCACAAAGATACTACCTACACGCAAGCTAACAAAGGTAAAGCATATAACAGTACAGATATTTTCTTTTACTTTATTTCAAGGGAGCAATGAACTAGATCGAATAGCCTGACAATGAAAATAAATAAAACATGTTACCTCAAGGTTGAGCTTCACCAAGAATGCCTCACAACCTAAGTCACTTGACACGAGGACACGGGACACGATGACCTCGGAAATAGGACATGGGGACACGGTTTTATATATATATATATTCCGAGGAAAAAAACTTATTTGATATTTCATGAAGAAACCAAAATATACATTGGAAAGACTGAGAGCTCTGAAAGAGTCATCTCATAACATCTAAAGACTACCAAACTTGTCACCATAATTAACAGTCATTTGACATACTAGCAGAAATAAACTGGAACTCCTCATAGGGAAATAGTCCTATACAGACACAAGACAAGACTGAAGAGTATCACCATACATGATTATAAAGGAACTGTTCTAAAATAACTGAAAGTGAACCATAGGTAAAATCTCATTACCCCTTTGTTCTTGGACATGCATCCAGCCTTCAGGAGGGGAGTAATGCTTCTTTTGACAGGGCATTTGCTTTAGCATTGTTTTCTCTATATATGTGTTCACTGGAAATTGATTAGTATAATGATCTTTCTTCTCGGATCCTGTCAAGAATGGGGGTTAACACTAGATTTGAAATAGAACACCGATCATTGCACCAGTCGTCAGTAATTTCAAATCCCCCAAAATTTGAATTGCATCTATGCCCTTTTCCTCTGTAAACTTTTAGGGAATCCACAAAGCAAAGGCCTCCACGCTACTATTAGTTCCTCCACCTGCACCATACTTCAACATAAAACAATGGGAATTATTCAGATGAAGAGTTGCACCAACAACACATGAACCGGGGGTCCCTTGACGTGCCCCATCGAAGAAACCCCGAGCAACAAAAGAAATGATCGTTGGAGCCTTGATAAGCCAGGATTTTGAATTCACGCTCAATTGATCGCCTTCTTTAAAGGATGTTCTACTTTTATGAGTGATAACAATAGGTGTCCAACATTTATCTTTGAAATGCATGCTATTATGAGAATGCCAGAGCCCCCAGATCACGAAACAAGGAAGAGCTTTGAAAGAATTCAACATGGGATCTCCATCCCATGCTTCGTAGCATTGCTCCAATGAGTCATTCGAAATTTCGACCATTGTCCAGGACATTTAACGTGAGAGATGACATCTTTCCAAACTGTCTTAGAGAAAGAAAAAAGAAACAAATAGGTGGTAGACCAATTCCGATTCAACTTTGCAAAGTATACACCTATTCCGACCATGCCAATTCCTTTTTTGGCCATTATCCCATGTCAGAAAATAGTTTTTGACATTGCTAGCCAAGCAAAGGTTTTGATTTTGAGAGGACATACCAAATCCCATAACAACTTCCACCACCAAGCTTGCTCCCCATTTTGGACAGCTATAGTTAATGCTTCGTAGCCAAGCTTGGTAGTAAGTATTCTCGTCACTTTGTTCCATGTCCATCTAAGTTCGTCTTCATTGGCCTGCAAGAAGATGGCATTATGGTATAGGAGTCCGATATAATGCCTATTGTTACCACTCAAACTGGTAACTCTTTGCAAATCAAGGCTATGTAGACCTAGTGCTAGTGACAGTAAGCTCAAGAGAGAATTAAACCCATTGTCACCACAGTATAACCGAAGGGGAGACCCTAATCAATGAAAGATACCTGCAGCCACCAACAAGACACAAATACCTTCCACGAAAGCTTAGTAGTTATGATCAGTGCCTTATGGGAGTCGAACAATATCAAATCTGGACACAAGAATCTTATATAAATGGAGTTATTCACTTTATGACAAATTCCAAACAATATGACACCTTTCGAGACAATTTCACGTTTCCCAAGGCAATGCCATGCTTCCCAAGGTACTCACTCCAAAAAGCATGCCCTCAGGGGAAAGAGGACAACTGGGCTAGGGCCAACTTGGAGAATCAACTAGAAATAGCACACACCCTCTAATTCACGAATTACGAGGGTTTCATGGATCCCAATACACTTCCTCAAAAGAGGATGCCCTCTAGGGTTTGTGGCTAAAACCCTAGGGAGAAATTTTAGGGTAGACCAGAAATACCAAATAACGTTTAATCTACCAATTACGAGGTTTTCACATATCCCAATGCACTTCCTCAGAAGAGGACGACCTCTAGGGTTTGTGGCTAAAACCCTAGGGCGAATTTTTAGGGTGGATAAAAAAACGAATTCAATGCTATTTTTTGATTTTTGAATTTATTTAGATTTTTAGGGCGTTTTCTAGTGTAAAAGTATTTCTATGCATAAATAAAATAAAATACATGTAAATTTTGATAAAAAGAGGATAGTTGAAGGATAAGGTATTAGATTCTCGTCTCAAACCCTAGGGCTATGGGAGATCAAGGCTAACGTTCCTCCTCTTAAGATGGATTCCAATACTTGCAACTAGGGCAAAGCTAGCAACCATCTGGGGTTAGGTAGCAAAACCCTATTTAGGGAAAATAAAGAATTCCAAGGACCAATATAACCATGGAGAGCTCCTGGATATGAAGGTCTCCTCAAGCAAGTATAAAAAATGCTACCAAACAAACCCTACCTTAGTCTAAAGCACTTCAAGAATGATGTTAAACTAGGCTCTGGAGATAAAATTACCAACATTAATCAAGGAATGAGCAAGGAGATGCACCTTAGGTAACCCTTGTGCACGAGTTATCACAGCTATTCTTAGCATCCGCTTAGCATGTGACTATCAAACACTACAAATCCATCCACTCACCCTGATGCAAGGGAGAAAGACATCCAAAGAGAAGTGTGCACTAGCTCAAATGTTCCAATAAACCAAGGGAAAGATAAAAGAATACATAATTTGAACCCTTTTCCACGTTTTACAAATTATGAAACAACCCTCAACCGTTTACAAATTTGAGCCTACAAGTTAATGACAAAATATAAAAATTTCGTTTATTGCACCCACAAACTTGGGGACTAAACCACACAATGACAAAATGAAAATAACAATAAAAATGTGAAATTGGGCTCCACCAAGTGCAAGGTGAGCCAAAAGGATGGCATCATGCCCCAACTAACCCCAACAAATGTTTGTCCCTCAACGCCCTCCTTTTTAACCATGTAGGATTCTTTTTTAAGGAATGACATCATTGGTCCAGAGACCAGGAGTAGGGGATTTTCTATCAAAAAAATAGGTCCAAGTGGGAAAAATAAGGTGTGATAAACCGGGTATGATAACCCTTACATGTGCTATCACCTTTTCGAAGCAAAATATAACTGTGGTCATGTGTCCTGTTATCACAAAAGTTGTAGCTGCCTCTAAGATGCATCCTATTTAGGACGGTAGAGGATGAACAGCTAAACCCAATGACAGTGCAAGGGCCTCGTCCATTGCTAGCAAAGCAGTGGTTGTTGAAAAGTTACCTTGGAAGTGTCGTTCACTTAGTGTTGCCTTGGGGTGGACAAGGACACTTTAAGTTGTGACCCCTAGTCAATTTTAATTAATGAAGTGAGATGCCCTTTTTAATTTTAAAGTGACTTCATTAAAAGTTAAAAAGTCATGATATCCTAAGTTCATATTTAAATTAAAGTCAAGTGAGTATTTAATTAGAAGCGGGTACTCATACTTTATTAAATGACATGAGGTGCACTAAATGTCATTTATTAATTATTAAATGAGCATTTAATGGGAACCATCCATCTAATTTAATCTTGGCCATTGGATTGAAAGAGGAAGTTATGATGAACAAAAAGGGCTAGGGAAAGGCATTCTTTAATCATTATTCACTTTTCAAAGAGAAAGTTTGGAGAGGAGGAGCAAGAGAGAAAACTAGGGTTTGAGAGAATTCGACCTCAAGGAGAAGAAGACAAATTCAGGCATGGTTTCCAAGGAAATTCCTTCATCAGATTGACACGAATTTCAAGGTGATCGTACATCAAATCTAGCACAGATTTCGAGGAAATTCGTACATCATTTAATGTTGTTCGTACAACATAGATTTTGAGGAAGTGGGCACAGTTTTCGAGGGTGAAATTTGACACGGTTTTCAAGACAGAAAAGTGCAGACTTAAACGCTGTCCGTACAGTGACAGAATTCATCACAAAATTCGAGGAGCAGATTCTGCACAAATTTCGAGGCCGTACACTGTTGATTGGGCACAGCTTTCGAGAAAGAAGACAGTCTGTACAGTAGTCCAGTTTGGCACGAATTTCGAGATGAAGTTTGGGAGATAAGTACTGTTGTAATTTTTTTTATAATTTGTCTGAAAGAAATAAAATCTCTCTATCATAAACAGGTTTTCCCTTCGGGGTTTTATCCTGGACCATTGGTAAAAAATTCCTATGTTATTTTCATGGTTGAATGGCTGTCATGAAATTTATGAGTTTGAAATTGTTGACTGAAAATTACATTTATGAATTTTAATGATGAAAAGAATCTCATGTGTTTTAAGTTGAAGTCAATTTTTTATGAAAAATTGTGCATTAAACAATGCAGAGAAGCTTCTAAAGCTTAAAATCGGGTTGGGATATGAAAAACTTTCATGGTATCAGAGCGCATTTAAATTTCAGAATTTAAACATTCAGAAAAATAGGGGTTTACAAAAAAAAAAAAAAAAAATTCAGATTTGAAGAAAACAACGGTTTGTGGAAAAATTTTCAGATTTGAAAAATTTAGGGTTTTGACAGAAATTTCCAGATTTGAGAAAGAGTCCTTAAATAGGTTGTAGCCATGGCGTTTGGGCTTAGAGTAGAAGACAGGTTGGATGGGGCTACAAATTTTAGTCCATGGAAGGCTAGAATTATGTTGATACTCGAAGAGAATGAGCTATGGGATATAGTGAACAGTACAACAACAAATCCTGTATTAGTACCTACTGATGCTATCAATAAGGCAACTTTCATGAAGAAAGATGTAAAGGCAAGGAGGGTTATACTTGATGACGTGAAGGATCATGTAATCCCCCACATATCAACAAAAAAATATGCTTTTCAGATGTGGACTTCTTTGACCAACCTTTACCAGAGTTCAAATGAGAATAGGAAAATGGTGATAAGGGAGAAGTTGAAGAATGGACACATGAGTAAAGGAGAAGGCATGGCTTCCTATCTTACCAGGATTACACAGGTGAGGGATGAGCTTGCAGCTGTAGGAGAGGTTATACAGGGCACTGAGATGGTGCACACTACCTTAAATGGCGTGACTCAGCAATGGAGTGTGTTCGTGCAGACTATTATTGGTCGAGAGAACATGCCTGCATGGGATTGTCTTTAGGATGATCTCACATAGGAGGAGACACGTAGAGGATACTTACAGGGCAATTCATCACATCATAAGAATGATGAGGAGAGAATGTAGCATTTGCAGCAAAAGGTAAGAAGAGGAAGAAGTTCAAGAAGGGTCCCAAGGGTGGGGCCAAGCAACATACAGGTGAGCAAAAGAAGACTTGAGTAAAGTTAAGCGTTTCGCATGTCAGAAGTTTGGACACTATGCTGGACAGTGTCCAACCAAGAAGAAGAAAGGATAACAGACAACAGCAGCAACAGATGTTGATGATTTTGCTTCTTGTTTTGAGGGAGAGTTTTCTCTCTATGTTGGGTGTACAGAGAGGATATCTTTCACCAGCAGTGATATGGAGGGAGACATGGATGATCAGGATCAGTGTTCCTTATTGGTTGGCCACTCTTTGAATGCCTCTGCCACTACTTGTACATGGTATATTGACAGTTGGGCTTCGAGCCATATGACAGGTTCTTGTGATATGTTTTTTGAGATGACCGAGACTGGCTTGAGTCTCTAGGTAGTGTTGGGTGATGATACTGTTGTGAGAGCAGTTGGGCGAGGGACTGTCACTTTTGAGAGGGAGTCCATGCAGCCTATGTTGTTGAGGGATGTCTTGTATGTCCCTGGGTTGAAGAAGAACCTTGTTTCAGTTTCCGCCATTGAGGATAGGGGATTTGGAGTATATGTCCTAGGTGTGAAAGTGTATGTGTTTCCCAGAGCAACATGACCATCTACTACATGTGCCATTGGAGTTAGATGCAGGAAACTGTACAAGCTTCTCTTCGAGCCTCATCATGCATTAGCCCATGCGAGCAGTAGTACTGAGATGTGTGAATTGTGGCACAGGAGGATGGGCCACCTTCATCATTCAACTTTGAGATTGCTGAGCGAGATGTCTACAGGTGTGCCTCAGTTCCGCACAGAGCAGGGTGGTGTGTGCAGAGGGTGTGCTTTGGGAAAGTACACCAAGACTGCTTTTTCGAGCAGCGACATGGGATTAGGTGGCGTACTAGACTTGATTCATTCAGACTTGTGTGGACCTATGTCTTCTGCATCTTTGACATGATTTGAGTACTATATCAACTTCATTGACGATCAATCCATGAAGACCTGGATCTACTTTCTGAGAAGTAAACAATCTCAGGAAGTGTTGCAGAGGTTCCAAGAGTTCAAAGCTCTTGTGGAGAACCAAACAGGGAGGAGGATTCAGGCACTCAGGTCAGACAATGGGGGTGAGTATACCTCCAAGGAGTTTGCTGAGTTTTGCAAACAGGAGGGCATCAGGAGGTAGTTGACAGTTCCATACACTCCACAGCAGAATGGAGTTGCGGAAAGGAAGAACAGAGCGATAGTGGGAGCAACTAGAGCCATGCTGCATGATTAGAGTCTTCCTTTCTTTCTATGGGCAGAGGCCTATAGCATTGCTGTTTATGTTCAGAACATGAGTCCACATCGAGCAATGGGGTGTAAAACTTCTGAGGAGATGTTCACGGGGAAGAGACCTGAGATAGGTCACTTCCGTATATTTGGATGCCTCACATACTCTCATGCCCCTTTCTGAGAAGAGGACAAAGTTAGAGCCTACAGCGGAGAGAGGCATTTTTGTTGGATATGATGAGACTTCAAAGGCTTTTCGGATATACCTTCCTACATAGAGGAAAGTTGTGGCTAGGAGGGAGGTCAGATTTGAGGAGGAGAAAGCCTTCAGGAAGTCTTATGATTCAAAGGTGGAGGAGCAACAGATTGTGTCTCCACAGGTGACAGGTTCGTAGAGTCAGACTATAGGGTCACAGGTTTCAGGAGTGACTGGGTCACAGGTTACAGGTACATTAGTTTAAGGGACTCAGTCTACAGGGACAAGTTCACGAGTCATAGGTTCACAGGTTTCACCTTCATGTGATTCGGGTGGTACAGGTTCAGGATCACCAGGCACAAGATCTCAGACCACAAGTACTTCTTCAGGTAGATAGTTGTCTGATGAGGAGGTTATGGAAGAGTACCTACAGGAGGAAGCTACTTCCAAGAAACGTAAGCCAAGTTGGCTTAAGGATCTTGTGAAGGAAGCTAAGCAGTCTGTGGGACCGCCCAAGAGGGAGGTCAGGGAGAGCAAAGCACTAGAGAGATTTTCTAGTTATATGGCAATGGTGACTAGATTGAGTGATTCTGAGGCTACTACATTTGAGGAGGCTACCCCACACCAGGTATGGAGAGATACCATGATGGAAGAGTACAAATCCATCATGAAGAATGGAGTGTGGGAGGTTGTTTCGAGACCAGAGGGGAAGTCAATGGTGACTTCCAAGTGACTCTATAAAATCAAACGTGTTGCGGATGGCAGTATTGACAAGTACAAGCTAGGTTTGGTGCACGAGGGTTCTCACAGTTGATTACTATGAGACCTTTGCACCGGTTGCTATTTTTTTAGAGCAGTGATATCCATTGTGGCAGAGATGGGTTGGAGGATTCATCAGATGGGTGTGAAAACCGCTTTTCTGAACGATTTTCTACAGGAGGAGGTATATCTAGAGCAGCCTCAGGGATTTGAGATTCATGGGAGAGATTCACATGTTTGCAGGTTGAAAAAGGCCTTGTATGGTTTGAAGCAAGCCCCTCGGGCTTGGTATTCCAGGATTGACACTTACTTGCTATCGATTGGGTTTCAGAAGAGTGAGGAAGATCCCAACCTATACTACATTGTGGTTGGTAGTGTTCCGCTCATTCTTCTGCTATATGTTGATGACTTGTTTATTTCAGGAGGAGAGCATCTGATTGAAGCATGCAAGAAAGATCTTGCTTTAGAGTTTGAGATGACTGACCTTGGATTGATGCATTATTATTTGGGGATGGAGATATGGTAGGAGGATGGACATGTTTTCCTGAGTCAGGGAAAGTATGCTGTAGATATTTTGAGGAGATTTCAGATGGAGGGTTGTAGGCCCATGTCCACACCTATGACCACCAACTGGACGAAGCTTCATGCTTCTGAGGGAGAGTTGGTGGATCCTACTTTATATCGTCAGTTGATTGGTTCGTTGATGTATTTGGTCAACATCAAACCAGATATGAGTTTTGCAGTTAACGCACTTAGTCAGTTCATGGTGGAGCCTAGGATAGTGCACTGGATAACTGCAAAACATGTGTTGAGATACCTTGCAGGTACAGTAGATTTTGGTTTGGACTACTGGATATTTGATGGTGTGGGATGGTTGGCTTTATAGATTCAGATTGGGAAGGTAGTGTTTCAGACCGGAAGAGTACTGTTATCACATATATAGTAGCCGGGCTACCACACATTATTTTTTAGATTCCAAAGCACTTTTTCAGCCTGTTCCTTTACATTGAGATGATGAGATGAGCATCTATCTATGGATCACTATCAGATGTTGGACAGTATATGTATTCCCCATGCCATGACTGAGTCTCAGGACACTCAGAGAGATGACCGATGTAGCCATTATACCATTTATGCAGAGTAGTTAGTAGTACCCAGAGTTACAGTAGCAGTTTCAGAGGACAGATGATGGTTTAGAGGATGAGCATTCAGGTATATGACTCAACAGGTATATCATGGTGTTATGGTTATATTGCTTTTATATTCATTCTTATGGCATGTCTTAGCACTTAGTGTCATGATCTGGCGATCATATAGATATGTGGACCTGGTTGATCTTATTATATATATATTCTATTGTCCTTACTCAGACTTAGAAGTTCACTACTCATACTCATTGGTTTCACCCTCCCTAGGGAGAATAGAGGTGATCATTCCACCATACCTTGGCTTGCTAGTGTTGGCTCCATTACTCATTGTCTTCATCCATCCATGACCTACCTTTTAGTTTATCACCCTGACTTACTACTTGACTAGTGGCATGGAGGATCTTTTCCCCACTGTAGCCTCTGTATTGGATGAGCTTCCCTGTTTATTGTGTCTCGGCTCTGAGTTGGTGACAAAACTTACCTCTGGTGAGTTGGATTGTAGGCCTAAATCATTCTGGTCGGTTGTCCCGATGTTTGGCATTGGCTCGAACTCCCCCTAGTCACTTGAGATGTTGTTGGCTAAAACTGAAAGCTCATGTACTACTTATGGAAACTTCTAAATTCGCCCATGGAAACTAAAAAGGGCAAGAGCGATGAACTGTTGAAAAATACTCCTCGAAGAATATAAGAAAGGTCCAAAAAGCAATGATTCTTAAAAGCTATATCTAAACAATTGCTGACCTTATATATGTATGAAAAACATGCCTTGGATGCAAGCTGCAACTAGTTGTACTTATCGGCACACCTGAGATCCGAAGGGTTATGTAGGCCAAAAAGGCCATGAAATGAAATTGAATGATCCTAATGAACCTGGATCAACTTGATGTAGACATGAAGCTTAAGTTGAATAAGCACTCTCTAAACAATTTATCCATTTGTGAGACACTGCCATTCCCTGTGTTATTGCTCATTTAGTATATACTATGGTGTGTATTCCCTTTCCCACATCCAAAGTGTCACAATGTTAAGTCAGTCAGTCACCCTTTAGCCTAGCCATTTTATTCTAAGCCTTCATCCTTCACTAGCAAATTGATCACAACTATGAAGTGAGTAAGGTCTTGAAAGTCTAGTTTGAGTCATATAAATAATTAATGACAATATATATTTGGATTTAGATCGCCAGTAATGACTACTTTGTGTTATAATTGCTATTTGAATGAGTTGTAGAGCATGCATTAACCTTTGACACTTTGCAGCAACTTCAGATGGTAGTCTGAGTTATATTGGGTCAATATTGACCTGGTCAAACCTAGTTTGACCAAGGTCAATCACAGGACATGAGATTATTGGACCTTATGATGACACAGGTAGATGATATATGGTCCATGTACATGTACATGATGGTTCTATGCATCAAATACAGGTTTATGATGATGATCTATGGTTTTCAACATTATTTGATCATTTACAGATTATTATTATTTCACCCGTTCCGATATATTGGGTATATTATATGATCATGCAGAGAGCTATATGGTGTATGAGTGCACATCTTGGATAGTTTTGGACCTTCTGAGTCCAATGAGACAATCTATTTTCAGTTCCGAGCAGTTACAGTGATGATTTTGCCTCAGTAGGCTGTCCTAGTGCAGTTTTGGTCTGTCGGAGACCCTGTGAGAGTAGAGATGATTTTCATTTGGTTCACCTAGGGCGCTGATGATGGAGGGGGTGGTCCAGCCACTTGTTTTTACCATATTACCCCCCTTCCGGACACACTGGTGCCCTCACCTTGACATCGCAGGCACTCCAGGAGGCAGTTTGGGGCAGGTACACGCTTCTCGAGGTAGTTTTGGATTGGTAGAAATGGCTACAGAGGAATTCGATTTGGGCTACTGAGGCAAATTTTTGGCATGGGATGATCAGTGATGATGAGTGGGATGTCTTCCGCACCTTCTCTAGCAGTTTCAGCTTCATCGGGGCCCACATCCATCACTTATGGCACTTTCTGATGAATTCTGAGGTCTTTTGAGGCCTACGATTTGTCCATAGAGGCACGATTTGGTATATTGATGACTATTCTATTATTATTGTGCTATGGGGATTGACCAAGGGTGGCTAAAATTACCCCTTGGACCCACCATAAGCTTATTTTTATATTTTGTCATCATGATTTGGTGGGATCCCTTCTCCTAGGGCAATTTTGTCCACTTATTGTTATATTTTATGGTTGATCCATGTATTTTATTGTTGAGCTCATCTCAACCATTGATTAGATCTTTTGATCTTTTAATCTTAGCCACTCATGTAAAAAGTGGTTAGATTATGCTCTCTCCCCATCCTATTTAAGGAGGGAGCCTCTCATTGTAAAATCATCTAGAGATTTTGGCTCTTGGCTCTTGGAATAAAATTTCTATCTTTTGGAGTACATGCTTGGGTTGGAGTGGATGTTGGTTGTTTTGATTGTAAATGCTTTTGTCCATTGCACTGGAGGATCTATTGTAGCTATCTTGCATATTTGCCATATCTTTTTACAGGTTGAGAAGACTTCTTCAACAAGTGCGAATTGGTGGGGAGGCTTGCCCTTCAAGCTTGGAGGAGGACGTTTTGGGTTAAACAGGGAGTGGTTTTGTCTTTGCACCAACTATTCTTTGCTTATCTCTTTCTTGCTTGTATCTACCTTCAACATGTTAAACTGATTGATGCTTTGCTCCTTGGTTTTGACAGGTTAGAGGGACACATACGTGGCTTGGAAAAATTGATTTGGCAAGAGGGCTTCAAAAATTCTCCATTTGATCTTTGGCAAAAATAATCCTCATCTCAACTAGCATTCATCTCTTCATCCAGGTATGCTCCAAAGGTATGATCTTCTTCTTCTTTGAACCATCCATAATTTCTAGATCATAAAAACCCTAATTGATCAAAACCCTCATTTTTGGTTTTTCTTAGATCTACTTAGATCTAGCCTTGCTTTTGAAGAGATATTAAAAACCCACCTCTATAACATCCACCCCTAGTGGGATCTACAGTTTGGTGGTGATTGGGTTAAAATTGACACACTTTTCAAGGCAATGAAGCCCTCTTGAGCCAAATTGCACTTCCTTGGAGAGGCTTGTTTGGTTAGATCTAGCACATGGGTAGGTGAGATCCCACTTGATTTGCAATCTACACACTTGATAACCTACCCCCAAACTTTTACTTGGGTGATTTCTACCTTGTGGGCATCATTCCACATTTTAAGGGATTAAAACCCCCTTTTGAACTACTTGGCATCTTAAAACTCAGATCTAGTAAGATCTAACCCTTGGATTGAATTGATTTTCTAGATCCACATAGATCGGTGCCTAAGCTACTTGGATCTACAATTCGGTGGCCATTGGACTTGATTTGACATACCTTTTCCACCTTTTAGCCCTCCTTGAGCAAGGTCGCACTCCCTTGGGTGACTGAGTTTGCCCACTTTGAGGATGTGGGTGGTTGAGATTTTTGTGGATTTGGAACGGGCATACCTCGAAACCTAGGTCTAGAGTATCATTTTGTGATGATCTGCCCTGGGGGTAGCATTCCTTGTTTTAAGGGATTGTGGTCCACTTGGGTCATTTCATGAAAACCTAGATCTAACAAGATCCAACCACACTATCTCAATTAGCCCACTTGTCTTGACCTCTAGGTGTCTCGATCTACACTTTGACATACCTTTTGACTCCATTAGCCCATCCAACAAGGCACTAGTCCTCCTCAAAGCAAGTCGCACTCCTTGGGAATTGTGTCAAACCTTAGATCCGGTACATGGGTACTCCTAAACTCAACTTAGATCCATAGATCTACTCATTACATATCCTCTAGTGCCACTTGCATCCCTTAACTTCACCTTGTGGGTCCACTTTAAGCCATTTCACATATCCCAAGAAAGTAGGACCCACTTGTGTAGCACATGGTACTATACTTTGTCATTATACCTAATTATGTGGCCTAAATCATACATTGGTTGAAACTCTAACCATCTCTCAAACCACCTTCAACCATACTTTAACTTCTAGGTCCACTCAACCTTGCATTGGTTTCCGTAACTCATCATTTACTTATCCTTAGGAACCTTTGTTTGGGTCCAATCATCTGTGATTGGTTATAGGGTCTCCCCCTAGGACTTATTTCACCTTGATCTAAAGCGAAGAGTGCCTCGGTTGACGTGACTCCCACCTTGCATTGGGAACCGTGGCACCTCTTTGGTTTAGTTACCTATCTCCTCTACCGTCCCAGATGGGATACCACTAGGGGCAACTACAAGTTGTGTGATAACAAGTACTTTCGGTTGTTGTTTCAGTTTGGGCTCAATAGTTGTGTCTTGGTTTAGTCGAAAACAAAAGTCCGTAGCATTGAGTTGTGTCTTGGTTTAGTCGAAAACAAAAGTCCGTAGCTTCTAAGCTTATAAACCGGGTTGGGATTCATAAAAACTTTCATGGTATTAGAGCGCAGTTAAAGATCATAATTTAAACATTCAGAAAAATAGGGGTTTACGGAAAATAAAAAAATAAAAAAATTCAAATTTTAAGAAGTTAGGGTTTTGACAGAAATTTCTAGATTTGGGAAAGAGTTCTTGAATAGGTTGCTTGGGTAATACAGGTTGTAGCCATGGTGTTTGGGCTTAGAGTAGAAGACAGGTTGGATGGGGCTACAAATTTTAGCCCATGGAAGGCTAGAATTATGTTGATACTTGAAGAGAATGAGCTATAGGATATAATGAACAGTACAACAACAAATCCTGTGATAGTAGCTACTGATGTTATTGATAAAGTAGCTTTCATGAAGAAAGATGTGAAGGCAAGGAGGGTTATACTTGATAACGTGAAGGATCATGTAATCCTCCACATATCAACAAAAACATATGCTTTTCAGATGTGGACTTCTTTGACCAATGTTTACCAGAGTTCAAATGAGAATAGGAAAGTGGTGTTAAGGGAGAAGTTGAAGAATGTACACATGAGCAAAGGGGAAGGCATGGCTTCCTATCTTACCAGGATTACACAGGTGAGGGATGAGCATGCAGTTATAGGAGAGGTTATACAGGGTACTGAGGTGGTACGCAACGCCTTAAATGGTGTGACTCAGCAGTGGAGTGTGTTTGTACAGACTATTATTGGTTGAGAGAACATGCCTACATGGGATCGTCTTTGGGATGATCTCACACAGGAGGAGACACGTAGAGGATACTTACATGGCAGTTCATCACATCATAGGAATGATGAGGAAGATGTAGCATTGGTAGCGAAAGGTAAGAAGAAGAAGAAGTTCAAGAAGGGTCCCAAGGGTGGGGCCAAGCAGAATACAGGTGAACAAAAGAAAGACTTGAGTAAATTCAAGTGTTTCCCATGTCAGAAGTTTGGACACTATGCTGGACAGTGCCCAAACAAGAAGAAGAAAGACAGCAGCAGCAACAGATGTTGATGATTTTGCTTCTCGTTTTGAGGGAGCGTTTTCTCTCTATGTTGGGTGTACATAGAGGATATCTTTCACCAGCAGTGATATGGAGGGAGACATGAATGATCAGGATTAGTGTTCCCTATTGGTTGGCCACTCTTTGAGTGCTTCTGCCACTACTTCTACATGTTATATTGATAGTGGGGCTTCAAGCCACATGACAGGTACTCGTGATATGTTTTCCGAGATGACCGAGACTGGCTTGAGTCTCGAGGTAGTATTGGGTGATGATACTGTTGTGAGAGCAGTTGGGCGAGGGACTGTCACATTTGAGAGGGAGTCCATGCAGCCTATGTTGTTGAGGGATGTCTTGTATGTCCCTGGGTTGAAGAAGAACCTTGTTTCAGTTTCCGCCATTGAGGACAGGGGATTTGGAGTATATGTCCTAGGTGTGAAAGTGTATGTGTTTCCCAGAGCAACATGACCATCTACTTCATGTGCCATTGGAGTTAGATGCAGGAAACTGTACAAGCTTCTCTTCGAGCCTCATCATGCATTAGCCCATGTGAGCAGTAGTACTAAGATGTGTGAATTGTGGCACAGGAGGATGGGCCACCTTCATCATTCAGCTTTGAGATTGTTGAGGGATATGTCTACAGGTGTGCCTCAGTTCAACACAAAGCAGGGTGGTGTGTGTAGAGGGTGTGCTTTGGGAAAGTACACCGTGACTGCTTTTTCGAGCAGTGACACGAGATCAGGTGGCATACTAGACTTGTTTCATTCAGACTTGTGTGGACCTATGTCTTTTGCATCATTGACAGGATTTAAGTACTATATCAGCTTCATTGATGACCTCTCCAGGAAGACCTGGATCTACTTTCTGAGAAGTAAACAGGGAGGAGGATTCGGGCACTTAGGTCAGACAATGGGGGTGAGTATACCTCCAAGGAGTTTGATGAGTTTTGTAGATAGGAGGGCATTAGGAGGCAGTTGACAATTCCATACACTCCAAAGCAGAATGGAGTTGCGCAAAGGAAGACTAGAGCGATAGTGGGAGCAGCTAGAGCCATGTTGCATGATCTGAGTCTTCCTTTCGCTAGAGCCATGTTGCATGATCTGAGTCTTCCTGTAGCATTGCTGTTTATCTTCAAAACAGGAGTCCACACCGAGCATTGGGGTGTAAAACTCCTAAGGAGATGTTCACGGGGAAGAGACCTGAGATAGGTCACTTTCGTATATTTGAATGCCTCACAAACTCTCATGTCCCTTCTGAGAAGAGGACAAAGTTAGAGCCTACAGTGGAGATAGGCATTTTTGTTGGATATGACAAGACTTCGAAGGCTTTTCGCATATACCTTCCTACATAGAGGAAAGTTGTGGTTAGGAGGGAGGTCAGATTTGAGGAGGAGAAAGCCTTCAGGAAGTCTTATGATTTAGAGGTGGAGCGGCAACAGATTGTGTCTCCATAGGTGACAGGTTCGCAGAGTCAGAGTACAGGGTCACAGGTTTCAGGAGTGACTGGGTCACATGTTACAGGTACATTATTTTCAAGGACTCAGTCTACAGGTGCTTCTAGTACAGGGACAAGTTCTCGAGTCACAGGTTCACTGGTTTCACCTTCATGTGATTCGAGTGGTACAGGTTTAGGATCACCAGGTATAGGATCTCAGGCCACATGTACTTCTTTAGGTAGACAGTTGTCTGATGAGGAGGTTATGGAGGAGCACCTACAGGAGGAAGCTACTTCCAAGAAACGTAAGCCAAGTTGGCTTAAGGATCTTGTGAAGGAAGCTGAGCAGCTTGTGGGACTGCCCAAGAGGGACGTCAGGGAGAGCAAAGCACCAAAGAGATTTTCCAGTTATATGGCGATGGTGACTAGCTTGAGTGATTTTGAGCCTACTACAATTGAGGAGGCTACCCCACACCAGGTATGGAGAGATGCCATGATGGAAGAGTACAAATCCATCATGAAGAATGGAGTGTGGGAGGTTGTTACAAGACCAGAGGGGAGGTTAGTGGTGACTTCCAAGTGGCTCTATAAGATCAAGTGTGCTGTGGATGGCAACATTGACAAGTACAAAGCTAGGTTTGTTGCATGAGGGTTCTCACAGGTAGAGGGAGTTGATTACTATGAGACCTTTGCACCGGTTGCTAGATTTTCTTTGATCAAACTAGTGATCTCCATTGTGGCAGAGATGGGTTGGAGGATTCATCTGATGGATGTGAAAACCGCTTTTCTGAACGATTTTCTACAGGAGGAGGTATATCTAGAGCATCCTTAGGGCTTTGAGATTCATGGGAGGGATTCACATGTTTGCAGGTTGAAAAAGGCCCTGTATGGTCTAAAGCAAGCCCCTCGGGCTTGGTATTCCAGGATTGGCACTTGCTATCGATTGGGTTTCGGAAGAGTGAGGCAAATCCCAACCTATACTACATTGTGGTTGGTGGTGTTCCGCTCATTCTTCTGCTATATGTTGATGACTTGTTCATTACAGGAGGAAAGCGCCTGATTGAAGCATACAAGAAAGATCTTGCTTTAGAGTTTGAGATGACTGACCTTGGACTGATGCATTATTATTTGGGGATGGAGATATGGCAGGAGGATGGACATGTTTTCCTGAGTCAGGGAAAGTATGCTGCAGATATTCCGAGGAGATTTCAGATGGAGGGTTGCAGGCCCATGTCCACATGTATGACCGCCAACTGGACGAAGCTTCATGCTTCTGAGGGAGAGTTGGTGGATCCTACTTTATATCGTCACTTGATTGGTTCGTTGATGTATTTGGTCAACACCAGACCAGATATGAGTTTTGTAGTTAACACTCTTAGTCAGTTCATGTTGGATCCCAGGAGAGTGCACTGGATGGCTGCAAAACATGTGTTGAGATACCTTGCAGGTATAGTAGATTTTGGTTTGGATTACAGGAGATCTGATGGACTGGGATTGGTTGGCTTTACAGATTCAGATTGGGTAGGTAGTGTTTCGGACCGGAAGAGTACTTTCGGTTGTTGTTTCAGTTTGGGCTCAACAGTTGTGTCGTGGTTTAGTTGGAAACAAAAGTTCGTAGCATTGAGTTTTGCAGAGGCTGAGTATATGGCTGCTAGTCAGGCCAGTTGTGAAGCCTTGTGGCTTCGCAAGTTGATGGTTGATTTATTTGGTCAGGAGATGGGACCCACTGTGATACATTGTGATAATCAGAGTTGCATCAGGCTCTCTGAGAATTCAGTATTTCATTATAGGTCTAAACACATTGAGATCAAGTATCACTTCATTAGAGATTATGTTTAGAGAGGAGCAGTATAGTTCAAGTATATTTCTACTGATGAGCGGGTGGCTGACATTCTTATGATGTGTTTGGGTAGAGGGAAGCATGTCTATTTCAGAGGCAAGTTGGGAGTGGTGAAGAACACCTTGCTCGGTAAGAGGGAGTGTTGAAAAGTTACCTAGGAAGTGTTGTTCACCTAGTGTTGCCTTGGGGTGGATAAGGACACTTTAATTGGTGACCCCTAGTCTTGTTTTAATTAATGAAGTGAGATGCACTTTATAATTTTAAAGTGACTTCATTAAAAGTTAATTTCATGATTTATCCTAAGTTCATGATTAATAAAAGTTAAGTGAGTGATTATTTAAAAATGGGGGCTCTTACTTTATTAAATGACATGAGGTGCACTAAATGTCATTTATTAATTATTAAATGAGCACTTAATGAGAACCCCACATCTAATCTAATCTTGACCATTAGATTGAAAGGGGAAGTTATCATGAACAAAAAGGGCTAGGGCAAGGCATTCATCATTCATTGTTCACATTTTCCAAGAGAGAGTTTTGGAGAAGAGAGAGAGCAAGAGGAAGAAGAAAGGGTTTGGGGAGAATTTGCACCAGGAAGAGATTGAGAGAATTTCAGTACAGAAATCAAGAGCATGGAGATGGGCACAATTTCCAAGAAATATTGCACGAATTTCTAGAAGAAAACTGGCACACAAATCGAGGCATTTACAGCACAGAAAATGAGGACAGTCTGTACTGTACCTGTTTGTACTCCTGCACAAAAATCGAGGAATTTGGTTGGCACAGATTCCGAGGTAAAGTACAACATTAATGGTTGTTAGACCATACAGGGCACGAATTTCGAGGCATTAACAGGCTGTAACGGTGCACAGATTTCGAGGTCTGTCCGTACTGTACTTTTCTGTACAGTCACACGTGTGGGCACAGTTTTCGAGGAGCAGTTTCAACAGTCCGTACATCATGTTTTTAAAAGTCTTTTGGCACGTATTTCGATGCAGAAATAAAAGATACGTATTGCTGTTGTAATTTGTGGAAGATTTCTCTAAAAAATAAAAATTTCTTCTTGCACAGGTTTTCCCTTCAGGGTTTTATCCTGGACTATTTTGGTAAAAAATTCCTGTGTTAATTTTATGTGTGAATGGCTGTTATAAATTTATGAGTTTGAAATTATTGACTGAAAGTGAAATTTCTGAGTTTTAAAATTTGAAAAGAATCTCATCTGTTTTAAGTTGAAGTCAATTTTGTGAATAAATTGTGCATATCTGGGTTTGGGCATTAAACAATGCAAAGAAGCTTCTAAGCATATAAACCGGGTTGGGATTCATAAAAACTTTCAGAACGTTGAGATGTTCCCACCTTTTGACCACATGTTTGTGAATATGGTCATATAGGATGGGATGTTTCGATTCAACAATATCTTTAATTTGGCCCAACATGCTATCCATCTGCTCATACACCTCCCCAATCACCGTCTTATCTATATCTGCTAACCGAATCATGTAATAAATGGGCTTTGTGGACTGCAAAACAAACTTGACACTTGCCCAAAATTGACCATCAAGAACGATGTCCTCCACCTTCTGAAAATCAAGCCTGTCAGATGTGGATGTAGCCCTATCTTTCAAGACTTGCCATGATTCACTTGATACCATGCTAGCGAATGCCTCTCTTACCTTCAAAAGGCGCCTGAAGGTGAGGTAATAGCTAGCAAATCTAGTCTTTGCTATCTTCAATAGCTCTAACTTTGAGTGAGTGCGGAAAATGCCATGGGCATTGCTATGGTTGGTAATAAATCTTATCATGTGCTTGCCCTTTTTGTACAGGTCACCAATCCATTTGTAATCATTTTCTTTCAACTTAATAATGTCATGCATCAGAAGGTTCAATGTGTGAACCAAACCAAACACCCAGACCAAAATATGTTGGGGTATTTATCTTCAATGATTGCTCCTGTCGCCTTACAATTAGTAGCATTATCGGTAATGACTTGGATGACATTGTATGGACCAATAGCTTCAATGTTTTTGAGTAGGAGTTCTGCAATGTTCATGCCGGTCTTGAATTTATCTGAGTAGTCATGGGCCGAAAGGAAGACTGCATCAGTAGCAGACCCACCAAGCACATTTATCAATGGCTTGCCTTTTACATTTGTCCAACGGTCTGATACATTTGATGCCCATATTCATTCCAAGCATTTGTAAACTGCCCCAAAGCATTTTGGGTCTTGGCTTTTTCCTTGTCAAGCCCCATAGTTCTAGCTTTGTCATACCCGGGGCTCTTGTATCCTGCTGGGGCAGTACAGATGGCCTCTACCATTTCATGCCTATAGGGTGAGCAAAGAACATTAAATGGTATGCCACATGCATAGAGAAACTGAAACACTTTTGAATCCACGTCATCCCTACCATCTTGGTAAAGGAAATATGATATTGTCTTGCCACGTGACTGCATGGGAGAGAATCCACTGCCTTGGGTGGATGAGCCTCCAGTTCTTGGTGACAATGAGTGGTCATGGTCATTCGTTGATTGTTTTAAATCTTTTGATTTGTTTTGTGCTTCAAGTTCTTCCTTCTTATAGATGGCTCTTTGTGTTGATGTCACATGTGGGAAAACCCAAACTCCTATAGTTTTTTTCATCACATGGCATGTGCCCACATAGATGTATTCTCACACGAGTATATGAACCTGTGTACATCTTTTTACAATGGGGGCAACCAAATTTGGTGGTTCCACCCCCTCTACCTCCTCCCTGCTTTGTGACATGTTTCCATAAGGGTGTGGGTTCCTCTTTGGATTTCTTTTGTTTTCCTCCTCCTCCTCCTCTCCACGGTATGTGCCACTCCCCACTTCTTCATCCTCTTCCTCATTCCTCCTCCGGTTTCCAATCACCATCATCAAAATAACAAATGGAACCAAGAAAATAAACCACATACCCATCATCATGTTTGATGGAACTAGAGATTTAACATGTTGCCTACAGTAGAATGAGGAAGGAAGCATGGGAAAGAGTAGGAGACGAACATCTACAATGTACATTCCAGTGACTAGATTCCAAGCATTCATGATTAAATACATAGATCAAAGTTCAAACACAAAAGAAATCAACAAGAAAGGTTTTAGACCCTACCTCTTTGGCTCTCCAATGGTAGTGACAAGTTCAACCTTCTTCAATCTCCAAGGATGGCAGTCTTCTCCTCTCCTCTTCTCCTCTCCTCTCCTCTTCTCCTCTTCTCCTCTGCTCTCCTCTTCTCTTTTCTTCTCTTCTATTCTCTTCTCAAGCAAATGAAAGTGAGAATGAAGATGGAGAAGAGGGCTTTATCCCCCAAAGCCCTACTCCTTCCCTCCAAAATTCCACCCGTGGACCCCATCCCTCTTCCTCAGATTTCCTCTTTGCGGGCACGAACCTACAGCAGGAGCGATTTAGGGAGCTATGCGGAGGTAAGGGGGAGCGTTTTTTTTATATGGGAGAGCGTTTGGTAGAGCGTCTGAGAGCGATCCGGAGCTATAGCTCCCGATAGCTCCCTCATCGCTCCTGGACAGAGCCAGGGAACGTTTTTTTCTGCCCCAGAGCGTGCTCTACATTTCGCTCTGGCCCGGGAGCGAAAAAGGGAGCGTGCTTCGTGTTAGCTCCTGCAGTGCTCTGGCTAGGAGCGAGCTTCCGGAGTGGGGGTGAGGGGGGGAAGGACGCTTCCCTGCAACCTTGGTTTGGCTATCCAAGAACCGTGGCATGGTAGGTTTGGAGGACCTGTTGTAGATATGAGGGTGACTCGGCATATTAGTATGTAAATGCCTTCCACTGCTACTTGTGGATACTTGGTCATTGTTGGTAAACTAGTGAATGTTTGGGGTGGACCCTGATTTATCTTCCAATTTGTTGATGGCAGTCAACATTTCCTTATGTCCAGTAGTTGATTCCTCCAAAGCAGAAATGAGACAGGTGAAAGCCATTTTATCATTGTTTGCAATGGTCTCTTTACCTTTGCGTTTCCCAAATTGAGTCTCTGTGTCTTCTAGTTCTATATCCTCTAGCTCTACCTATTCTTCACTTCTTCCCCTGTTCCTGAACCTCTGCCTTCTATAAGTAATATTGTGCAAGTCTTCTGGATTCATTTACTGATTTATAATAGCATGCTCCCACAGTTGGCGAGGAACATGCTCTGATACCACTGTAATATCCCAACTGATATTTGTTGCCTTTTATAGTGTTTATGATGTAGTTTCTTGCTTGCTTGAAGTCTTTTAACCCAATACTTAAAGAAAATATGACTGCATGTGCCGTACTATGATTGCTTGAGAAGGCATGCAAGTGCATGGGGTTGCATAAACCCTAAATAACCCAAGTATTTAAATCTGCTATAAGATAGGGATAGAAATGATGCATGTACATACCAATAACTTGTGCTCGAGATGTAGGTCAATATGAGATAAACATGCAAGTCATGCATCGAGAATAGGTCAAGATATGTGATGATCTCTCCCCATCAATTCGCCCATGCAATAATGGTGCCTTCTTCAGTCTTTGAATTGAGTAATAAATGCTCTAATGATGTGAGATAGCTCCAGGAAATATGCATTAGGGTTAAAATCCCCCTCTGATCAGTATAGAAGCTGCATGCAAGCCATGCAATAGCTCTAAGGCATAAAGCATGAGTATCCTCAAGGAAAGTCACCCATGCAAGGAAAAGGAACCCTTCTGATACTTGAATTAATGATAAATCTCTCCAGAAGTCGAAAATAAAGCTGGTGTTCAGTAACTAGGCTAATAATGATCCTCCAGGAAGGATGGAAGTTGCATGTAGACCAAATAGCAGCTGGCTGTCAATATATGAAGATCTTCTTACTTGCCCAATTCGTCCTTGCAAGAAGGTGAGCTCTCTGGATCTAATATGTAGCTTTGAATCTAGAAGAATGCTGAAGATTGATGTATAAGCTGTACTTGATGAATAGTAATGTTGAACCTATATGATCCAACCCTGAATAGTATGCCCTAACTTTTGCATGCCTAGGTCGATTTTCTCTTCTATTTTTCAGTTGAGTTGCATGCATTGCTTTCTGTACGCATGCAGGCTTAATTAAGGTGTTTCTGTGGATGCATCATGGAATATGGTCCGTATGTAATGCATGCAAGTGGCCCCTAGCTCATGTGGCCCTCTTTTATCTACTGATGACCTAATAACGATGATTAAGATATTCTTTTGTTCTAAATGGTATCAGTCCTCAGTCAATTCCCTGAATGTCAGTACCCACTCGAACCTATGGGAATTAGATAGGTTAGCGGGATGGTCCCTTGTGCTTAAGCAGAAGAGGACATTACAAATGGATAGTAAGAATGAATGCATATATCAGATCTGAAATGTTGATTAAATTCACAAGATTTCAATAGCAAAATGGTTAGATAAGAGTTCGGGTTGAAATCAGTGCTAAGTGTTGAAGATTGAAATTCTACCCTAGGGGAAATTAACTCAATAATGCACCAACACTTAGAGCAGAAATAAAATAGACCATTTAAAGGCTGCCTTAGCACACTAAACTTAGTTTGATGGAGATAAATCAATAAAAACTCAAACTAAGCATACCCAAGTCCCCAAACCCTAAGGAACACAAAAATGCCCAAGGAGGGTGAAATTCTGCCTAAGAGACCAGTGCTTTGGAAGGGTAAGTGGAATTGGAAATCAATATAACTTAGTCTCTAAGGTTTTCATGCCAAAACTGACTTGGGTTTTCAACAAAAAAGGATTTTGATGGTTAAATTCAAAGATACAAATTTTTGAGGGTTTTGACTTAGTGATTTGTGTTGATTTTCATGCATAGAAATTGAAAGAGAAAGAGAATGAATGTACTTACTTGGCTGCTGTAGCAAAATGCCGGAAAAGTGAAGGTTATTTCCATAGAGATAAAGTGGAGTACCTTGGTGAAGTCTCGGTTCAACAATGAAGTGTTGGAATGACCAATGCGGCCCCCTTTTACCTGCCAATCAGAGATAAAATATCAGATTGAAAGACAAACAAAAATGAACAAATACAATGCGAGAAACTAATGATAAAAGAGCGAAAAATGCTAAGAAGAATTCACTCCCTGCTTAATCAAATCTGGAGAAGAGGAAAAATGAGGTTTCCCTCAAGTGGTGTGCCCATCTCCGAATTGCTTCTCTGCCTGTAAACAAAATCAGATTCGAATGTTTCCAGAAATACACCAAAAATATCCCAATGCAAAGGAGAAATAACTTTCAATCACCAATCCACACATTCAACTCACAATTAACAGAAGTTTTCGCTCATAAATTTTCTCTATTCAATCGCCAAGAATCCAAGAAGCCAAGAGAGATACAAATGAGTGAGCTCTCTCTTAAATAGAGAGCTGCAATATAAATTCCCTAGCCAAAGAGATCAATCGGTGGGATTAAATGGATTGTACATCAGATCGATGGTGGAGAATGTTTCATTTTTTTATATCAAGAGCAAAGGAGAGGGTCAACATCACCAAGTGCACCCTCCCTAGCCAAGTACATGGTACAAAATATAATCATCAAATAAGATAACAGCTGCCTAGGGGTCTAAGACTCCCTTAGGTGCCCCCTTTACATTATGCATGATATCCCAAAGTCAAAACATAGCATAAGATTCCCCCAAGTGCGCTCCCATGAGCTAAGTACGCCCTCTCTAGGTGATGGGCAAACATGTGGACCCTATCTCAAAAGATAACCACATAATATATGGTTTAAAAACATAGTGCAATGATAATACATCATCCCATGTCATAAGCTGCCTCAACATTAGCCATTTTGATAATTTTGCTAAGTTCATGGTTACTTTAATTTATTTAATTATGTTGGTATATATGGCTGAAGTTGTAATCTGCTAAAAATGGCCATTTCCCTTACCTGGAACCTCTAACCAACTGTGCCAATGAGATCAGAGACCTCAAATTCACTAATAATGATCACAACAACCAAAGGAATCCATCAAATAGTCACTGTATAACTCAATCCATGCCCAAACCATTAAAACAGGGCCTTGATAACTTATAACAATTAAAAATCTCTCGAACTAAAGTGTATCATGGCCAACTGAAACATGGAATCATATATGGGACCCAATGTATGCCCAAAAACCAAAATCGCATGTCCGGATTGAAAGTTGCTCGGGTCCTTGGGTTGACTAGGTCAAACTGGTCAAAATAATGGCAGGAGTTGAAACTGTGAGTACCTGTATGACCATGGGATGAGAGATGCTATGGTGATCAATCATAAACGATTGAATAAAACAGGCCTATGTCAGAGTGGCCTCATCACCTTTTCATGAAGCCTATGCACACTTATAAACTTGGTCAAACTGCTAGCCATGGGTGAGGTGGACAAAACAAGGCTTAAGGTTAGAGGGGAGTGACTAGGACTTTGATAATACGACCCTTTGGATAAGCATGGGAAACAAGGGACCATAGTCACACTAGAGAACAATAGGGGAGGGAGGTGTCTCACAAATGGAATACAGTGCTTGGGAAACCACCATTAGCCTCTAACATGCAACCTGCAACTCACATCCAAGCCTGCCTTAGGCTCCGTGAGGATCTTTTCTAGAACCCCCGTGTCAAGTACACAGGTGATTGTAATGTGGTGAGGTTCAAGGGGACACTTAGAATTAGCTGTCCTTTGCTCCATCTCACATCCATATGCCCTATTGGACTCTGTGAGGTATAACCATTACATCTCATTCTTATGTGGCCAAGCAGTCATTTTGATTTAGCATTTGGTCCTCATTCGCTTGGACTTTTTAATTTCATTTCACATTAGCCTTTTTGGCTTGATTTCACTTTCTTTAGCCTTTTTGGCTTTATCTCATTTCTTTCAATAGAACAATGATACACATATGCATGTAATGGTGGCAGGATTGCAAGATTCAAGAACAAAATGGGGAACATCCCAGTGAACTACACAGTTCTATACTGCACCACCACATCATGGGTAACCGATAGAAGTGGATCCTAGGTTTGAAAGTGCAAACACACACTCCAGAGCTGAGACATTAAACAACATGGAATCCAATATACATAGAGGTCACAGAGGGGAGGTCCTCAAAGTCACATATCTAAGTCTCAGTCAGGGTGAGGATAGAATATGGAAGAGTCGAATGGGTGGAGACAATGGCAAGTGATGCCAAGGCTAGCAACGATGAGGAGAATGATCAAGTAACCAGTGAGCATACATGGGAGCCTTGCAATTGAGGCAATATGACAACACCTACCATAAGCCAAAATGAACCACTGAACAAATATACTGGATCACCAAGATAGTCACTACATGCTAAGTTAGACTACTAATATAAATAAAGGAGCTAATGCATAACATTTGTGTGCACCAATAATATACCTGCTTTGTTGAGTGAATTTGAGGAGTGATCTCTGACATGCATGGACAAGGGAAAGGCATACCAACATTGATCTCTGTTGCTCTAAGTGAACCATGACCAAGCAAACTCATCTCCATGAGGTCATGTCAGGAACACCCATGACAAGGGAGCCTGGAGGATGCTCTGCAGTACTTTGGCTGGCTCTGAAAAATATAGTGTACCACGACTGATCATGACTCTATGGCTCTGCTCAACTCATGTATGAATTGGCTCAAGGTCTCTGACAATGGATTTGCATCATGGGAGCTCCAGCTAACATGGATGTGATAACATGTCCTAATGGGCTCACTCCAAGAAGCAATGGACAACAACCCAGGGCTCAAATGGCCTGACAAGGAGCAGTCAGCAATGCCACTAAGCCAACACATCCTGGAATGAAAACCAAGAGAACTTGCCATGACCTGATCAGGGGTATTTAGCCCCAGAATAAACACTCTACATAATATAGCCCCAAAAACTTGGCCTTCACAATTAAAAAAAGAAACCCCTCGCTTTGGTATGTCTGGAAAGGATGCATCAGGCACTCTGAGGCATAATGCCTCCATTTGTTCACTAAGTGACCTTGGAGGTTTAAGATCTCCATCCGATTTCCAGGTCTGAAACCAATTCCTGATTGGAGAGAAAGTACCAACATCACTAAGTTTTGAATAACCTTGGGAATGCAGAACTTGTTTTAGTTCAGTAGAAAGTTTGTAGTCACCTGTGCATCCAATCCACAGGTCTTCTCCAAGCCTCAGCTTGTTGCCCCTCCCAATATTCCATGCCACCCATCTTCCAAGAATAGGAAAGGACTTTGTCAAGCATTTCCAAACCTTAGAGGCACCCTTTACAGATATGAAATATAGACATAAACAATTTTTTATACAAATTAGAACATTTAGAAAATATTGATACAATCATACAACTAGTTATTAACTACATGTACATTGTAACATCAATGATGATCAAACACACAAGAAATTAGAATATTCAACATAAAATAAAAGTTTAAAACTTAGAATTTGAACCATAAATTGCAGTTTTCTCATTAAGTCATCATATGTAATCAAAATCAAACTCTATTACATAGATACTGTGTCGCTGATAGTAAGATACTATAGGTGTGAATGCTGATGGAAAATGCAAAATAGAGTGGAATCTAGATAATACTAGAACCATACATGGAAGAATGTCATAGCTTGAAGTCCTCATAGTCAAAACTCAATAGTCCTCCATGTCAGCATCATCAAAATTATCACCACTGCCACTGCTATCTCTTCCATCCTCTTCCTCCTCATCTACTATATCCAATTTGACATCTGCATTTGCTGGTGTGGAGGATGACCCTTCAAGAGGATCACCATCATCAAAAGTGATCGGCTCTAGCATTGGTTCATTGAGATCCAAGTTGTCTAATGTCAGCTCAACACTATTGTCCAAACCCAACCTTCGGAATGACACTTCCTAAAGTAATATTATGAAAACACCATGGTATGCCTAAGTAATGAGTAACAATTTTAAGTGTTATGAGTCATTATCCAATCATAAAAGCAACATCCCATGGTCAAATCAACATAAAAGACAACATCCCAAGTGTCAAAGAGAGCAAGAAATATCACAACACTAGCACATCTGACACCATCTCCACTTCGCACATCAAGGAACAGGAACCATCTGAGCATGCTGGAAGGATCTATGGGAAACCACAGAGCTCATCTCAGGAACAATGACTGCGATATGATCTCAAACCACAACTGATCAACATATCGTCTCTGTTGATCTCTCTGTTGATCAAGGGGTAACACTTCCCATGTTTCCAGGATGGGGAAACTTAGCGTGGGATGTTCCCCATTGTTCCCTTTTTTGGGAAACTTAAGTAGACGCAGGGTGGGATGTCTCCCAAGAAATGGGGGGTGTTTTCGTTTTGCGGGGAAGCTTGGGTGTCCTCTTGAAAAGGAGGATACCATGACATCCGCCAAGATTTTTTTCCCAAGCAAATTGAAAAAAACACAAAAATATCAGAACCGTAAAGCGAATGTGAATATTTATTTCCTGGTTTCATTGTTCATTTTTGTGACTTGTCATTGTTTTCCATATCTTTAAAATTTTAATTTTTATGATTACAAATGGGTCTCCTATGTCAGGGACCCCGACGTTTCCTAAAATTTGAGTCAATATACCATACATCTTTAGATACATTTTTGGTCTCTTGTAAAGTAGCAATGAGTGTTACATTATTTAACTTCTTCACTATTGCTACATTGTTCATCTTCAACATAATTATTTGAGTACCCTATTTTCCTATGACAAATCAAACTTCTCTTTCCCTTCATCTTTCTCAGAATGACTAGGTTTACCATAGTAAAAACACTTGCATTTGTTAGAGTTAATGTTATGCTTTGAGTCTTTACTCTTCATGCTTTGTGTTGCCTTATTTTTTATTTGCACTACTATATTCTCACTGGCTAAGGTTCTGTGCCTTTCTCTATTCCAAAAGGATGTTAAGAATTCCCATCTTGACTATAAAGCTTATTTCTTTGATCCTGCAAAATATCCTTCGAATTTATCAAATGTGAAGCCTTTAGTTCTTACCAGCACCTGGAAATATTGAGGCAATAATGTTGTCGGCAACTGACATGCAAATGATCGCAACAGCTTCCCTATTATGTGCCTGCTTCTTTATCCCCACCACCTTTGAGTCTCTTTTCCTTTCCATCAACAATAGTCTGTAGTTTTCTGAATACTAAATTCTTGATATTGATCTTCTAGACACCATATTTGTTGCCATTAAGCATGTGAACATCTAGTAGTACAAAAGTCCCTCGACCACTCATAGCCATAATTGGAAGATTCAAGCATAGGCAGTGCAGTTGGTTCCAATTCAATACCAATTATGCATCTACAAGTACCCTACCAACCCCACAATCAATACATATGCAAAGATACACTTATAGGAGGTATCAATAGTTAAAAGTGCTAAGTGGGCACTTGTTTTTACTGAATCCTTCGTATTCCATACTTCCATGTTGTGCTATGCAGTCATGACTCATTGCTGTATTTCCTATGCCTTATAGGTTTTATGGATTAGGAACTTATGAGAACAATGAATACATGTTTTTCGTATTTAAGGTCCAAACACAAATGTTTCTTTCTATGCCATTCAAATTTTAATTTTTATCTAGTCAGCTGGGAGCATAATGTATTTGTTGACATTACTGGATCTGACATTGTATTGACTAAATGGATCCTTGTTGTCATGCCTTCATGAGCATGCTTTTTATGATTTGACAGCTGCCATTGTGGTTAGAGATCAATTAGTTTTATGTTCTAGTCTTGGCATCTGAGGACTCTAATTTGAACCACTACCCTTAATACAGATTGCCTTGTTTTGCATCATGTTTTGACTTTTACTATATTGAATTGCTCATCAGATATTAAAGTGAATTTAAATCTATTGATTATTGCTGGTCGAAAATCTTGAAGCTTTTGGATTCATTCTAGACCTGCTTTTAACAAGTACCAGTAATAAAATTAGTCAGTCTTATTTGTCCTGCAAGTTTTGAATCCAATGAATGTGGTTGTAAATAACTTATGTTTTACTCTCATTACAGGAATGCGGATGACCATATAGCATGGCTTCTTCAACATAACCAGCATGAGAAAGCATTAGCTGCGATTGAAGCAGGACAAGCCCCAATTGAACTTCTTGATGAGGTGATCAATTTTTTGCTTTAATTTTTGCTAAGAAATATTTCTTCTACAGCTAGATAATATGCCAAAAGCCTGTTTTTGGCTCTTTAGTTTTGAATGGAATTTCACTGTAGAGGATGCCAAGTGCTTGCATATGGATGGCACTCTTCTAATAATACCACAACTTCTTAATTAGAAGATTCTTTTTACAAAGGACCAATGTTGAAAAAGTTGGCATCGACAAAAAGTCGGCAAGGGTCCCGAATACAACTTCTTGGCAAGATCGGTGAAAAAATCAGCAAACCTCAACAAACATTAAAAATAGTAAAATACAAAATACATTCATTTTTTTCAGAATTTTAAACATAGAAAACAACAATAACATCAGATAAACACATTAGAGCATAAATATGGAGAAAGCACTGATATATATCATCATCATGTAGTCATGCCAACTATAAAATGATACATCAAAGTTGATGCTGAATCCTAAAACATCATAGTTGTCCAATCAAAGACTCAAAAGTGGATAACCAATACAAAATGACATCACATATATAAATGTATCCGAGGAAAACTAGCAGCTAGCTATTTAATATCAATGCCCTCTTCCCCTTTTACAGGAAAAGGTTATGGGCTGTTTGTCAGGCCTGCCCCTAACACTAGTAGTAGTAACAGAAGTCCCTGGCCCTGCATCTAATATCGGACGATGAGTGATGGATGGAAGACTAGCTGTATCAATCAGTGTAGAAGGTGGTGGCGATGCTCAGACCTCCTCCTCCTCCTCCTCCTCCTCCTGCCTCTCCTCTGGCTTTAGCCATGTAGGTGACTCCAACATGATAGGAGTCACCTAGACAATATATCAATATATCAATATTGTCTAAGGAGATGGTATCCGCATTTGTTTATTTCTGTATCTGTTTCATCCATAAGCAGAGATTGTAATGGACGTAAACCAAGTCATTGAAACGTGTGAACTCCAACCTGTAAGAGGGTAATAATTTTTTTTATGAGTTCAGAGGCTCAAAAATTAATAAATTATAATATGTTAGAGCCAAGAGGATTATAGATTCATAAATTACATTAAATGCAATTGATTTGTTGAAATTCTAACCTTCTGTGTCTCTTTGAGTGTATTTTTTCATTCACACTCCAATTCCGCTCACATCCTGAAGCGGTACATGTTTGGCTAAGAATCTTGATGGCAAATTTCCGTAAATTTGGTGTCCTTACACCATAGGTTCGCCACTAAGTAGTTACAACAAATAAGAAAGAAAGAGAACTAAATTACATTTCATTGCATTGAAAAACTGAAATAAGAAATAAATAAATCATAATTCATCTTTCAAATAAAAGTTAAAACACTTTAATAACTTACCTGGCTTGAAATTGGTCCTGTCACCAATAGCATCAACAAAGCTAAATACTCTACTACCATCCCGATACACCTCTATCTCACGATTGATTGCATTGCGAGTCTCATAATCAGGTACAGTCCTCTGAATACAAGTGAGCAGCCCCTCCAACACCTTGCATCAAAGTCAAAATTGCATTTGTAGGAACATGTAGGGTTGAGGAAGAGTGTTTTGCTGCATGAATGTGTCGATGAAACATCTCGGTCCATCGACTATCAATCAAATCCCAGAACAACATGTGCCTGTTGTGCCCCTGGGTACCCTTGACCACATAATAATTCCGGATGGCCTCTTTGGCCCTATCCATGGCCTCATACAAATAGCTCATTGCAGGCTTATCACCATCAACAAGTCTTAGAACCCTTACCAAAGGTTCACTCTCCAAGCACACTTCCTCCACTCCTTCCGAGAAGGTGTCAGTTTACACCAACTTGGCAATGGTTCTCCCATCCTCTCTCCTGTTGTAAGCACAATCACACCACTCATCACAAACAAACATTTGCTTCAACTCAAACTGGCATTGAAGCAAATACTGAAGAGTAATGAAGGTGGTGGAAAAACACGTGATTGTAGGATGCTTCAACTCCCTCTTTTTGCTGTGTCTCCTCATGAGGCTGAGAACTAAAGCATGGTTGTAAATGAACTTGGGGATGCTCCTAGCTTGATCAATCACCACCTTGATGAAGGGAATTTTCCCCATATCCTTCAGCATCAAATCAATACAATGAGCAGCGCATGGAGTCCAAAACAAAGTGGGGTGCCTCTCCATAAGCATCCTTCCAACAACAACATAATTAGTGGCATTATTTGTAATAACTTGCACAAAATTGTGCACCCCAATATCCTAGATGAACCCATCTATCAACTCACATAAGAGTGCTGCATCTTTTACATATGCCGATGCATCAACTGATTTCATAAAGATGGTACCTCTAGGACAATGTACCAAGAAGTTGATAAGGGATCTCCCCTTACCATCTGACCAACCATCTGACATGACTTTGCATCTAGTTCTCTCCCATGACTGCCTGAACTCCCCCAACCTAGCATTGATGTCCTTTTTTGCTTGAAGGATTGGGCCCCGCAACTCCTCGAAGATGGCACTTTTATACCTTGGGCCAAATACTGCAATGACATCACACATCCACTGCCAAAATGGATTGTTTTTGACAATGTTGAGAGGTATGTGACTCCGCTAAAGACACCTCTCCATTACCTTGTTCGCTTCTACCTTCTTTGTTCTCTTTACAACTGACCTGATAGAAGGTTGTGCTCCAACTCATGTTCGTGGAACAAAAAATGATGAGGCCCCCGCCCTCTCGGTAGGCAAATCTGTGGAGCCCCTCCCACTACCCTCACTGACAGTGGTAGATAGTGATGCCCCTGCACTTCTTGCTAGGCCAAAAGTTGCAAGCTCAGCTTTGTTTGCAGCGATCTCATCATTCTTTCTATTTTTTTCATGGATTGAGTTATGGGAAGATCTCATGACATCCGGAGTCACTGTAGTACAAAGGCCAACATCATGCCCAGGGAGTTTAGCTAGATGGTGTTTCAACCTGTTAACCCCTCCTGACATGCGATGTCCACATAATTTGCAACTCAAATTTTGCCCGTTTGTTCCATTCTCAGGCTCACCATACTGCCAAAATTGGTCCAATGGCTTTGACATTTTTGAAAATGGAATGACAGCCTCAATGCAAGCCTAGAGCACAGAAAACACAAAAAAATACATTAAACCTCATTTTAAAAAAATAGAAGCAATTTGGCTAAAAAAATCAGACCTCTAAATTTGGATTTTTAGCCATGAAAAATAAGAACAAGAGGGTGGCTAAAGATTTAAGAAACAAGCATGCTATTCCATTGTAAAACCCCCTTACATTGTGACTGTTTTTAATATTTATGGGCATGGAAATCATTGGCAGAATGGCAAAAAAAATAGTGGAAGATAGACAAGAAAACATGCAAGCAAACATGCAAAAAAAACTATGGAAAAGATAGAAGAAACACTACATTACCTGTGAGAGGAAGATTTAATTGGTTGATTGGCAAATGTTTTGATTCTTGAACCTGTGCTCCTCAAAAATTCTTAATGGTGATGACAAATGGTGTTTGGATGCCTCCAAAGTGGTTGATGGTCTCCTCCTGCCCTTCTCACTCCTTTTCCAACAATCAGATCAAGCAGATGTAAAAAAAGAACTCACTTTTCCCCTCTTAAGCCGTGGATTCCTCCTCCTGGGCGCTTTTTTCCATCGAACCGTGCCGTTAACTGAAAAGTCGCGCGGCCAATTTTTTTTTAAAATTGTGATTTTTTGGCTTAGGGCAAAAATCACGACTTTTTCAAAAGTCGGCGATATTTTGGAGAGTTTTTAAACGTTGCAAAGGACCTTATGTCAAGATCAAAGGCCAGACCTTCTTAAGCTATTGTACTGCTGACTTAAACTAATCTTCCCTTGTTACAAAACTTGGATGAGTCACTGAGTACTCCTGAATCAAACTCAGCTTGGCACAGAAAACAAGCTGAACTGATTCGGTTAATGAGTTTGACTTGGCAGCAGGCAAATCTGACCCACGAGTAATTGCTTAATTGTTCAAGGGTCAGTGAGTTTAACTTGTGAGCCTGATGGAAAACCTGTTGCGTCCCTTTATAAGTTATATAATGAAAAAAAATTGCCATTCTGCTCAGAAAAGTAGCCAAGTTTGAGTCCACGTTGAACTCTTACTCTCTGGCCTTGCTGATTTTCTGATTTTTTTTGCAAAGCCATATTTTATTATTTTGTAACGATGTTAATTCTGCCCATTGCTAATTGGAAGCCTTCAAACAATGATTCTCATTCCAAAGTATATAACTATCAAAAATCAAATAAAAAATTAATATGTAGTCCAGCACAGGACTGCCCATGCCTCAAACCTCAAACTCCGATCTCAAACTAGAAATAAATCTCTTTAACAAGTAAACATTTAACAAGTCCTAGCCTTTGCTCAAACTATAGCAAAGAAGAGCAAGTGCCTTGCACTGTGATCAATGTTCTAGTTACCAATTTATACATAAACGAGAACAATGATTAGAGGTATGCTATACCAAAAATTTATACTATACCAAATATACTATGTTACACATAGGATCGGAAGATTGCTTGAAACTATTCCTACTTAATAAAGTGCTGTAAAAGATGTTGTTCTCTTGGACATTCTCTACGTTGGATGGGGTTTCACTTAACATATATGGCATATGTTGTGGAGTAGAAAATTTAGAGATGGCTTTTTGTAATATTAGTTTCAACAGAACAAATGTTTTTCTTGTGCTTTACCCTTTCATTGTTTCTTCTTATGCTGCTTTTTTGCCCTATCCCTTTTTTAGTCTGATGGTGCTTTAATATTCATCATTTTCATGTATTTTCCTTCCAAGTCAAATTGACTAACATCATCATAAAACATTAGATTTCTATATAGATCTTGGGCTCTAATTACACACATTTTGCATGGGTATAGCTATGATACCAAATGTTAAAAACCAATATCTTGTCCAAGACATACTGGTTTAGTGGTTCCCAACTAGGAGTTGTTCAAATCGACTTCTTGATGTTGTTAACTGGATTTTAAGTGTGACTGGCTTCATGGACATGTTTTATTTTAAATCTTTGTCTCTCTGTAGAATACCTGGTGTTGTCTTCCAGTTATGTATGACATGATCATCCTCCCTTGGGTTTAAAGTTTACTCATTCCTATATGGAAGTGTGAGAATCTGCAAGTTAGTTACTGCTCCAGCAAGAACTCTTTGTTATATCTCTGCAACATACTACTGAAAATTTCATTTCATGATATGCAGATCTGAACTCAAAGTTCTAACCTAGAGCTGAAAACAAAAATATTACGAACAGCGATCAAAACTTTTCCTTTCCAAGAAACAAACATTGGAGAATTGCAGATTAGGAGCAGGGATACAACATATCTGAATTTGGTATCAATGTGCCAAGAAAATGGCAGAAGATCTGAGAAACAGTCCTGCTGAATTATCAAAATTTGTAGCAGCAAACAATAATCTTCTCTTTGACCATGAAAGAGTGATCACAATGATACAATACAAGAGAGAGATACTCTAGGAAGGCAGTCACACCACTTGCTTTAGTTCTCTTGAGTTAACGCACAATTTAACTCACCACATGCTCATTTCAAGCATCCAAGCAGTGGAAGAAGGCAACCAACAGATAGAGAAGATATTAAAACTCACACTTAACTCTCCTAAATTGACAAAGGTTGCCCCACATGAGAGATGGTTTTACTGAAGTTACACTAACACGTGTCAAGTGAATTGGAGTAGATTTGACTTTTTCAATCTTTATAATGCATGTGCATGAGCAATGAGGTACACTAGGAGAGAGAATATTCTCTCTAATTAAAGTGCTCAACTCATTATTAAATGCAAACAATTCATTGATGACTAATCACTAGTCAAATAGTGAATTTAAGTGTAAAAGTAGAACTGCTAAAAATAGATAGTCTTGGCATAGAAAACCTAAATTTTAGGAAATAAAAGAAATGATAGCTAATCACTAGGCCATCAGTATTCTAAAATAGAAGCTCCTAAAAGTAGGAACCCTAATTTTTAGGAGATGAAGGAAATCGTCTTGAGAACATGTTAAGAGCAACAAAAACCAACACCCTCTCTTTGCGAGTAACGTGTTCTCCACCAAACCAAGTTTGTCTCTTAGTGACCCAAGCTTCCTCTTTGCCACGAGCTTCGCCAAAATATCGACCACTAGTGAATATTATAATGTATTCCAGGACCATTGCTCTCATTTGTACTTTGTCTCATAGGAAATGATATCTAATATCAATGTACTTGGATTGATCATGGAAGATTGGATTCTTAGAGAGCTTGATGCAACTTTGAATATCATGATAAACCACAATGATCTCCAACATCTTGTTAAATTTTGGTTAGGGTTAGGGTTTGATGCAGAGAAATAAAAAATTCATATACTTTAATGCAAAAATTAAATACAACAACTAGTACTGAAGCATAATAGTACAGCAGTAAACAAATAGTACAATTTAAAACATAATTTTCATCTCATCATCTTTAACACTACCAATTAGGTCCTCGTGTTAAAGTAATCTTCAGTAACATGTAATCAATAACAGTTGTATAACTAACAATAACATTTCTAACTAGTAATGAGAGAACAAGTTAGGATACTTACCTGTAGTGTGGATCCCTTCCTATTTTATACTCAAAATAATTAAATTTCAGTAAAAACTGCTTCTCAGAGGCCAGTCACACAATTGGAACAAGCTGACCCTTGTTAGAGGGTAAGTACAAACCTAAGAGAGAGGGATGAGAGGGTTGTAGTACAGTCAAACAAGGATAGTCAATAATAGTCAAAACACAACACAATAGGTTTGAACCCCCAGCAACAAGTAAGGCCTCAAGCAAGTAGCACAAGGAAACTGATCACAGGCAAATTTTAGCTCATGGGTCAGACCCTAGTTAGGTCTTAGCATATAGATCAAATATAGGTCTGGTCAAAAACAAATCTCAGCATCAATAAACAGTCAAAGGCTCAGTACAATCAGTCTATACAAACTGCGGCCTCCACCATTGAACTGTCAGCAAGCAGATCTAGATCAAAGAAGGTCACACCCTCCACTAGTGTGCACACAACAAGGTTAGATCAAACCCTAAGGCCTCACGGCTTTCACAAGTGTGCCACCATCAAACTGAAACAGACCCTAAGGCCTTACAACCTCCACTAATGAGCAAATATATAATAGATCAGACCTCTTAATTAACAGATCGAAGCTTATAGCAGGCTGATGTGTCCTCCACAAGGCATGCAGCCTTCACAACGTCTGAACAACAGACTCACAGTCATTACACAAGGTCATGACCTACCTAAAACAAGCTCATGGGTGGCAGTACCATACTCCAAGGGCTCACAACTAGGTCAAAATGCACAGATCGGACCTCAAGCAAAACATGAACAATAGACCGGGTCTCTCCAAAGTCATGGCTGAGGTAAACTAGGTCAAATCGGATATCAGATGGTAGATCAAACTTTAGTCAAGGCCTCAACAAGTTGCACGGCTCAGTCACAGTTGACATCAGCGAACCCTAGCATCATGAAGACCTTCAACGTCTTACCCTAAACAGTAAAAAAATTAGATCTGAGATAATTTGTAATCTTCAGCAGGTTCAAGCAGCAAGACAGATCGATATCTTTGAGACCAGTTCGGAGGTGTTGAACTAGACATCCATCTACACATCCTCACAATGACAAACAGATCAACTCTTGGCAAATCTGGAGTGAGGTGCCTCTCACTCGTCGGACGACCTACCAACCCCAACTGAGTAGCTAGATATCTATTTGGAGTCTCTTTCCTCTGGCCTCGGATGGTAGGAGAGTATGGCTACCTCGATCGTACATTCCCCCCAAGATCATACAGCAGGATCCCATTATGGTGCTCGAGAAATTTGATAGCGAGTCAGTTCCCCAGTCGCCCCCCTCGCCCTCTATTATCAAACCCAGGAGACCTTGACATCATTGCTTTCATCTTTAGATCTCTCTCTCTCTCTCTCTCTCTCTCTCTCTAGCACCGAGGAGTTCACAAATCAACTATCATAGGAAGGTGTTCGAGTTCTATGTCTACCCATTAGCTTTCAAGAGGTAAGAGTTAATGATTTTTCTTCCTTTTGTGCGCTATGGAAGGGAATAATTTTCTTCTTGAGTTACCTTTTTCTTGCTCCTTTTTTTGTGATCCCTTTTTTCATCTTCTTTTTATTTTTATTTTTTATCATTAGCCCTTATTTGGCTTAGTCCCTTCACTTTAGATTTGGCTTTGATAACTTGGGACATAGGGAACTTGGATTTTGCAAGGGGGCATTGCTCACATTTATCATTTAAGTTCATTTCCCTTAGAGTACTTTCTCTTTTGACCTAGGCACCATACATAAGAATAGTATGTAGGGCCTTTAGAACATGACATATAATAAGTTAATTGCAAAAGGGGAATGTTGCCTCCGAGATGCACACTTGGGGGGAGCGCAGCAAAAGTCTTTCGAAGCTGCTTGGTGTGGTCTTGGGGGCAAGCAAAGAGTCAAGTGCTGTCACCTGATCCCAACTCCTCCGTTTAGGAAAACTCCTAAGGAAGCCAAGGGGGGTAGACCCTACTAAAAAAAAGTTTGCTAAGGATTTTTAAAGTTAAAGTTTGATGTGATTAGAATGGATGTTGTTTTAGGAGTTTTTGTTTTGAGACAAATTAGAACCAAGTCTTTGATTTATGCAAAATTAAACCAAGTTTTCATTCGCCAAATTAAATCAATGCGACATCCACATCATATAAATAAACGACAACAACAACTTTGCCAACTTAATCAAAATAACATCCATAGCATGATATCATAAGATGGACAACAATTCGAGATAGATTAAAAGCAAAGATTTGAACAATTGTTGCTGATGAAAGACCAATGCTAATGGAGTCAATGTCTGTTGGAGTGCTAAAGGACTGTTGTGCGAATGCTTCTTGGTTTATTTTATTATTGATTTTGAAAGATGAGGTTGATTTATTGTGGGATGAAGGGATTCCCGATATACCTTGCGGTACAGAGAATATGTCCGGAGTGTGATCTAGGTGGCTTCGTACAAGGACATGTGGGCTGGAATGGAGTCTCGAGAGCGGTGTTCAACACTACACCAACAAGGGTGTAGTCTAACTGTGCTCTGAGGTAGCCTCCCAGTTGTTCTTGCTTCCTTAGTCGAAATTTCCCCACTTTCGACCACTATCGAGGCAACGTCGGGTTTTCGTTGGTTTGCGGGACTTGATTTTATTAATGAGTGAAATAATTAAAATGTGAAAATTTAATAAGTGATAAACAATCATTTTTGATATCCCAAATCCCAGATGCGATGGGTAGAGCATACACGGTGTTTGCAAAACGTTAATTCCAATTTTATTTGACTCTCCGACAGAGAGCACTTTGATCCGCTAAACACGAGATTCAAGAGATTTTGAGGAGTCTTAAGACTCACAGAAATTATAAATGCAAAGTAAAAAACTTGAAATGATCTAAATTCTACCCAAGAATCTCTTTCAGGTTCAGGACCGTACTCGGGAGAGCAAGGGGGTTAGTAAAAAGAAAAAAGTAAACTCTCCGACAGAGAGCACTCTTGATCCGCAAATGGCTAGATTCAAGAGATTTTGATGCTTTTAAAAGTTTATCAAAAAGAAAGATGCAAAGATTTAATTAAGCAAAACTAGCTAACTTGCAAAAATGAAACTTTTGATGATTTTGAACTAAGCAAAAGTAAAATTTTTGTAACAAAACTTTTGAGTAAATAAAACTAATCTAACATGCTAGTATTCTAGTTTTATGTAGGTAAAAAGCAAAATAAATGGAAAGATATGGGATTCCCCCAAATGGGGGAAGAAGGGTGTGGTAGCCGTAATCCCACTTGCTTTTTATTAAACTTTATTACAAAAATTAAGAACAACTTTCGGATAGAGAGTGCTCTTGATCCGCTTAAATTGCGAGATTCAAGAGACTTTAGGCAAGGGATTGAAGAGGAAAGGTATTTTATGAGTTTATGCTCCAAAAGGGCCTTCTTTCCTTGCTTTCCTGTAAAACAACCAAGAAAAACCAGCAAACAAAAAGATTTGTTAATGCATTAGTACATGAGTATACATTTACAAATTTTACACTTTAGTAATTTTACACTTGGTGAACCTGCAAATCTACAAAAAGAACTTCAAAGCAAGGGAGATCAAATCTAGTGCGCTAAATAAACAAAGATTGAATAAACATTAGTATAACTTACTACAGATTGTTCATTCAAATCTTGGAAAACCTCACACAAGCAAACAAATTGAAGCCTTCAAATGCTTACTCTATGGACTAGAATGATAGTCTTCTAAGCTAGATAATAGATCACCACACTTGCATAACTAAGTTGCAGGAAACTCGGGTCTAGCACCCGTTTCACCCTCGGAAACTCGCTGAAACTCGGAAACCCGTTTGGTACTTCATGGAAACTCGTTTCTGTCTGTACGAAACACGTTTCCTGTATGGGAAAGCGTCTGTATGAACGAAAACTCATTTCCGTCACGTTTCCTCTCTTGTACGGTGCGTTTACTGTCAAATAAAAGTTTGTCACTTAAAAAAATAGCCCATAAAGTTTCTTTCCGCCCACGGATTTCTATAATTAAGGGTTAATACATTAAATTTTAAAATAAAATTTAATTCTAGATGCTTCTAATTAGGTTGAAGAAAGTTATAAAGAGAACATCACTTCATTCTCTACTCACACAAGCGATTTGAGCACTCAGGTCCCAGAATATAGCAATAGGCCTTGTGCCGATTCGGATGTCGAGTCAGAATTTGCTGACTTGAACTTCTCTCTTGCTGCGCTAAGTATTGACGAACCTAGAAGTGGAATTGGAAATACTTATTCCACTCTACATTCTACTGCTTATTGTGCTTCTTATTCTATTTTTGAGGAAGACTATGAAGATGAGGATGACTATTAGTATGAGATCATGTTTTACTTTTATTTCTATGTTAGTATATTCATTGTTCACAGTTTGATACATTGTACTTGTAGCCTCATACATAAAGGTTAATTTTGGATATATAGTATATAGCCTCGTTTATAAAGATTGTTTTTGGATATTACTACTTGCATGAATGAAATGATATAGACTTGGGTTCATGAGTAAAATGTGGTGTAACATGTATGATTTAAATTTTATTTGTATCATTTAACATTTATCACTTGGCAATGTTGCTTGTAGCTAAATGTAATTAATAATTTATGGTTTATGTTTTATAATAATTTGTCCATATATATATATATATATATATCGCCCCGTTTCCAAAATTTGGGGGGGGGTCGCGTTTCCAACGTTTCCTCATTTCCCCGTTTCGTCCCTGTTTCATGCAACTTAGTTGCATAAGAAGGAAAGAGATCAGAAGGGTATCACCTCAACAATTGAATCATGCATTCACCATAAGAATCCTTGCACACATGGACCTCCAAAGTCTCAACTTTTATTCCAAAATGATAAACAAATACATTACAAAGCTATGCAGAGGTTCCTTGCATTCCATCTTGAATGATGGAGCAAGCCTCGTTTATATAAGAAATTACAAGCAGGGAGGGTGCTTGGGATGGAGGGCGAGAGCTTGGAGTGCGCATCTCTAAAATCAAGGAGTGATTCGTGGTTGGACTATGCGTTAATCAATACTTTGGTTGGTGTGATATGAGGTGGCAGCCACCTCACAAGAGGGGCGCCCCGCATCACCTTGGAAACATCTCCCTCGAATGAGACTCAACCACATGAGCCAAGTCGCCCATCTTTAAGAGGAGGGCGTAACTTTAAATTTAATATGGCTCGCTACCATAAGCTTTGACTATTACAACATGTGCGTTTACCCACATGATATGATCGCACTTCATAATAAAATATTATGCCATCTTTTTCCATAATTTTTTAAACATATTTTGGAATCTTTTTTATTTTGTCCTTTGTGCATTTTGTAGCACATTTAACAATTAAATGCCATTTTGTAGCATCTTTAAGAAAAATTGCCACAAATGACAATTTAGTCACCTAAAACCCAGGAAAAGTGGGTCCTAGGTTAAAGAGGACGCTCTGAGTGTGAAAACGAGCATCCCCAAGCCAAATTCCGCCTCTAGACCAGGCTTTTATTACACTTTGAATTTTTCCAATTAAACCATTAAAAAATGGTCTAATTTTACGGAAAAAATTATTTTTATTGGAATGAAACCAAAATCCTAGGGGACCTAGTGCATGTCCATACGACTCAATTTAGATGGCTAGCATGTAAAAAATACATAGACACATAGACTTTTATAACCTCCCTAGGTTCAACCACCATGGTAAATACTCTAGCTTTGGAGGTGTGAGTGAAAAACTCAGGAATTATACGCCACTGAAAGGTAACGCATAATTCCTAAGGAAAAAACACTCTAGAGTATCCCCTTGATAGCCAAACCTAAGGTAGGCCAAGTCTTTTACAAAATACTCATGCTTAGACCAACTTATTACAATTTCCCCATGGGGGTCTGGACATGCAATTTTTACAAAGGGCCAAAAATTTGGCCTGATGAATTTTTGAACATTGATGATGAACATTGCACATGTTCATAACCCTGGCTGCTCGCAAGAAATCCACATAATGTACAAATTAGGAGGTAACAGGGAACATGATGGAAATGGGTGAAATGGCTAGTGAAATGACATGATATGAAAAATGGCTAGGTGAAATGTTATGAATGACATGAAAGGAGGGTCACACTTACTTAGATCCCTAGGGGTACACTTGATTCATAAGTTACATACTTAATCTAGTGAAGAATTATTACCACATCATAATGCATACTTAGCTATGAGACACTCATCTAAGATCCATGATTCATTATAGACTCTAGAATAACACATTTGACCTCCTATGGTCATGTCCATACATAAGAAACCATTAACTGTGAGTCAAGTAAAGAGGATATGTCATGACACTAGTGTCGACTGCATGTCCCCATCAATCTTTGGCATATGGCACATATCATGGTGAACTGAGCAAGCTGAAAGTGTCTCCGTCAAATGCCCATGGGAAAACCATAGATCTCATCCATGGAACTGCTGGATGTGATGGAAGATCACATAGGAAATAATGATCAAGTCACCCCATACATGTTAGGGGGTAACATAGGGCAATGCCTCTTGAATAAGATAATGCTGGGTAAAGGTATCAATATCTCCTGGAGGGCCGATCAGCCATGCATTTGACATTGCAAAGATAAGAAACAATGTGAATGTAATAGTTGAACATAACAGGTCAGTTCCAACTTCTTTGTGGGCAATCTTAAAAGGTACTATTCACTTACAAGTTACTTGATTAGAGCTTGTTGCTGTGAAGGAAGACTTGGTGCCCATATCATGGATTCATAGAGGTTGGGCAAGAGTATTAAAAAGCTAATATTTGGTGGGCTTATCCAGAAAAGGAGCTTGGAAGCATTGTGTGTCTAGGTGTGATAAAGAGGCATACCCCATCTGCAGCCTAAGCTCTGCTGTTGGAAATAGACTGACTCTTGGTCTACTAGGATCAGATGAAGACCATAGGACGTTGAAAAGACAGGGAGTAGGACTTGTTGCCGCCGAGATGCACACCTGGGGGGAGCGCATCAGAAATCTTTTGAAGCTGCTCGGTGTGGCCTTGGGGGAAAGCACAGAGTCAGGTGTTGTCACCTGATCCCGACTCTTCTGTTTAGGCAAACTCCTAATGAAGCCAAGGGGGATAGACCGTACTAAAATGAAAAGGTTTGCTAAGTCTTTTTAAAGTTTAAGTTTGATGTGATTAGAATGGATGTTTTTAGGAGTTTTTTTTATTTGAAACAGATTGGAACCAAGTCTCTGATTTATGCAAAATTAAACCAAGTTTTCATTCGCCAAATTAAATCAATGGCACATCCACAACATATAAATAAACAACAACAATAGCTTTGCCAACTTAATCAAAATAACATCCACAACATGATATCATAAGATGAACAACAATTCGAGATAAATAAAAAACAAAGACTTGAACAATTGTTGCTGATGAAAGACCGGTGCTAATGGAGTCACTGTCTGTTGGAGTGCTAAAGGATTACTGTGCGAATGCTTCTTGGTTTATTTTATTATATATTTTGAAAGATGAGGTTGATTTATTGTGGGATGAAGGGATTCCCGATATACCATGTGGTACAGGGAATATGTTTGGAATGTGATCTAGGTGGTTTCGTACAAGGACATGTGCAATGGAATGGAGTCTCAAGAGCGGTGTTCAACACTACACCAACAAGGGTGTAGTCTAACTGTGCTCTGAGGTCACCTCCTAGTTGTTCTCGCTTCCTTAGTCGAAATTTCCCCACTTTCGACCACTATTGAGGCAACGCCGGATTTTCGTTGGTTAAGGGGACTTAATTTTATTAAAGTGAAAGTATTAGCTTAATGTGAGAAAATTAGTGATTGCAACACTACCGCTTTTGATATCCCAAAGCTCAGACTAGCCTGCGATGGGTAGAGCATACACGGAGTGGCGAAATGTTCGTTCCAATTTTATTGACTCTCCGATAGAGAGCACTCTTGATCCTCTTTAGAGCGAGATTCAAGAGATTTTGAGAAATTCTTACGACTTAATAGAAAAAATAAATTGCAAGAAGCATATAACCTAAAAAAAGAATCTAACTGCTGCCCAAGAATCTCTTTCAGGTATTGGACCGTACTCGGGAGAGCAAGGGGGTTAGTATGCTAGAAATGAACAAAAAGAAACTCTCCGACAGAGAGCACTCTTGATCTGCAGATGGCGAGATTCAAGAGATTTTGCATATGAACTTAATAATAAAAAATATGTGAAGATTTAGAATTTGAAACTAGTTATGCTCGCGAAAAGAATATTTTTATTGATTAAAAACTTCAAACTAAAATGAAACTAATCTAGCATGTTATTTTTATCTGACTATGCAAAAAATTGATAAACAAAAGTAAAGACGGATATAGGCTTCTCCCAAATGGGGGAAGAGGGGCGTGGGAGCCGTAATCCCACATGCTCTTTTATTAATTATTTACAATTAATTAACTCTCCGATAGAGATCCACTTTGCAGTGAGATTTAAGAGACTTTAAGCCGTTTAGAAGGCGGAGGGAGAGCAAGGGGTTGAAGAAAAAGTGAAATTTTTTAGTTTAAGCTCCAAAGGAACTTCTCCTTCTCGCTTTCCTGTAACACAAAACCAATAAACCAGCGAACATAAAACTTGTTAATAAGTTAGTATTGGTTAGCTAAAAGCACATAATATCACAATCTAGTATTTGCAAATGATAGAAAAAATTTGACTTATTTCAAATACTAAAACTTAGATCTAGATCTTATGATTTATCGAAAAGAAACTCCTAGATCTATGAATGAAGCAAATAGACTTAAAGATAAAACCTTTGAAATCAACTCTAAAAGCTTTTCTTAACAAAAAAGGGAAAGAAGGTTGATTGAAATTTTTTAATTGAAGGATGAAGGAATGCTCAAGTCCAAGTTTGAATAAATTTGAAAGAATGGAGCGCCTACAATACAATAGAGCATTAGATTTATAAAGTGATGGAGAAAGATGAGATGCAACGTAGCTCTGATCTCTACTCCACGCTTGGTGATGCAAAACTAAGACAACCTTCAAACAAGTGATTAGATCGAGTATGATAGGTTAAATAAAATAAAAAGTGCACAAGTATAATTGACTACAAAATGCAACTTTTAGATCTTAGATAACTTTGCATAAATAAATACCTTGAAACTTCAAAATGTCTATTTTAAGGATTAGCATATAATCTTCTTTAGCTAGCTGCTAAATAGTAAACACTTGTCTGAAAGGAAGAATAACTAAACATGTATCACCTCGGTTTATGAGCAAAACATTCACCACAAAAGCTCTAGCACCATCAAACTGACCTCCAAAGTCTCAACTTTATTCGTATGAAAGATAAACAAATAGCATTACAATATAGGCAGAGGTTCCTTGCATCCGTGATGAATGATTGAGCAAGCCTCGCATTATATAAGAAATTACAAGTAAGGGGGCGCTTGGGATGGAGGGAGAGAGCTTGGAGTGCGCATCCCTAAATCAATGGAGTGACTCGTGGGTTGGTATAAGTGCTTGGAGCTTTGGGTTGGTGTGAGGGGATGAGGTGGCAGCCACATCACAATTGGGGCGCCCCTCTCACTTTGGAACCAACGCCCAATCCTTTACGAGCTCCTACGCGCATGGTGATGACGCCCACGTGAGGAAGAAGGATAAGCGCATAAGTTAAATTGAAATAACCATTCGTTATCCAAAGTTTTATTGTGACATGTGCTTTATTCCATAAACATGGTCTCCCTCCATATGACATTAATTAGCCACCCTTTCCAAACCTTTTTTAAATCATTTTTTTGCATTTTGTAGCACAATTAGCATTTAAATGTCGTTTGTAGCATCTTTAAGAAAAAATGCCACAAATGACAATTTAATCGCCCAAAACCCAGGAAAAGTGGGCCCTAGGTTAAAGAGGATGCTTTGAGTGTGAAAACGAGCATCCCCACGCCAAAATCCGCCTCCAGACCATGCTTTTATTACACTTTGAATTTTTCCAATTAAACCATTAAAAACAAGTCTAATTTTACGAAAAAAATTAATTTTATCGGAATGAAACCAAACTCCTAGGGGACCTAGTGCATGTCCATACGACTCAATTTAGATGGCTAGCATGTAAAAAATACATAGACACATAGACTTTAATAACCTCCCTAGGTTCGACCACCGTGGTAGATACTCCAGCTTTGGAGGTGTGAATGAAAAACTTAGGAATTATACGCCACTGAAGCGCAACACATAATTCCTAAGGAAAAAACACTCTAGAGTATCCCCTTGACATCTAAACCTAAGTTGGGCCAATCCTTTTACAAATTGATCATGCTTAGACCAACTTATTACAATTCCCCCAAGGGGGTCTGGACATGCAATTATTGCAAAAGGGGCCAAAATTGGCCCTGAAAAAGTCTTCTGAAGTTCATGAACTCCTGAACACTGACGATGAACACTTGACATGTTCATGAATCTGAACTCCTGAACACTAATGATAAACACTTGACATGTTCATGAAACTGGCGGCTCACAAGAAGTCCAACTACGGTACAAAATAGTTGGTAACAGGACTCACCCTTAATTCTTGAGTGACTTTGACCATCTAGGGATCCTAAATACTACAGTCAAAAACTTGGAGGTTGCTAGTATAAGTTTGCAGAAAAGGAGTTATGATTAGGGTTAAGTGAAGACCAAAGAAACCACATGAGGTTACAGGTTTGGGAATTGAGGGATAAGGTGATTTGTGGGAATTTCTAGTTGTCTCTGGGCTACATGACTTTTAGGACAAGTCAAAATCCAGATTTTGGGTACAGATTCTTGTGGCTTGATGCATGAGCTTAGGTTGCTAATGATTTAATTTGACAAAGTCTACATCTATAAATGTTTCCTGTGGTACCCACACTGTTTAAATTAGATTCATTTATAGATGTACTATTATTGCTGCTTTAGGTAAATTTTGATTCTTATGCTTTATTTATTTATTTATGACTATATTCTCTTTATCTTTTAGTTATTCTTTTATGCATTTCCATTCTTGCAGGTAGGGGTATCATTCCTTGATCGCTTAATTTCAACAGGGAAATATGCACAAGCAGCAGCTCTATGCCCAAAATTATTGCGTGGATCAGCCACAGCGTGGGAAAGGTATCTTTCTTTCTATTCTATTATTTATGTTTGATATTTTATCATGCTAAGGTTTCTGAATATGACAGAAGTGTCATTTGTTGCAGATGGGTGTTTGAGTTTGCCCGGCATCGGCAGTTATCAATTTTAGTTCCTTATATTCCCACCAACAACCCTCAACTCCGAGCTACTGCATATGAGGTATAGCACCAGAGAATATCAAGCCATAAATTGCTTTTTTTTTAGAGATATGTTTTAAGATCTTTGGTTATCGTGGAAGTTTGTATGTAGATAAATTAATTATGTTATCATTCTTTTTAATCTTTATTCTGTACCTTATTCACTGGTAGAAGCTATTGATTTCTTTCCTTTCAGGTGGCTCTTCTAGCTCTAATCACAAATTCAGCTTTTCACAAGCAACTCTTGTCAACAATTCATAGTTGGCCATCATCTATATACAGTGCATCCGCTGTTATATCTGCTATAGAACAACAGCTAAATATGAGTTTCATGACTCCGACTTTGAAAGAGGTAGCATTCTAAAATGATTAGCTTTAATATGCTGTTGAGGATTGATTATTTATTATGAGAATTATTTTGAACTTTGGCCAAGGAACGCATCCCAAAGCTTTCTTATCCTATTTCTGTTATTGTTAGTTCAGGATTTGTCTAGGCAGTTTTCAAGAACTGGAAAAGGTTTAACTGTTGTTGTCTATATATTTGTATGTATCAATGTTAATGCATACGTTAATAGTCCATTTAAAACTGCCTCCTCTAGTGTTCCCCCATTTTTGGTGTTTTTTGTGTCACTGTTTAATCAGACTGCTTATATTGAAGAGTTCCTGTTCTAAGCTACAATATTAGCAATTTCATCAAACTTCTTGGCACACATAAACCCCAAGAGTGGGGGAACATAAGAGATGTAAAGTTTTACTTCAAACTATTCTAATATTTACACTAATACTCACACATACACATGCAATACCACAGTTATAGTTATTGAACTCTTGTCTACTGCTAAGACTACTGCCTAGTGCCTACAACTAATGATATCACAAATCTCACTTAATCAATGTACAATAATTCTCATAATAAATTAGTTGATCAACATAAATATTGAACAATTGTTTATACTTCTCATGATGACTCCAGATTTTTAACTTGGGAAAACAAAGGATTGAATATTAACATATGTTTATTTTCTGTATGCAGGCCCTAGCTGATTTGTATGTCATTGATAAACAGTATGAGAAAGCTTTTGCAATATATGCAGATGTATGTCTCACATTATTTTGGATATCATTCAACTTTTAAATACTGTTTCCTTTATAATACATTTTCAGAGTAATAACCGAGAGAGCATTTGAAAATGTTGCATGAGAATTTCTTTCATTTATATTTGTAACGAATTTGCAGTAAGTTTTTTAGAACTTTTTTTTAATTCTTCTACAACTGCAGTGTTTGATCTAATATTTAGCTTAAACATGTAACCAGCTGAGGAAACCTGGCATATTTGAATTTATTGAGGAGCATAATCTACATGACGCTCTGCAAGATAAGGTATGCTTGTTGCATTGTAGATGTATTGTCTTTTTCTTTCTAATTTGGTGAGTAAACAAATGATATTGACACAAGAATACAATACAGAATGGAATGGTATTATCCATCCCCTGAAGTCTTACAAACTGGCCTAATTTGAAAAATGCTGAGTTAGAGTTAGGCCATTGTATTTCTCATCTGATAACAAATTGCATGTTTAAATCTAAAATATTGTACAGACCGAAATCAGATTACTGAGAAACAACACCAAGATTTTCATCAATGGGGGTTGGATATCCTGAATCTATTAAAAATTGTTGTATTATTTGCAAGGAAGCTGCCCTTGATTTCAAGCCTCTCTTCCTTTATGGGAGGTCTTAATAATGTTTGAATTTTATGTGCAGTGTTGTCAGTGCATGTTCAGTTATTAAATTCTCTTGCATCATTTAAAGGCTATTTTGAATCGAGGAACAATCTCATAAACTGTTCAAGTAATATTGACAGAAATATCATTGAAGAATAACAGAAACACTTTACTTGCGTGTCGTGGAAATCTAGAGCTTTCAAATTCTTTCCAAGATAAACCCCAAAACTGTTGAGTTGTCCTAGATAAAATTGAGATGTTTTATTATTATTTTAATAAAGATAGTTCCCTGGCAAAGGGACTGGAATTGCCTCAGTCTTGGGGTTCCTGGTTCCGTATTGGCCTGGGATTGGTACTGGAATGGATAAACTACAAGTCTCAATTGGTAATTCCAGAGTCCAGCTAATTCGTCTGACTGGGTCGCTTCGGATCCATCACAGGTGACTAAACCACCTAGAAAAAGAAAAGGATTAAATAAAATGTATGGTTTCTAGATAAATGTATTTCCCAGAAATCAATGGAGCAGATTTTTGCTGGAGGCCTATAATGATATCAATCAGGCTTGTCTTAAATTTGTTACATTTTGAGGTGTATAGTCTCAGATGGAATCAGAAATATTGTGTGTATCCTTTGCATATATATATGTATGTATGTATGTATACACACACACACACACACACATATGTATACACACACACACACACACACACACACACACACACACACACACATAACCATAATTAAAATTTTACTTTATTATATAATAATGAAAGTATATCCAAGATAAGAACTGCTTCATTCGTTAAAGTGACAATATTGATCAGTTTAACTTGATACATGTTTGCCATAGGAATTCTCTTACTGTGGCTGGCTGGGAATCTGCAGGATAATTTGCTGGATGTGGCAAAAAGTTGAAACTCCAATAAAAAAGACATCTTACTGTGCCGTAGGGGTCCTTTTGGGCCTTGGCCTATACATTTGATTCCAGGAAGGCATTTAAACATGCACTGCTATCAGTGAACCGTCAAAACAAAATATCATGTATGATATTATGTGCAAGAATCCTCACCTATATCCACGTTATTAAGTAGCTAATAAAGACAAATGGTCATGGACAGAGACCACGTGTTTAACGGAATCATAATGCCAGAAAGCTATGTTGAATAGATTTGTCGCTGATGTTACACAGTGGGCAAAATCCCAGCCCATGCCAGCTTCAACATTGCAGGTTATTCCATGTCAAAGTGTATAATACAAAGCAAGGCTTAATTTTGACATTTGCAAATGATTATTGTAAGGGAGAGAGGAGGACAAGCCAAGTGCAGACATACAAGAAACCAACTTGAAACTAGTTGCAGCCCAAATCAGTCATGAAAACAAGATTCAAGCAAAACAAATGATTCCCCTATAATTTCCAACTTGGGGTTAAAGAAAAGAGTAGCAAAACCTCAGTAACCTCTATCTATAATCAAGCCCTAAATTCATCAGTTTTCCCTTGATTTATCTGTGAGAATTTAAGAGAAAAAATAGATATGAAATTGACTGAAAATAAATCCTAAAACCTATTCCAAGAAGCACAGACAATAGAAAAATCCAGGCAAAGAGAGGCAAACAACCAACAAACAGCCTCTTCTATAAAGTAAGGAAAAAGAACGTGTGCACTTGTGCGTAGATTTGCCCGAATGTAGCAGGTGTGAATGTCCTTGAATGTTGCCTGTTGTTGATCTTAAAGGATCCTTACACTGCCTTCATTACTCCAGTTGCTGTTGGTGGGCGTGGTAGGGTTGCGAAGCACAGGACACCTAACAAGTTGGATGGATGGAGCAAGGAATTCTAATCCAAGCAAGGGCAACAGATCAGACACGAATGCTTAGTAAAGTCCCCAAGATGGCAGAGAAGAGACCCTCCAATTGATTGCTAGAGGGAAAGCCAATGTTAAACAAAAACATGAGAGGGGTGGTATGACGACAAATTTACATGATCTTCCAAACTCCCATAGCCAAAATGACCATTAGAACATGTGTATGACAATGTGACCTGAAAGAAATATGCTGATATCCCGCAATGCCTGAAATTGATTTCTCTTGGTCCCCAAAAATGATGAGAAATGCCTCATTTTATAGAAAGCCCCAAAGGAACGTGCAATCTGGTCAGTGAGGGCTCTATCTTCCATGTAACAGTGGTAGGATCATGGATTTCCCATTGAGACTGGGTCTGCAAGCACATGAAACAAGGAACGCTAAAGTGGCAACAAGACTCCCAGGCAAAGGGTGATGGAACAGACCCAAACAACCCCATGAATTGCAAAAGGGCTCTCTAACGGCAAAGGACCTAAACAGGGAAACAAAGGAAAATAAGAAAGTTATGAAAATGAACTCTGGGCTAAGTGAGGACAGGGGCCAGTACAGCATCATCATTGGGAAAAAGTGTTGAATTTCTAGCTACTTTCATAAATTTGGTAATTATGAGTGTAAATTTAAAAATTTCTTTGGCATAATTACACATGAAAGTATCAACCACATTAAATTGCTTATGAGCAATATGACATTAATGCGTTTCAACAGTAAATAAAATAGGGCAGAAAATAAACACATCACATAACAATGATTATTCACAGTAGACACCATGATTTACCCTGGAAAACTCTCTTTCCTTCCGAGGGGAAAAACCCAGCAACCTTTCCTATGATAGATTCAGGAAGAACAAGTATACATTAAAGACAATAAGCATCAAACCCTTAACACATGAGGGTATACGTAAGTAGAGAGACCAAGTACTTGTCTTTTCATGTGGGGCTTGAAGTTGTAGCATCAACTCTGCCACTCAACTCTATTACTAGCTAAGTTACCAGGATACGGATACGGATCCGGCATATTTTTGAAAAGCCAGGATCCGGATACGGCCAGGATACGTAAAGTACAAAAAATATAAAATTTTTTAAAATTTTTTAAAAATATATTCAATGTGTATAATCAAAACCATTAACGAGTATAAAATGTATGTATACAATTATTATTAATTATTAATGTATGTTCAAATGTATAAAATAAAATTATTAATAATCATAAATTATTAATTAGAACAAAGTTAGAAACTTAGAATAATTATTACATTATTAATTATTTGATTTTTTTAACAAATTTGTGCAATGTTAAGTCATTGAGTAACCAAACTCCCACCGGTCGAGCTGTGGATGTCCAAGTCGTGTGCTGTCACCTGTGGCAGTCACCCACGTTCCCGCTGCAAACTCCTGCCGGTCGAGCTGTGGATGTCCAAGTCGTGCTGTCACCTGTGGCACCCATGTCCCTGCTGCAAACTGCTGCCGGTCCAAGGACCAAGACTGAAGACCAAGCTGTCGGCCGAGCTCAGGGTTCAGTGCTGTCGTTTTCTCCTTGGCGTGCAGTGTTGTCGTTTTCTCCTTGGCGTTCAGTGCTGTCAGGGTTCAATGCGGGTTCTTCTTTGGAAGTGGGGTAAACTTCGAATAACCCGCGGACATCATTATTTAATGCCAGCCAACCCTAAACTTTGAGCGGTGGGCTGTTCCAGGTGGTGGATCCGGCGCCTTCTGGTCAAATCATGACGGGATCCATTTCCGAAAAAGACAATACGCATCAGGTTTTTGGGATCCGGCACCTGTCCGTTTCCGCTGTGGATCTTGGTGGATCCGGATCCGGATCCGGATCTGAACTTCAGATCCATGGATCCTGCTGCCACCCCCGACGGATCCGGTAACACAGATTACTAGTCACAGAAGCACTGTCCCAGGCATAAATCACATTGGCATTGCCATCCTAGATCACATAATTGATAATACTACTAACACCAAGCCTTAGGCTAGCTGTAGAAGCTAGCACCTCTATCTCTTCATCACATAGTGCCATCCAAGAGAGGATGGGGGCTGATGCAAGCCCTTTAAGATGATGTAAGCCCTTAGGGCTTAATGTGCCAACCAAGCAAACTGATTTGAACCCAAAAATCAGATCTCTGATATGTGATGCTGGAACCATGAGATGCTTGGAACCCTGACCACACAATTTGTAACCCTGATTTGAATTTGGATCAGGAACTCTGCTTATCCACAGTTCGGAACCCTGTCTGACTTTTCTGATCATACACGTGCACAGTTTCGGGTTCTTGCTGAGATCAGAACCCTGTTGATCATGGATTGGATTTCTCCCGACTGTGCTGAGTCTGTTTGGCACCCTGATCTCAAACTTGGACAGTTCGCTGACTGTTCTGAGACTACACGGCACCTTGTTCTCACACTTGATCTCACACTTGGACACAATTCCGATCTCAGATGAGTTAGATCGGAACCTTGAAACAGTCCGGATCTCTAGATTGGCAATGAGACAGTTCGGAATCCTTACTCGGAATCTTGCTGAGATTGCCTTGGGGTAGATCGTAGCCCTGAGATCACAAATTTGGAACCTTGGTGCAGATCGGAATCCTCTTGTGACAGATTGGTGTCTTGCTGAGGTTGCTTTGGGTAGATCATAACTCTGAGAGTCACCTTTCAAACAGTTCAGAACTCTGGATTGAGACAGTTCGGCACCCTAATAGACAGTTTGGACATCTGATATCACACTTGGAACCCTGTAGCTGCCTTCTCAAAGTGGTTCAGACCTCCACGAACAAGATAGAGCCCCAAAAATGAGTTTTGATAAATCAGAGAGATGATGATCAGATATATCTTGTTCAAATGAGAGCATTCACTATTTATAATCCATCTTTGAGGTCTCATCCATAGACTTAGGAATAAACAAATAGTAAAATCCACTTAGTTAGGGTTATATTATTTTATTTTCACTTTTAACCCTTCACAAAAGAATTTGACTTTTATCTTGGACCTTTGGTCCTTTACAAGTGGGCTCTTGGTCCTTCATTGTGGTTCTTGGACCTTCAATGGGTTTCTTAGTCCTTCATTAGGGTGCCATGACCCTATCTCCTTAAGCAAGTCATCTTAGACCCTTCTCTTGGTCTTTATGGCCCACATGTGCCAACTCAAGGTACATTATCATAAATAAGAGACTTTTCTTCTTTTATTCTTTACTTGACTTGGGAGCTAGGTGTTCATGACCTCTTCTAGGTGGGCGCTAGGCATTTATGACCCTTTCTACATGGGAACAAGATTTACATAACCTTTTATCAAGTTGTTATGTCTTCTTGTAATGGATATGGTCCATACATGTCATAGAAGATATACAGTGCCCTTCCTTCCTTCATAAGGAACCATCAAGTTCTCAAATGATCCACACGTGCCAAGAGATAAGCTCTCTTCCAATTGCTTATGACTTGAGTCTACTAGACTCAACTTTGTAGCTTGTCATAAGTACTATACATTGGTCTTCTTCACACTTTCTATTGCCAAACTTGTCTTCTAGAATCTTCATAAGAAAGGTTTATTCATGTTGATCAAGTACATCAACATCCTAGTTCCTGGCTAGGTCCTCAGCCCCAGGCTGATGCCAATCTACTGAAGAATGGCTCTCGATGCTGTCCAAAAATCAACAAAAAGTGCACATCAAGCCAGATTTTTCTGTTTATAGTTATGACATATCAAACAAAATTTGACATTATAACAACATTCAAATGATAAAGTTTTATATATGTTGGCTATGTCTGTTATGTATAAATACAATAAAATAGTTGCTCATACGGATGATCCCTTGCCTATTTGCAAGCTGACATACATGAGTGTTTGCTTTAAAATAGACTTGCAAGAAATTGTACTTGCATGCAGGCATGAGTCGAATACACTCATGCTATGCATGGATTGAAAGAAATGTAGTGTGAATGGCTTCTTGGTTTGATGGTTAAGTGGGGTTGGTAATGCTCCCTAAACCAAGGTTCAAAATCCCTTAGAGACATGTTCCTCTCCTCATGGATCGTTTCCCCTATGCAAATAGGTTGCTTCAAGTGGTGGGGTCAATGTGCAAGTCCTTGGTGAATTTGGTGGAAAAGATGCACCATACTTCTGGCTTTGTAGCCAAAGGTGTCTTTCAAGAGTGTTGTATGTTGACTACATCCATTGTAAATTCTCTAAGATTGGGAAGGGGCTTGCTTGCCACACAAGGATATTTTGAAGCATCTCGTCAAAGAAAACCTAGAAGTGACATTAATATGATATGATAAGGAGGATGATGTTAGAAACTCATCTTTTATTTGATAGTATCCATCAAGATGTCTATGTAGTATGTACTATGTATGCACCTGTATATGTAAGTATTTTCCATGGGTCTATTCTATGATCATGTGTTCCCTTTGGGGTAATGCACTCCTAAGTACAAGCTTGGCTTAAAAAAGAAGCAATTGGGTTTGATTGGGTCCATACACACATGAAACAGGGGAATTTGAAGTAGCAACAAGAATCCAAGGAAAAGGGTTATGGAACAGACCCAAACGATCACATGAATGGCAAAAGGGCTTGCCAAAGACAATTTCAAAGGACCTAAACAGACAAGCGAAGGAAAGTAGGCAAGGTATGACAAATGAACTTTGGTCCAAGTGAGGAAAGGTGCCAGATAGAACATCATAGATACACATACAAATACACGCCAGGTGGCAAATACTTGCTACAATAGCATTCTTGTTGATACTAATTGAAATTAGTGTAATGTTTATAAATTAGTAGCACATCATCTTGAATTTTTACCCTATAAAACTCACATAGTTGTTTAGGGAAGCACTGGGTGAATGTTGACTATGGATTGGTGCACTCACATGCATATATGCTTACAAGTAAGTAATTGCACTTAGTTGCATTATTCTGGATGGGAACAGTGCAACAGCATTAAATGCAAGGGTATTTACTTCCATGATCTCCTGATTTTTACTTCGTTCAAAAATAGCTTGAGATTTGATCTCATAGAGATGAATCTTTCAAGGTCCATGAAATAAATGTAATTGATAAAATCAGCCCAAAGAAATCTTCTTTCTAGAAAGACCATTGGTTTCTTCGAGGGTTTATATTGCATCAGATATTTTGTAGAAAATTGAGGTCTTCCTAGAATTCTATCTGCCTTTCTTTAAACAATCCGAACTGCATGAAGATCCCAATTCATTGGGTCTTTTTGTACGATCAAATTGATTATAGTCCTCATTCTAGGCGTATATTCTGATAGTAGATATTTGCGAGGGTAGGTAAGTTATTCAAGACCTTTTGGCAACATAAGATTCTTTAAATGGTTTGTATTCACATTTCATAGATAGGGTTGTCTTGCCCTTTCTTTTTGGATTGAAATGTTTCCAATGAACACCGGCAATTGGCCTCCATTCAATTGTGAGATATTACAGTGTGGTGAAATCATCTCACAAGATACAGAGCACCCCTTTGGCTACACTGCCATAACTAGGGGATATCTATTCCACTATATTTGCCCAGAACTTGTGCTTGGCCCCATCCACAATTACAATTACTAGCACCAACACAAGCACGAGCACAATCAGCTCAAAAGAGGAAAACATGTCAATGGGGAGCCTTGAGCCCTGGTGGGGGTGTTAGCAATTCCCTGCTTTCACCAACCTGGCCAGCCCACTTGACAGTGTTACCTTTGCTTGAACTCTTGAATTTTGAACACTGTAGTGGTGCTAAAGAATATTGTTGTTGATCTCCCTTGGGGGATCTCAGCAGAAGCAAACTCTATTCCTAATCAGTTTGTTCTCAATTGACACTTATAATGAACAGTTACACAATTGCTCCCTGGGAGGAATCTTGCTGCCAAACTTACAATGGTTCCCTTAATTGGATGTCTGGTTGGTACTCATAAAATTTTGAAAACAAGGAGTTGTCAATACTTGTTTCTGAAAATTGATGACTCCCATCCACATTATCTTGTTTCTTGTAACACATGATTTGAAGATGGTTTGGAACATAGTAGCATAATTCGGTCGTACCGCCATTTCGTGTACGGAAATTCGGACAGAATACGAAGTCGACGTATATACGGTGTGGTATGGATATGGCTGGCCGACGAGTTGCAGGTTACATTTTGAAATGGAGATAGAAAAACAAAAAATTGAAGTTTTAAATATATATATTAACATGATTTATATTAGAAAAGTTCAAACTTCATAAGCCGGGCCAAGTTTGATAATAGATTCTAGGGCTGTGGGGCAGAGTTCGTTAACATAATTTTTAAGGCAGACGCGCAGGAGTTTGATAACGGACAGAAGAAGCTGTTACTAGTTTTATACTACTTAATTCTGCAGCAACAGGTATTGAATTTGATAATAGTTCTGAGAGTTATTTATTTAAGAACTTCGTTGATCTAATACTTAAAATTTTAATGTCTTAATATATTTTAATTCGTGTTCAAGTTATTATATTTTAATTTGCATATATTTTATTATTATTTAATATTAGTTATCAATTGACAAATACTTGTTCAATGTTTAATATCTTAATATATTTTAATTCGTTTATATTTTATTAGTTAATATAGTTTAAGTTTTAATATATTTTTAATTTTTTTAATATTTGAAAAATATGTTTTTTTTAAATTTTAATGTATAAGCAATCTAGTATTGTATTTTTTCCATACTAGATTTTTTTGTTACGTATTTTTTCCATATCGAATTGTATTCATATTCGAATTTGTACTCGAATTATGCTACTATGGTTTGGAACATCGCCATAATTACCCCACTCTTGAGTCTTGACTAGATGCATAATTTATAAAACGATGCAAACAAATTGACTTGTAAGGGTTCTTTCTTCAATTTTTTTGAGACTGGTAAATATTATAGTTTGTAGCAGTTTGTATCAGCTATAGGGTATTGCTCAGAACATGATTAGTTGTATCTTCAACTTTTATATTGTACTTTTATTGTGATGGGGATGGTTGTGCATTTATATTTTCATGTGGCCTTAGTCTGGAAATTATTTGATGATAGTTTTTAATTTTAAAGTTATGTCATGACCTTCACTTGTTTTTTAGAATGACCATTGACTTTGATCTTCTTTTATAGGCATTGCCACTCATGACTTTAGATCCAAAAAGGGCAGTTGCCTTACTAGTCCAACAAAGAGAGTTTATTAATCCATCTGAAGTGGTCTCACAGTTGCGGAAGGCTGAGAATGATAGCACTTACAGATATTTATTGCATGAATATTTGCATGCACTATTTGAAACAGATCCTCATGCAGCGAAAGACTTCCACGGCCTCCAGGTAATAAATTTTGTTGGTGAGTTGAATATTTTGATCATAAGTTTAATATATGGAATTGTTTTCTTGGCCAATGTATATGATGAGTATTTTACTCAATTTAACTATATGAACTTCCTTGCTTGTGAACAACTGTTTTTATCTTTTTAAGTCTTGTTGATTTATATTGTATAATATAGACTGTCCATGTTGGTTTACCATTAGACCACACAGTAAGTTGTTTTTGGATCATAAAGCAAGTTGCCTACATAATGTCTGATAGTGTCATGTGTGGCTCAGTTGTTTAGAGATTAATCCTGGTTCCTTGGCTTTATAAATAGTATTTGGAAACATAGTATAATTCTTGCCAATTGGATATCATTCAGTCAAACTACAGATTGGTCTCAAAGCTTGGCTGACATCTCTTGTTGAATAAAAAAACACTTTAGCATTGTTGATTTTAAAAGGACATTTGATCATGTCTGTCATTAAGGGGTTGGCTAGAGGCTCTTGAGTCGTTGCCTTTCCCACACCCAAGAAGACACTTGAATTTTTTCTATGGGATTTCCTCAGGGAACTTCTTCAGCTTGTCAATTTCTGCAACTAACATAATTGTGAGCATAATTTAATTATCATAAGATTGCCAAATTTATGCTTGATACATTACATTTGTTCTGTTTACAAGAGATCTTTGGGTCTTCTTATAGCTTGTCTGCAATTGTCTTGACTCAACATATTATTGATGTCATTAGATAATGAAACACAACAGACTTTATTCATCTGCTTTCTTTAACATTAACAATATGTATGCATGTTTGCTCTGACATTGTTTCTGAGGGATTTTTACCTGTGATTGCTTGTAGTCATCTTCATTGGAGATATCTTTGGTCAATACCAACTCTGGCTACACAACAATTTTTTAGCGACTTTATGCTGAAATCATCCATCACCATCTTATCATTGTTCGTAATGCAAGTGAATCTCTCCTTAGAATAGAGATTCATATAGCTAGTTGTCATGAATACAGCAGGGTTGATGCCCTCTTTTGTCTTAGGTATTCGTCGCTCTCATATGACGAGGCAGATTGGAATTTCTGTAATAGTCATATGGTGTGGATGCTATTATCCTTGGAAAAGAGCATTCAGAACAGACATTTCTATCATTTGTTGCTTGGGCAGGATTTACAAAATCTTAGTCCATAAGGACATCATATGATGAGCCGATCCATTGAACATACTGCATTATCTTTAATAGCATGGATATGGATATTTATTCTATGATTTTAAGTTTTTATTAAATTGCTTTGAGTAGCCCGTGGATTTCTTCTCACTAGAATGACCTATCGAGGCCTATCTCCTCTTATGCTCTGGAAGAAACAGCTGCATCAAATTCAATCTGGGATGCAATTTGATTTGTCCAATCCCTTTTCACAGGCCTACTAGAGAATGGTGAAAAGGTTTTACATGCTTGTCTACATGTGATCAGTTATTTGCTTAGTTTTTTATAGCCTGGATCAGTTCATTAATGCTTATACAGTTTCTAAAGTTTATATTGTTCGAATGATAAGGCTGATACCAAAGGTTTTTTGGTCTTAGAACAAAATGAACTTCTGCAAAGTCTAAGAAATAGGAATAAATGTTTCTATGTTTTAATCAAACAATTCTATTTCCATTGGATATGTTCTGTCTAGGTGGAGCTTTATGCAGAATATGAACCCAGACTACTTCTGCCTTTCCTACGCAGCAGCCAACATTACTCTCTTGACAAGGTGGAGTTCCTTTTGTGCAGAATGCTTAATTGAAACATGGAATGTTAGTTTTTGCTTGGAATGCTGACTAAAGTTCCAAGTTTGAACAATGCAGGCATATGAGATTTGTACCAGAAGAGGCCTTGTAAAAGAAGAAGTTTTCATTCTTGGAAGGATGGGGAATTCAAGAGAAGCTCTGGCACTTATCATAAATAAGCTGGGGGATATGGAACAGGTAGCTTCATATTTTTTTCTTAATACAATTAATTCTGATAGATATGTCATGGTCATCCACAAAATTTTCTAGTAGGAAAATGTTTTAAAAATCGCAGTTTGGATTTCAAGTTGGCCTGCTGATCAGGGCCTATTTACACCAGGTGCTACTCTTAGGATCGAGATGCATGAGTCACACCTTTGTATTCAACCAAAAAAATGTGATTTTTTTGTAGGCAATAGAGTTTGTGACAATGCAGCATGATGATGAACTATGGGAGGAGCTAATTAAGCAAAGCCTGAGCAACCCTGAAATGGTAAAGGGCATAAAATATTGTTTTTCTGTCTATATGATATAACTGTGTTAATAGTATTTTTTTTCTCCCCTTGTTTGATGATAGAAGCTTTGATGCTTTAACGTTCTTGATACAGCTTTAATTTTCAATATCTAACTTCCTTTTGGTGATAAGTAGGTCGGTATGTTGCTGGAGCACACAGTAGGAAATCTGGATCCGTTGCATATAGTCAATATGATCCCAAATGGTTTGCAAATTCCAAGGCCAGTATCCTGCTGATGTTTGCATCTTTATCTTGATTCATGCGGTGGTATAGTTTAGTAAAGAGTGGTGAACTTTTTTGCCATTCCAGGTTGAGGGACCGGCTGGTTAAAATCGTCACAGATTATCGTACGGAAACTTCACTTCGGCATGGCTGCAATGACATTCTAAAGGTAATAATCTGTACATGTGTTCATACATCTGTATGCCAGAAAGTAGTCTGAAAATAATTATTCTATCCAGAATGCATTTCTTGGCGAGACTCTTAATTCAATTTTGTGAATAACAGGCTAATTCAACTTTGTGAATAACAGGCTGACTGTGTGAACTTGCTGGTAAAGTATTTTTACGAGGCTCGTCATGCTATCTACATTGGTAGTAGGGAAGATGAATTGAATGTAAATCAATATGGAAGAGACAATGTAGTGAGTCGTAGAGATGACAGACGATTGAGCACTGAAAAGAACACAACAAAAACTTCAAACTCAAGGGCTACTGGAAGGTGTTGCATATGCTTAGATCCTCTCTCAATTCAGCATGTTTCAGTTATAGCTTTCTTTTGCACTCATACGTATCACATCACATGTCTTACGGACACAACTACATCAGTCAAAAAGGAGTCAAGCAAAAAGAGTGGCTCAAAGTTTATCGGAGGTTTTGGAGATACAGAGGAAAGCTCCTTCCAAGATGGATCGGATGATGACTCTAGTACTGATTCTAATGGGGCACGAATGCGGTGTATTCTTTGCACTACTGCTGCAGTATCTTCAAAAAGAAAAGCATGGAAATGATTGTGATATTTGGTTTGCCTTGGCATTAATTGGGTTTTGCCTTGATATTTTATAACATGATTCAGGTTTTGGGTTTTGTGTCTTTGTAATGATCCTAACAAGTATTTGTTTACCATATTATCTCCTCCCACTTGCAGGAGTTTTGTGAGAAGTGATTCTTAATGCAAGAATCAATTTATGTTGATCGGTTTCTTTTTCACAAGCTTTTTTTCAGGTTGCAGGCATTTTGTTATTACAATGCAAGCCTGAGATTTGGTGTACTACATCCTAATGTAACTGATATGAGATATCTCAGAAAAGTTGTTTCCATGTACAGCTAAGAATGCTTGAAATTCTTTAGCAGAAATGTATTTTGAATACCACAAATGGCTCTACTGCTGGAAGGCTGTGGAAGGTATTAGGGCTTGATCCCCCGACGTTGGAAGGCATTATGGTTTGTAAGGTAGTCTTAAATATCAATGCCCTGTAAATCATAGCACTGATCAGCGGTGTCCGGCGATTTCTTCATATGTCATGACTAATCAAAATTGTTGTCGTGAGAAAGTTCCGAGTATTTAAGTTCCACTGTGGTCTTACCTGGAACTCTGTTATTTTAAGTTATTTAATGTGAGCCAATTTCCATTACCCTTTCGCTTATTATTTATTCTGATCCGTTTGGTTCCAAATTACGAACTCTGGTTGATGTTGATTCACTTACTTAGTGTTTTCATATTTGGTTCGCTTATTGTGTCGAGAGTGATCATGCCAGGATGTCATTATTATGACCGAGATTTACATGAAAATGTTAATATAATGTACAAATAGATAATATGTGTATATAATTAAATTGTAATAAAATGTAGATATATGAATAATATAGTTTTAATTTCCTCATCCAGGTTCAATTCTTGTAAGTGGCATGTTGAGCTCTTAAATGGGCATATTTGATGCTTTTGTTGAGCCACCTTTGTAGTGACAATATCCGGCTGTCCCACGTTCCTTGCGGAATACCGGGAGGTTTTTCCGTGGATGTAGCGAGCACCAATCTCCGGTGCCGTGAACTACATAGAAAACAAATTTATGAATAATATAGTTAAGATGAAAATATATGAATAATAGTACTTAAATGTCATCATGACATAAATTTACATGAAACTGTTAATATAATGCGTGAATAGATATTATATACATATAATTACTGTGTAGATTTATATGAATAATATAAATATTTTAGTTTAAGATTATAAAAGCATAGATTTAGCAGAGATCTATCAAGTATTGAAAAGGATCCAATTTCTCTGTAAACTTTTTTAAATTTTATTATAAAATGGATTTACATGAAAATGTTAATATAATGCATGAATGGATAATATATTCACATACTTAATATGTATATTAATAGGAATAAATACTACTGTTTGATATTATAGAAGTGCAGATTCTCCTCAATCAACATAGATCTATCTAAACCCAAGATCTATCTAAATCCAAGATCTATCTAAATCCAAGATCTATCAAGCATTGAGAAGGATCCAATCTCTTGAGGTGCATACCTTTCTTTTTAAGTTTGCACCTCAAGTGATTTGATCCTTCACAACACTTAATAGATATAGGGTTTAGATGGATCTAACCTTTTAGGAGACTATTCTAACCTAAAGACATATATGAAATACTAGCATGGATCTATCTAAGCCTTGGATGCATCATGCATCGAGATGGATCCATTCTCTCAAGGTGCAAACCTTTATTTTCAAGTTTGAACCTCAAGGGATTTGACCCCTCTCAACCCTTGATAGATCCAAGTTTATATGGCTCTATGTTGGTATTCATATATGTTTTCAGGTTAAAATATTCTCCTAAAAAGTTGAACTACAACTTAAGGGTGGTTTTTTCAAGTCCCTATTATGTCTTATCAAAAAAATAAACTTGAGAGAGAATTGTACACAAATGTTTTATTCAATTGGATAGAATAGATCTTACGAATATACAAGTGAAGGGAAGATATAACATAACGTGTTTCATGTTTAATATAAAGAACACTTTAACATATTTTTTTTATTCAAGTATAAACACATATTTATTAAGAATGACCAATAATATTAATTACACTAATATCCTCCCGAAAAGGTCATTATGGAAAATGCACCTTGTCTTTAATTTAACAAACTTATCTGGATTGAGTGGCTTGGTATTAAAGATGTATGCAGTCTCCTCTTGTGTGGTACAATATTGAAGCTCAACTTCATCATCTTCTAAAAGTTGTTTGATGAAATGACAATGTTTAGTGTGCTCATGAACAAACTAGATTCTTTGTTAATTTTAGAGCACCATGATTGTCACAAGAAAAACATTGTTGGCTTGGTTTGCTCAATCATCAAATCTCAAGTATTCTTCTAAGTCAAACTGACTCATGCTCCTTTCGGTGGTGCCTTATATTGCCTCGGTAAACAAAAAAGAAACGCATATTTTCTTTGGTAGCCCATGAAATTGGGCTTGTTCCAAAACTGAATACAAAATCAAATGTTGATTTTTGATCATCCATTGATCATGCCCAATTAGAATCAATATAACCTCTTAATTGAAATGCATCACTTTCACCATATAATATACCATAATCTATTGTACTTTTAACATGTCATAATCTTTTTGTTTTGCTACCCAATTTTATACTTTAGGATTTGCCATGAATCTAGATAGGTAGTTGTATACAAGTATGGACTAGCGGTTGTAAGATGGATCAGATTTTCCACTAGTTGATCAAAAATCAACTCATTTGCTGATTTTGAATTGACTTTCATAGAAAGTTTCAGCCCTTTCTCTTTAGGTGTAGATGGTTTTTTACGAGCAACCATATTGTATTTATTTAACAAACCTTTCATATACTTTGTTTGTAAAGCAAAAATGCATGTATTATTTTGTCAAGAGGCTTAAATTCAAAAGTGAAACATAATTTAGATTTTACTTTGCTAATTGATCCATCCTCACTATCTATGACGATGATGTCATCTGCATATATCACCAATAATAACAGATCACCATCCTTGTTTTGGACATATAGATTGGAATTAAAATAAACTTCATTTGAATAAATGATCTTGCAAATGTTTATCAATTTTGATGTATCAAGCTCTTAGTCCCTATTAGAGACCATAACGAGCTTTAACCAATTTGCATACCCTTGATCAAAATACTTTCTATGTTGTTCCCTGCAAGACATACACCACAAATAATGTCTTGTTTTTCCAGAGTATTTGAGATACCATCCACCATTTTCCTAGTAGTAAAAAAAAGATAATACAAATTGAGATGACCATAGCTCTAATGCCAAAGTAAACATTTGTCTTGTCTACTACCAGTTATTAAGGCATAATTTTAAATTGACCTAGTACTAACCAAGCGGAAAAACCCATTCTCTTCAACACCCAAACTAACTAATTTCTTACCATGTTACCATGTTTATGAATAATATGGCACTCGTTCATATCAAGATGCGGATATGCTTCATAATATTATTGTTAGAAAGAATATTCTTATCCAAATTGGGGACAAATGATAATTAAGGAAGAGCAACCTTTTACCTTGAATTTTGATCTACACAATTCCTTTTCCAACAATCCTATATATTTTTCCTTGCTACCAAAAATCACAAAATCTGAACTTGTCTAATCTACCTTAAAATCAAGATATCAATCCTTTATGTTAGTGAAACGATGAGAGGCATTGGAATCAATATATCATTTAGTCATGTTTGCATGACCCTCATTCCTAGCCATACAAACATAACGACCATCTTCATTATGTTCAACCACATTAGCTTGCTTCTAGTCAGTTTAACTGGCCCTTGACCTGTACTTTTCATCCCACATTTTAGTTCGATAAAATTTACTTTTATGACTAAGTTAGTTTGCCACAATAAAAGTATTTAAAATCCTTTTAGGTTTTTAGATAACTTGAATCATTGGTCTTGTCACTTTCTTTCTTCCCATTTATAGTCTTGCAACCCTCGTCTTTTGCTTCAAAATTCATTACTAAAGACTACCTTTGAAGAATCATGATCATTGTTATTTCCAAATTACTTTACTCTTTTTACAAAACTTATTGCTAAGTTGGTTAAACGGTAACTTATCATTTGAAGTGATATTTAATGTCTCAATAAAATCTTCAGAGGGTAAACTTTTCATAATTATGAGAATGAGATCTTCCTCTTCCATTTTCCTATCAATAGTTTTTTGTTGATATCTAATATCTTTAATCTTCAATAAATGGTTTGGATGAGAATCATGTTCTTTTATCTAAATAGAAAACAAAATATCCTTAAAAAAAGGCTCTACCTTTATCAAAGGTTGCATGCAAATTCCTAGTGGTCTACCAAATGGTGAATTCATTGTCCCCATTTTGAACTACAAGAAGCATCTCATACATGACAGATATTTTAATGAGCAAGATGATTCCTCTATTCTTGGCATCATATTTGGCTTGGGCATCTTTGTCAGTTTCACTCCAGACTTCCTTTCTAGAAAACAATTTGTCCATACACCTGTATTTAAAGATCACAAGCATTTGTCGTTTCCATGTTATGAAATTATGACCATTAAATTTTTGACTACCTTCAAGCATAATATTTGACAAAGTGGCCATGGTATTAAACAATTTGTTTCATGACAACAAGAAATTAAGAAAAATCCATACAATTCTAAAAACCTAGAATCGGTATAACAGTTTGAAAAATCCATACATTTGTATATAATGATGTAAGCAAATCGTATGACACAAAATTTAGTACAATGACTCTCAAACTTGTATGGTAGCTCTGCAAATCCATATAGTGAAAACAATATAATGATTGACAGACTACAAATTTGTATGGTTGCTGATGGCGGGATGCAAATCTATACGATAGTTGATGACAACTTGCAAATCCATAAGACTCCAAAATTTTTGTACGATGGCTTAATTTTTCAAATCTTATGCCTCTTCTAATGTTGTATGACATGCTTGCAAATTGTACAACTTGCAAAAGCTTCAAATTCATACAACCCTTTGACACATGTGCAACTCTTACAAAAATTATACATGTGCAATTTACAAATTCATTCTCTTCTCTTTGATCTTTAATGTAATTCTTCGGATCATCATTGGACAAGTCAATTCCTAGGGCTTTCACTTGCTTCAAAACGTAGGTATCTTCTCAATCAAGCTCTAATGCCATATCAGAAAAATAAACTTGACAAAGAGAGAACCGTACACAAAGGGAAGAGAACTATAAAATATTTTATTCAATTACATAGAATATGTCTTCTTACACTCATACAAGCAAAGAAGAGATGTTACATAATGTCTTTCTAATTAACTTATTTATTAATTTAAAGCACACTTTAAAGTATTTTATTTATTTAAATATAAACCAACATTTACTAAGACTAATAATATTAATTACCTTAAAATGTCCTATTACTATAATGTTCTTACTATGTTCTTACTATAGTGACATTTATCTAAGATTGAATTTTGTTTTACAATAATATTATTTACTAAAAGAAGCTAATATTAACTCCTATAACATAGAATATTTTTCACAAATACAAATATCATAACCACAACATTTATTTAATTTACTCTATTATAGTTAAAGTATTTATCATTTATTATATATGTATATTAATTTATGTTTTTCATTATTATTTTCAATCTTTATTCTCTAACACTACATTAACTCAACACATTAATCAATAATCATTAATGACAAAATAATGATTAAACTTAGTATAATATTACAAATTTTAATTATTTTTTAATGTGATATGGATTTTTATTTTTTATTTTTTTAGAAAACTGTTTTTAAACCGTAAATTAACTTTAACTTTAATGTGTTTCCATTTTAAATAAAAAAAATATAATCCCATCTAACCATAATTTCTTTCCACTTTAGTTACTTCAACACCTAAAAAATACAAAAACCTTTATGTTCAACTCCAAAAAAAAATACAAAAACCCTGGATCTTTATGTTAGAAATAATGAATAATTCTCTAAATAATGCTCTTTAATTAGTGATACATCAAAATGTGATGAATCTCATTGTTTCTTGATCAATGATGGAAATGATTGTTTAAACAATGATATTACTAATGCTTTGCAAAAGGTTGAGAAACTTTGTAAACAAAACCAGGTATTACAAGAACAATTGGACAAATTTGAGAAGAGGAATCAAGAAGAATCTGAGAAAGCCACACAAACTATAATTGATCTAAATCTCCAAGTTGAAGAAGCTACCAGAATCAAAGAAGCCATATCCAACTCTCTGAAAGATCAACTTGAGAAGTCTGCTGTTGAAAATAAAAGACAATCGAAAGAAATTGACAAGCTCAAAAGACAGTTAGAAGATAAGACTCGCAAGCTTCAAGACAAAGATAGTGAGATCAGTGTCTTACTTGAAAAAACGCAGAAGGAAAGATCTGCCAGTCAGAAAGAAGATCCAAGTGACAAAACGGGAATTCATTTCAATCATGAGATTGAAGAGAAAATAAGAAGAAAACAAGAAGATGAAATCAAATCCTTGAAGATAGAATTACGAAAGGTATGTCTGATGAATTTTGACTTTGAAAAGGAACTCTCAGAACTCAGAAAAGAAAATCAAGAAATAAAAGGACAGATGGAAGACAGTATTGTCATTGATCTGAAAGAACAGATAGAAGAAGTCAAGAAAATTGAAGAAGACCTAACAAGACAACTCCAAGAAAAGATAGAAATTTGTCAAAAGCAAGAATTGAAGATCCCCTCTCTAAAGGAAGATCTGAACAAGGCAGTTGCTCAGTTGAAGACAAATTCAAAGATTGAAAAGAACATTGAAGAAAGTGAAAGTTCCAGGGAAAAAGAAGAAAAGGCTAATAGTTATACAGATATTTTCAGTAGATCCCATGATCAACAAGATTCAAGGAAGAATAGAAACAGAGAACTTGCATCACAAAGAAGATCCTTTGCTCAGGGATATCCCATGATGTTTAGTGGTCACTGCTACAAGTGTAACAACTATGGTCACAAAGCCATCCATTGCAGAACTCATGACAAAATAATTCCAGATATAAATCAAGGTATGTTTTTCGTTCAATGTTATAATTGTTATCATTATGGTCATTTTGCGAAACATTGCAGGATGCAGGGAGAAGTTAAAGTTTGGAGAAGAAAGCAAGTTCAACCGAATGTCATGAACAGTGATCAACCTACCAAAGTATGGAAAATAAAGTCAGTAGATTGCACCAATGATCAAAACAGAAATGATGAAAATATTGGGAAAAACCCAATACCATTTTGAAGACTATTGATCAGTGTGATGAAGTGTAAAAGGAGCTATGTACTTGATTATCCTATAGTAGTTGGTTCCATCATATAAGCAGCAGCAGTGCCCAGTGATAGGGGGAGCAGTATTGCTAAAGAAAGTTCTCGTTGCCATTGATGCAAAAAGGAAGAGAAGTTGTTGACAGGGGGAGCATGCCCTGAGGGGGAGCTGTATTGTCAAAGGATGTTCCCTTTGCCATTGATGCCAAAGAAGGAGAGAAGTTGTTAACAGGGGGGGCCTGTTCTTAGGGGGAGCCTGTTCTCAGGGGGAGCCTAAGTGTTGTCATCAATGACAAAGGGGGAGATTGTTGATTAGGTTGTCATTGATGCCAACAATGTCTGGTCATTGATGCCAACAGTTAATTCTTGGTTCCCCTTGTGGAGCCCCTGAGGGTTAGTGTTTGGTTTGTGGTTGTCTGTGTCAAGAGGAGACCTTTTGACTTTGTCCAAGCCCAAGATTGAAGCCCTTGGAGGCCTTGGGAAAATGGAAAAAGCCCTGAACACCCTTTAGAGTGTTTAAGTACCCCTAAAGTGTTTCTCTGGTTCCCCAGTTGTTTTCCAGTACCACAACCTATGCCCTAATATTCTAGAAAGTGTCCTTGGTGGGTTGAAGAAGTTGCAAGAGTCCAAATGAACCTTTTAGTGGTCATTTGTGTTTATTGAGGTCATGGTACCCCAAGAGAAGGTCTAGCAACCCCACAGGTGATGTCATGATGGATATTGACCCTTGTAGGTCCCCTGGTGTGGTTGAGGTGGTTGAAGAAGCCTATGAAGCCCCTTGCTTGATGAAGAAGCCCTGAAGAAGTCCTTGGACCCACATTTGATGGCTTAATGGTCCTTGTCCCCTTAAAGGTGATGATGTGGTCATTAATGACTTGATGAAGACTTGGAACCCTTGATGAAGATCTTGATGCCCATGTATCCCTTGTTGGGGTCATGGAACCCTTGGAGATGGTCATTATGCATGAGAAGGTCTGGCACCCACATAAATGGTGGCATGATGACCCTTGGACACTATATGATCATTGATGGTGCATTTGGAAATGATTTGGGTCTTGGAATCCATACATATGGTGGTTTGTAAGCCCATGATTGTTGGAGCCTTTGATATGATAGAATCCTTGGTCATTATTCCCTCATCACTTGGCGATGGAGTCCTATGTGATGGGCTTGAAGTCCATGGAAAGTATCTTGTTTAAATATTATATGATATCCTTGAAAGAGTCTTTGAAACCCTTGCATGCGGTGCCTTGGGTCTTGAACCATGGTGATGTATGGTCCTATTTGTGGTTATATGGCTATTGGGATGTAGATGGAGGTAAATCCCACGGACGTGCCTTGATATGTTGAGACTTTGAAACTCTTGTAGTTAGTGGTATGGTCTTTGGCACCCTCATGTGTGGGGTCTTTGACGTCCTGGACACATTGAATAATTTAAGGGTATTAGACCAAGAATTTGCAAATAAACCCATCATAGGGAGATAGTCCTCGTCAAGCCATTTCCATTGATATGTGGAGCATCTTCTAACTCCTTATGGTTGAAGAGATATGAATTTTTGAAGTTGGTGTACCCCACCTTTTTGGGTGAGCCGACCTAACAAAATAAAATTTAATTATTTGTAATTTTGAATTGCATGTCGGCCCTGTTTGAGGTAATAAATTTCCTCCACGACCTATATATAAATAGAATATCAAACATTTCATTTGCTCATCAATTGGAATTTCGCAACTCTTGGAGAAAAGTGCGAAATTTTGTGGAGGAGAAATTTTTGGGCATCTTTACTAAAATTGGCATAACTTTCTCATACGGAATCAGAATTACAAAATTCTTGGCTCGTTGGAAAGCTTGTTACGAGGGCTATGTGATGACATGATCTAGATTTTATTTTGGTTTGTCTATTGTTTCTTGACCTTATGATCTTCAAAAAGGTATGGCTCATGCTTCTGGGTTTCTCTTGTAATGGCACATGTCTCTCATGGATAGAGTTCATCTTTGATATTAGTATGTGAGCCTATATATTGGTATATATATTTGAAGTCATTATGGAGGATATGATGATGATGTTGCATACCTTTATGCTATGATATTATACACTTTATGATGATAGTGCATGTGATAATGATGTACACTCTATGAAGTTGATGCACTCCTATACAATATGATGTACATGCATACCATAGTGTGATGATGCTCTCCTATGCATTATGATGTATACTTGATGTTGATGTGCTAAAGAAGTTTACACAGTCATGTTCTAGATATGCTCAACTTACATATGATATGATCAGTGATGTTTACACAGTGACATGCTCAGTGTATGTTGATGTGCTAAAGAAGTTTACACAGTCATGTTCTAGATATGCTCAGCTTATATATGATATGATCAGTGATGTTTACACAGTGACATGCTCAGTGTATGTTGATGTGCTAAAGAAGTTTACACAGTCATGTTCTAGATATGCTCAACTTACATATGATATGATCAGTGATGTTTACACAGTGACATGCTCAGTGTATGTTGATGTGCTAGTGATGTTTACACTGCTGTATGCTCAGTAAAGTGCGATGGTACATAGGATTATGTATGCTCAGTGGTGTATGTAGTGATATATAGAAACAATGATACAATGATGACATTGATGAAATGATGAACGGTGGTATTGAGCAGTGAGTACATTGATTCAGGCTACATGAGCAGATTCCTTAACTCAGATTGGCTGAGTTGTATGAATAGTTGGTTTGACTCAGGTGGACTAAGTCTAGTATACCGTTGGTTAAACTGAGATTTACTAATTCGAATGACGTGAACAACAGATTGATTGGTACAGACAAATTGATTACTCAGTTGATGAACAGTGTGGCACAGTTGTGATGAGCAGTGGTCAGTTGATGTGGTTGTGCAATATAGTACAAATTGAGCAGTATGATACAGTTGATGTGCAGTAGTCAGCAGTGGTCAGCAGTGACAGTGGTTGTGCAGTGTGATACAGATTGAGCAGTGTGATACAGTTGATGTGCAGTGGTCAGCAGTGACAGTGGTTGTGCAGTGTGATACATATTGTGCAGTGTGGTACAGATTGTGCAGTGTGGTACAGGTGTTGGATAGCCGGTCCACAGGATCAGTGCAGTAGTTAAGTATCTATCCTCATTTCAGGGTGGTAGGACGGGGCAAAGAAATATAGGGAGCTAAGGCTTCCTTCAGGTTGTAGCCTGTAAACCAGGGGGTTGTAGCCTCTTTCCAGTTGTAGCTGGAGAGTTGAAGTCTTTGTAACAAAGGGGGTTGTTGCCTCCTTCCAGTTGTTGTTGGTAAATTATTATTATAAAGGCTTCCGTGGTTTTTCCCCCAGGACTTGGGTTTCCACGTAAAAATCTTGTGTACTGTGTTTTGCTATGCTTCCTATGTGATGATGATATGATGATATGTGATGATGAGCTGTAATTGTTAATAATGCTGATGATATAATGATAATGTGGTAATACATTAATGAATGATGTATTGAAGAAGCAGTTGATGATTGTTAAAGTTGAAAAAGTAATAGAAAGCTATACACACTGTTCACCCCCCCCTCTCAGTGTGCTCGGTGTGTCCAACATTGTGAGCTAGTAAATTTATCATTATGTATAGTGAATACATTTACTCTATTAGGGAAAGTTATACAAATAGGTTTTGGACAGATTACCCTTGAACGACCTACTTTATAGGTCAACACTAGATGCTTATAGATTTTGGATATGGATGTGAAATTCTAAGTCACAACAGATCTAAGAGTTGAGGATATCTCACAAATAAAGAATGAGTAGAAAAGTTGAATAAGAGTGAAAACTACAGTAAAAAAGAGCAGAAGAATAATTATACAGTAGAACTCAGATAGGAGCAGAATAATGTCACATGATCCAATAATGAGTATAATGAACAATGATGTTACAATGGAGAGAATTCGAATCACACAGGAGAATTCGAACCTTAGTTGGTCTAGCATAGGGATTATCACCACTAGAGTGCTCCGGAAGATTCAAACTCAATTGAGCTGAACCTAAACTCAGCTAACTGAAGTCACAATCAGTTAACTGACTAAGGAGGGTGCAATAGTGAGTTTGTCATGCATGTCAATCAGAAATTGGCACATGAGGCCATAATCAGTGGCATCCGGAGCTCTAACCCCCCACAAGAGTCAGCTAACTCATGTGGACTGCATTGGAACACTTAGTAGGTTCCTATAAAATAGGGAATTGACTGAAGTGGTCCTAAAATGATGCATGCATGGCTCAGAAGGTGGTAGATGGATCCTGGATGACATCTGGGTGAATCCATGAAGATGGGTGTCTATTTTGTGAGAATCGGGTGGTTGAGAAGCATAACGAAAGCTATTCGGACTAATAACCTCTAGTTTCTTCGACCGAATAAATATTCACGGTTCATCATTAAAAGTAATGATGACCTTGAACTGCGTGTGAGGCAGTGTCGGCCGGGAAAATTGTCCGTTGATTTTTTTTTCGTTTATTCGGCCGACTAATGTTTCGGCTAAATCATTATTTGGTCGAATAATGGTTCGGCTGAACAAGTATTCAACCGAATAATTATTCGGCCGAATCATTATTCGGTTGAATCTTTATTCGGCTGAATACTTGTTCGGCCGAATCATTGTTCAGCATATAAGGTCGACTGTGACCATATTTCTTCATTTTTTCCGTCGAACGTTCTGTAGGGCCCTGATTTTGTCGACCCCGACCCTGCTTGCTGTTGTGACGTCGCCGACTCTATTGCTTCGATGTCGTCGACCTGTTGCTTCGACGATGCCAGCTGCGACTCTGCCCTGCTTTTTTCCATCGTGCCACCCCTCTTTCCACCACCTTCTTGACCTGCTACTTCGACGTCGCCAACTACGACTCTGCCCTGATTTTTTCCATCGTGCCACCCCTCTTTTCGCCACCTTCTTGATGTGGGGCGCGAAGGCTGATTCACGGCGTTGGGCGTGGACTTTGAAAGCATCCATTTCACCAGGAAAATTTCGGTTGTAGCTTGGTTCTTTTCTCATTTTACTTGTTTTTGTTGATTTTTTTGGTGTTCTAATTAGTGGTATCATTGGTAGTAGATCGACGTTCGGCTTCGCTTCTTTGGCAGGAGATCGACGTTCGGCTTCGCTTCTTTGGCAAGAGATCGACATTTGACGTTTGGTGTTCGGCGTTCGGCTTCGCTTCTTTGGCAGGCGTTCGACATTTGGCATGAGACAACCCTTCCTAGTAAACCTGCTTGATCCTGAGGTGAGTAAATTCTGTGAAATTCTACTCTATAATTAAAATGAAATCTTAATATTTCTGTACAATGACATGATTTACTTTAGATACTCTGTGGATAAGGACAATAGGAAAATGGAACAACTTTGTTAAAAAAAATACCCCTTAATGTATTTTCAATAAAGCCGCTTGATAACCCTGTATTTCTGGTGAATTTCAAAAGAAATTTTATTTTCTCTACCAGCATGGCATTTGACCATCTTCCGGCCAATAAAAATGTGTTATCCTGTCGTATTGTTTTATTTTATTGGTATTACTCATTAAAGTATTGGATACATGCCTTGCATTCCTCCGTTTAAGCTAAATGATTATACCGATACTGTTTAATCCTTTATGTCTAGTTTATTTATCTTCATGAGTATTTGTGTACAAGATGCAGACCTATTCAATGGTTTTTCACTAGTATGGTTGGTCATAGGGTTTTCTTTGAAATAAAAATTCACAGTTGAAAACTTCTGTATGAACCGTGTGATAATACACGCCTTGGTTATACATTGCATATAAATTTTGAATATATAAAAATATTAACGGTATAAATCACAGATGAAACTCAATCCTACCGGTAATGGTTATCATGATTATTTGATTTTCTTTATACAAACTTCGTAAAGATAGTTAGCATTAGATATAGATTCGGATAGTTTGCTATAGGATATTCACAAGAAAAATTTACTTCTTTGAACTTATTTCTTTGTCGCCTATAGGCAGATTAGAGCGATTTTTCCTTGAGAAAACCTTTTAATCAGAAAAAAGATATTGTAATTAAAGCTTTCTGTTATACTCATCTTGATAAAATATGGGTTTATCGTTCTCATTTTATGCAGTTAGAAAATTATCCAAGATTACTATGCTAAGGGTTTTAAGGGACTAAGTTCCTTGTTCATATTTTACTTCTATTTATCTCTGTACAACCTGCGGCTATTTAATTGGAAAATGCATAACATTGTCAGTAAAACAATTGGAGTCACGTCAACTTCAAGTGAAAGGTTGAAAAGGAGGACGGATAGGTAGAAAGATATAAATGCAAATGACCTTTGGGATGCCTATAGAGACATGGTATCGACATTTGGCAGAGGTTAGGACAACCTACGTTTTAGTAGGAACTGTAGAAGCGTGTCGGAAAACGGGTAAGTAATGTAGTGTTAAACCATAGGATTAGTTAGTATGTTATATTACCTTGGCAGGGTTCAAGTTATGCCTAAGTCACCTTGCATTGCTTGTTGGGCTTAATTAATACCCCTTTTAAACTTATGTAACGTCTCTCAACTAGGAATTAGAATGTTGATTTTGATCGGACACCTTACTTGGAAAACAAGGTACCTGCACAAAGAAATTGAAATAGTCAAACTCTTTTTCTTTTACATTTAGTATTTCAGAAAGTCAATACAAGAGCTTGGATTTGAGACTTACCCTGATTGAAGAAAAGATTAGGATCAAAAACCTTGGAAATCTGCAAAATACACATTTGGTAGTTGTTAGCAATAATTGCTAAGTAAGGACATTCCATCTTATACCCTTCTCAAAGGTTAAGAACACTTGAAGAGTATTGAGAGTTGTTTTTCAATTAAAAGGAAAAGGTAAAGAGTTTTGATAATAAGTGTATTAGATAATGGAGTATTGAAATTCCTATAAAATGCCATCTCATGCGATGGAGTTAAAGCTTAGGAGGTGAATACAAAAAGAAAGAAAACAAAAAAAATCTTGTTTGTGGCTACAGGTTTGGCTCCAAAAGAGGTTATGCTTGCTGTTGTAAAAGTGATAAATTTAGAAATATGTTAAGGCTAGTATAGAAACCACCATATTTATTTATTTATTTTTACTTATTTTAAAATATTTTATCCATCATATAACCCTCAAACAAACAAAAATATTTTAGACTGCAAATGTCAGAAATAGAAGAGGGATTTAGTGAGAGTCTAATGCAGTATATTCAATTTTATAGTAATAAACTATGGGATGAAGTAGCTCAGAAGACTGAAATTGTTGGTACCCGATTCAATTTATACCAGATACGTCTCTAGTCAACATCAAAATTGGGCCTGAACTGATTCATCTGCTTTATTTTTCCCATATCACATGTTTGGCTGAAACAATGCATTTTCTACTTGAAACTTGCAACTTATTATCAATAATTTTTAAAATTATCCATGTTTTTATCAGAAGCTGCAAGACTTTGTTCCTTTTTGGCTATTTGATCTTGTAAGTCCTAAATTGTAAACTTACTTTCCTCCAAGGTAACATTCAATCTATCAACCTTCTCTTTCTGCAAATACCTTGTGGTAGAACTTGTGCAAATACCCCGAAAGCATGTAATGGTAGATGCCAAGTGGTAGTAATTGTCCCTCTCGTTATGGTATGTTGTTACATCGCCGGGGTGCTACTATGTGGGAAAATATTCAGCAGGATTTTTCATATGCCATGGTTCAATATTTGGGGGAAGAGCCTATAGGTTATATAGGGATGCTAAAATGACTTACACTCTGAGCCATCCTACCAATCCCACAAATTATCCTTTGTATATAGTTGATGAAATGGGTTAATATGTAATGAGTCTAAATTTTGAGCCTATGGAAATTTATAATAATTTTAATAATTAAATTATAAGCTTGACCCAATCGTTTTTTGGAATATGATTTTTTCTCGAGCTTGCTCTAAGGACAGTTCTAGGGCATGTGTATTTTTCATTTTCCCTATTGGTACCCACCACTCTTTCTCTTTAAAGTTAGAATTTGAATGTTTCCATAATGTGGTTTAGTATGAGGCCTTGGTGTTGGACCTTTAATCTACTAGGAATATGGGATTTAAGATGTCGAAGATGATGAGAGATTTTTGCCTGGTAATAAGGTGAAAAATCAATGCCAAGCCAAGCATCCAATATTGAGGTAGTACACAAATAAAATATAGGATCTGTTTTATTATTATTATATTTTTATGCTCTAAATTTGGTCTATGTTCCCTGGCTGGAAATCATAGGGAATATGTTATAGTTGTCTTTGCATCACTTTTAAATATGCCTACCATTGACCATTTGAAGTACTGTGTGCACATCATGTATAGACCCTCAATTCCTGATAATATTAAGCATTGGCTAGTTTTGAAAGACAACAAGAAGAGAAATAATTTAATTCTTATTATAGATGAATTTATGGGATGGAAATATATGTTGCTCCAAACAATCGTGACATGTACAAATAACAATTTTATACTAGCATAATTGGTGGTCAGGTTCTCATTCAGCTAAAACAATAACAAATTTCATGCTTATAGTGCATAGAACACCTTCTCAACACTTAATTAGTAGTTAGCATAGATGCACCAAGTATCTTCTACCTTCAAGTAGGTCATCGAGAAATTCCATGTTGGACTTATGGACTTAATTATTAGAAATGGAGTAAACAATAATAGATTTCATGCTTATAGTGCATAGAACACTTTCTCAAAACTTCATTAGTAGTTAGCATAGATGCACCAAGCATCTTCTACCTTCGAGTAGGTCATCGAGAAATTACATGTTGGACTTATGGACTTAATTATTAGAAAGGGATTAAACAGTAACAGATTTCATGCTTATAGTGCATAAAACACCTTCTCAAAACTTCATTAGCATACATGCACCAAGTATCTTCTACCTTCGAAGGGAGTAAACAATAACATGTTTCATGATTATAGTGCATAGAACACCTTCTCAAAACTTCATTAGTAGTTAGCATAGATGCACCAAGTATCTTCTACCTTCGAAGGGAATAAACAATAACAGATTTCATGCTTATAGTGCATAAAACACCTTCTCAAAACTTCATTAGTAAAGTTGTTGTTTCATAAGTACAAATCATAACAAGACTTACTCACAATCTTTATCTTGTCTTATATAACATAACATCTTTCTCTGGGAGATTAGGTTAAATGTTTAAATATCAAAACATGTAAAATTTGAATATGTTATGAGTCGATAGTTGTGTAAATGTAGACATCTTATCAAATGGAAAGAGAGGGGTATTTGAGGCAAAAGCATAGGAGGTCATCACGGTCATTAGGAATTGGTGTCTCGTCTGATAATCAAAGGTTGTCGGCTTCACCTCGGGATTCAAGCTTGTTGTATAGTTCACATTCATCTGATCACCAGTTAGGCCAAAGGGGTACAGATGATTCCCCTATATCTTCTATGGGAGAACGTCGATATTGACCTTCTGTTGGTATGAACATTTATGTTTTAATACATGTATCAATTGTAATTTTGTGTGTTCAAAAAGTTTGTACATGTTTACACACAATTGTGTTTGTCTTTGAAGCAGAGCAAGGTTCAGAAGAGGCTTGTAATTATACACAGAGGGACAAAGGTCGAGCAAGGAGGACAAATGTTGAACCAGATGTGGGTGTAGAGCAAGGTTCAGAAGAGGCTCGTAATTCTACACAGAGGCACGAAGGTCGAGCAAGGAGGGAATATGTTGAACTAGATGCGGGTTGTACACCCATAAAAACCTATCCATATGATTTACCTGAGGAGCTTCCATGGGAAAGTGGTGTTCAACAAACGACCCTTGAAAGTTGTAGATATCACTCACTATGACAAGTTGCAACATGATCTTTCTAGTTTGGATCTCTCTCCAGAGATAAAACAAAGTCTAGAGATTGTTTTGCGGTCATTGCAAAAATTCATTGAGGTATATGAGGATCTCAGACCAACTACGGATGGTTTTGTTGACTTGATGCGGAGGAGAAAGGCACAAGTGATGGGTCCGTACAAGTGGGTTGTTGTGAAGGAGAGAGTGACCAAAGAACAAGCCAATTCAATTTTTAACTTCAAAGAAGGCCTAAAGCGAAAAATGTTTAAAGTGCAATATTTCAAGCACCCTGAACTTTCACATCTATTATATGATCGGTTCCTTGCAGCCTATGGTCGGTTGCCATGGAATGATGAGGTTCCTAATTATTTCGCTAGATTTTTTTATGCAGAGTTTTTATTAAATATGAAGCCAGACGATACCGATATTCATTCTAGATTTTATGGAGTTGGAAAGGGGTGAATATATGATCGAAATGGTGCTCTTAGAGATCCCACAACTTTTCAAACTCCACCCCAAATATCTCGCCCAACCAGGCTTGTGACTTTAAAATCGAATATGGAGCCCACATCCAAACTTGGGACAACTGCAAGGGATTCTGTTGCCAAAGGTTTAACGTCGACATTTGTAGGAGTTGATGTGGGATTGGTTCGAGAGAGGGCTCGAGCCACTATTCATCAAAAGTTTGTTTACAAAACGAATGATGAGGTAGATGCAATGAGCATTGAATATCTTAGGGATTATGCTAAGGTTTGTCGCGATACAACTTCGGATGTCCTGACACATGACACATCGATTATAGGAGAGGTCTATTGTTTATGTACATACAATCTATTTAAGTTTTATTCATTTTGAATTGAACTTTTTGTTACATTATATCTATGACATTATGTATTTTTTGATATATAGTAATAAATACATTACGTATTTAGTATATTTGAACAATGTTCTTTTTGAAACTTTGAGCAATGATTCCATTGTTGCTACCATTCGATTTATTGAGGTGCTTGGTGCCACAAAATTGTTTTAATTTCCCTACGAGCAGCTTGGATATCATAATTTCTTGATTTTCCAAATGAAGATAATGCAGTTCTTACATTTTCTATTGCATTCTTCCATGTCTTTTTTGTTACAGCATCTTGAAAACGCAACAACTTTGTGGCACGTTTCAATTTTTGTGTTTTATCAACCCATGTAGGATTTGAACTTGTGCCATCACTGAATGTTGTTCAAAATATGACTTGATTGTGTTACTGACATGATCTTTGACTGTTCGACTAGTGATCAGGTTCCCGAGCTCTTCTCGTACAACAAAAACTTCACAATCCTCTAGCTGATTTCCACCCCTTCCAACCCCACCGCAGCTTCTAATTATACTTGAAATGAGAGAGGGAAAAGTGTCATGTCTTGAGTGATCAGTATCGTGAGGGGGCACAGGGTCATGTGATTCTTGATCATAATGATGTGATGGTTGACCATAATCTATCCCTACATAATCAAAATTCATGTGAAGAGAATTTCAATCAGAAATGCACTATGCAAGGAGGTTAATTTTAAGGCACCAAATTGAAGTGTTTTGAAATGCGAAAGACACAAATGCAACTCAAGGATTTAATTTGTCCATCATCATAATATTTAAATTTGATTGTCATTGTGAATTTCATGGCATTAATGTGATAACATTAGCATTATTATATTATTGTTGCACTAACTCATATGCATAGCATACACACACTCATTATTCTTTGATTTGTAAGCTCCTAAATTTGATTATCGAATTGATTATAATTCCTTATTATGGCACTATAAGGAAAAAATATAACTTTTCCCTACATTCACGCACACAAAAAGTTGGTACAAGAATTCAAAATACATTAAAAACAAGAAAATTGTTTGTAATTTGAATTCAAAATAACTAAATATGTATTTAACTTGAAATTGTACATTTAGCTTGAGAATTGTTAGTAAAATTTGAAAATCAAGTATATGTATTTAACTTGATAATTGTTAATAATTTGATAGTTGTACATTTAACTTTAAAATAGCTAATAACTTGAAATTTGTTACATGGAAATTAACAAATTGAAAATTGCCAGTGACTTGAGACTTGGAGCTCACATGAGGCTATACAAATAATTTTTGTAGTTACTTATTATGGTACTATAAGGAAAAAAATATAACTTGTCCCTACATTCATGCATAGAAAAAGTTGGTACAAGAATTGAAAATACATTAAAAACAAGAAAATTGTCTATAACTTGAATTGAAAATAACTAAATATGTATTTAACTTGAAATTGAAAATTGCTTGTGACTTAAAAATTATCCATTTAACTTGAAAATTGTTACAAATTATTACACATTGTTATGTATATTTATAAGGACAAGATTTGATTTTTTTAGTGCATATTTAATATATTATGATATAAACATACCACATAGCACATACCAAATCTAATTAGATCAATGATAGGAAGAATTTGAGATTTGACAAAATCTACAACCCTTTCATTGTCATTGAATCTTCAAACTATTACATAATTATCACAATGTTCATTTTTATGTTGTCATTGTATTTTCCAACTACTACACAACTATCAAAATGTTCATTTTATTTGATCATGTCATAGAAATTTCCAACTACTACATAATTATTACAATGTTCATTTTATTTGTTGTCATTGAATTTTGCAACTACTACATAACTATCAAAATGTTCATTTTATTTATTTTCAAATTGAATTTTTCAACTAATACATAACTATCCACTTAACTTGAAAATTGTTACAAATTTTGAAATATAAATAACATATAACTTACTATAAGGAAAAAATTATAACTTATCCCTACATTTATGCATAGAAAAAGTTGGTACACAAATTGAAAATACATTAAAAATAAGATAATTGAATTTTCCAAGTGCTACATAATTATCACAATGTTCATTTTATTTGTTGTCATTGAATTTTACAACTACTACATAACTATCAAAATGTTAATTTCATTTGTTTTCAAATTGAATTTTCCAAGTAATACATAACTATCACAATGTTCATTTCAAATAAAATGAGGGCTCTAAAATGAAACATTAATAGTTATTTCAATCAACAAATGTTGAGACTTGGAGCTCACATGAGACTATACAAATAATTTTTTAACTAATAACAAAACAAGAATTGAAACTTGAAATTGTTAGTAACTTAGAAAATTGAAAATAGCTAAATATGTACATTTTAACTTGAAAATTGTTAGTAACTTGGAAAAGCGTACATTTAATTTGAAAATTGTTATTTTAAAGTTTGAAAATTGTACATTTAACTTGAAAAAATTTAATAACTTTAAAATTGGATTCAAGTGTACAGTTAACTTGAAAATTATTCTATTAACATTGAAAGTCACTTGAAAATTATCCATTTAAATTGAAAATTGTTACAAATTTTGAAATATAAATAACAAAGTTAAGAAATAAATAAGAATCTCATTACAAACAAAATAGTGAATAAATTCTTAGGAAATAATTAATTTAAAAAAAAAAATGTTACTAATTTTGTAATCTAAATAACAAATGGTTAATAATCTTATTACAAACAAAATATAATAAGGCTAAGATCAAAAAATAGTTAGTAATAGATAACTAATTATTAGAGAAATATAAAATATGACATTTAAATTAGTTAGCATGTAATTAAAAAATTACCATGGTTGTCTTCCATTGGAATTTGTTGCACCAAAGGTGCATCTTCTTCTTCTCTCAACCTCGCTCTTTGTTGCCTCATCCTTTCTCTATTCTGTTCATGCTCTTCATCACCGTTTTGTTCACGAGCATACTTCCTTTGTCGTTTTCTTTTACTCCCCATCAAGCTTGAATGACAACAAACAAAGATTTCTTCCAATTGTTATAACAAACAAGAAAATGTTAATATGGAATTTGAAGTAGATCTACAAAGAACTTCCTACATGTGTAATGAAATCTAATTGAACAACATGAAATTCTCATAGCTCTAATTGAAATCAAACTAACAATGATTTAAACAAGTGTTGTTGGGAAATTGTTTAGTGGTTATATAGAGGTTGGTTGGTGTTTTTACGTGGGAATGGTAGTTGGACAAAATTAATTGTCCAACTCCTTTCCCAGGATCTTTTTTATTTTTTTGTTTACACAGACAATCCCTCGATCGAGGTTTTTTTTTTAAACCTCGATCGAGGGCTTGAGGAGACCTCGATCGAGGTTTACGTAAAACCCTCGATCAAGGTCTCTTCAAGCCCTAGATCGAGGTATTTTAAAAACCTCGATCGAGCTGATACCTCGATCGAGGGCCTTAAAAACAGGCCCATAGCCCTTTTCTCTACAGAAGGAAAATTGTGTATGCCTTTCAGGGGCTTAAACTATGTCATTAAATGCACATTAATGGGCGGACTTGATATCGTTGGATTCATCAATGAATCCTCTATCCATGAACATATAATTTACTACGAATTTTTATCTTCTTATGTCATTCTTTTTTAAATTTATGCTAAAGCTTAAGTTATGGTCACTAGTCGGTGTCATGCCTCTTTCACGGTCGGTAGCATTTTAGTCATGCTCCATTCACGAGCTTTTTGAAGACTCAACCCTACAGTGTTTTTAACTTGAACGAACCATTATTGCTAAGTTCTTCAACAATATAAAGTCCCAACCAACCAGTCTCCATCTTTTTAGGTTTGCCTTTTATTCGACTGTTATATAGAAGTACTAAGTCACCAAATGAGATATCCTTCCTTTTAATATTTATGTCGTGCCATGGTTTTTGTTGTAATTTTTTAACTTCTTGATGGTGGATAGAAAGAATTCTTTGTTCTTCTAACTTCTGCAGATCAAACACTCTATCTTGTGTATCTTGAACAGTGTCTAGGTGCAATACTTGATCAATGACTGGAGCTTGTTTCTTGAAGTGTAGAGGGATGACTGCCTCTTGATTGTATACTAACTTGAAGGGTGTCTAGCCTGTCAATTTCTTGTATGTTGTTCTGTATGCCAATAGGAATACAAGTATTTTTTCATCCCAGTCATCTTTGTCAATATTGTAGATTTTTTTAGGCCTTTTGTCAATGTTTTGTCAAATGATTTGACTGCTCCATTCGACTGTGGATTATAAGCTGAACTTTTATGATGATTGACCATAAATTTCTTTGAATAATACATCGATAGTATTATTGATCAAATGTGTGCCTTGATTGCTGATTAAAGTGGGTGGGCATCCAAATCTTGTAATTATGTTTTCATAAATAAATATGGTAGCAACTTCACTAGTACAAGCTTCGACCAGTTCTGCTTCATCTCACTTAGTTACTGTGGTGATAATATACAGTGCACCCATCTAATGACCAGTGGTTTGGAAGGATCCGACGAATTCGATTTCCCATATTTTAAACAGAAGACTCGGGTTGACAGAGATGAGGGGCATATCATGTTGACACAATGGTCGACCCATGCGCTAGAATTTGTCGCATTTACTCGCATATGCTTTACAATATTTATTCAATGAAGTCCACCATGGTACAAATTGTAAAATTTTCCTGGCAGTATGTTGACATAAAAATGACCTCCTGTAGGCCGCAAATGTGCTTCTTCTATTATAGATTCTTGTTTGTGGTTGAGATTACATCGACGGAGTATGTTGTCTGGGCCTAGCTTGTATAGATATCCGTTCATTAATGTGTAAGGAACTGCTTTCGTTGTTGGGGCCTGACCCTCTTGTAGAAATTCTGCAATATCTACTAATTCAGTTCGCATGGCCTTGACTCTGAAAAGGTGGGCATTAGGAAGATTGTCATATATTACAACCAAGTCCTCAGCATTTTCTATGTGGGAAAGGTGGTTGGGTCCAACATTCGACTTGCCTGGTCGGACTAATATTTCAAATTTGAATTCTTGGAATAAGAGAAGCCATCGACATACCCGACCATGATGAAACACTTTAATTACCAAGTATTTAATTGCCCGGTGTTCGGTGAAGAAAATGAATGTGTTAGCTAACAAGTCATGTTAGTATTTTTGTAATATGAAGATCATGCCTAACCCTTCATGTTCGGTAGTCGAGTAGTTTCTTTTTACTTTATTTAATTTCTAACTAGCGTATGCTTTTAGGCAATTGATCTCATCATCTCCTGGGTGAGTGAGTATTGCATCGAATACAATACCCAACACATCGATGTGGACATGAAATTTCTTCGAACAATCCGAGAATCTGAGTATTGGATCTTCTACCAATTTTCTTTTCAACAGCTCAAATGATTCTTCACATTATAGTGTCCACTTGAATTCAATATTTAATCTGAGTAATTCTTACAGAGGGAATGTCATGTCTGAGTAATGTCATATGAACTTCCTATAATATCCAGTATGTCCTAGCAAAACTTTGACCTACTTAGAGTTCACTGGGGGTTTCAGATCAAGAATGACTTTAAATTTTGCTAGGTCCACTTTAATGCCTTCTTTACAAATGACATGACCCAACAATACTCCAATAGGCATGGAAAAAATGCATTTCTTTATGTTTAAGGACAACTACATTTGTTGACATCTTTCTAACATCATTTGAAGCCACTCTACATGGTCTCTAAGCATTGTGCTTGTTTAGTCGTCGAAGTAAATAGCCATTGTTTTGTACAAGAATTTTTGAAATGCTTTAATGATGATTCAAGAGAAAACACTTGGTGCATTCTTCAATCCAAAAGGCATGACCTTGTATGCAAACAATCCAAATTCACAGACAAATGTCGTTTTATGGTTATATTATTTTTCTATCTGTACCTAATTGTATCTAGATAATCCATATGTAAAGGAGTAACACTTATGACCAACAACTTCATTAATAGTTTTGTCGATGAATGGTGTTGAAATTGGATCTGTAAGTGTAACTCTGTTCAAGCCTTTGAAGTCTACACATATATGCAAATGCTTGGGGTCACGATTCTTTGGTTTAACGACCATGGCGATGGCCCATTTAGACAGATCTACAACGTATATGATACCAACAGCCAACATGTTTTCAATTTTTTTCTTCACTATGCCTTTGTATTTGTGGGATAACTTGTAAGGTCGCTTCTTTAGAGTTTTTGCTTCAGGCATTATGTTGATCTTTATTTCTCCCATTTCTTGTACTAATATTTTCAAGTCTTTATAGTCACGAACACAGATGTATTGATACTCTTTCAATAGGTATTTTATTTCTGCATTCTGCTACTCTGACCAGTAGTCACCTATTTTTTCCATCTTAGGCTTCCATCGATCGATATGTCGACTTCTTTTATTTTTATTTCAGCATCCATCTATTTTGGTGCTTTTGATTCATCAATTGGTTGGTCTCCTTCCTTAAATTTTGTGAAGGACTGAGGAAAATCTTTGTGCTCATCATCTCCTTCTTTTTTCTAGGTGGATATTTTTAAGACTAAATTTATTGGTTGAGTTATGTGGGCATGATTTATTTTCCATCAAAATATTTTTTCAAAGGTGTGCTCATTCTCTAGATCTAGTCAAGCTGGAAGATGGACCGACTATTTTTGTGTAGCCATGATTATGTTGCATTCTTATATGGGTCGGTTAGTTTCTTTGGTTGTACTGACTGGTTTATTTGAAGGTTTTCTAAATTGTTTTATTTCTTGGACCACTTCTCTTAAGCATTCTTCTGCAGTGGAGAATAAAAAATCCTTGACAATGAAAATTTCTCTTCTTTCTTCTTCCATCTTGTACCAATTGTCAGGAAGGTCATCTAACATGCTTGGGAACAAATGGAGCCCTACTCTTTCATCCCGGTACCCAATCCTTTTCCACTCTTTTGCACAATTTTTTATGTGCACAACGGGGCCTAATCCTTGGATCAACTTTTGAATTTGTACTTGAGTTGTTAAATTTTCCCTCCGAATCTTTCAACTAAATATGATGAAGTGATCGTTCAAGTTTGCATGCACAATTGATGGGTGTCCCACCATCTAGTCACTTGTCCCATGAAAGTCTCGACTAGGATTTATAATTGGCCTTATTCTCCAACATTCTTAAAAACCTCTTCTACATGAGTCAAAGGTGATTCTCGTTCTTTGTATCGTAGGGGAGGTAAATTAGTTGGTTCGCTTTTTGTCATCACAAGGGTCGGGTATTCCCTTGTTCTTTTAAAAAAAAATTGGAAGGACAAATATTGCGAAACACTTATGTGTTGGTCGAATAGGGATGAGCTCAAGTGAACAACATTCTCTTCCATGTGCTTTTTAATTTTGTATTTTCCAGTCGTAAAGCTTAGAGTTGGAATTTTGATCAACGGACATGGGCGACCCCAAGTGAATTTATCCATATTCATTAGGTTCAATTAAGTCTTTGTTATTTTGCATAAGTTGATATAATCTTCTTATATATGCATCATGGCCATCTGGTTCTGCCCATGGTTTTTCTTGAGATGGATAGATATGAATAATAACCTTTTTTCCATCTCTCTTGAGTTTTATTCTATCTTTTTCAAGAGAGATAAAATATTCATCTTTCTTCCCCACGGTCGATCGACCAGTGCAAGGAATGATTTGACTCCTTGCTTTGGTTCGATTACTTCAAAGTCAATTTGTATGTTGATACCCATGATGTCAATGTTAATGTTTTTCCAGACTCCAATGGGATTGATTAGACCTTGGTGAGCTAATTTAAGGTATATTCTCGACTCCAACAACTATGGTCGACCAAGTCGTTCCCACATTGATCTTTTCATTATGTTATCCTATGAACCGAAGCCAAGGACGACTTGCGAGATACAATATCCGTCGACTTTGTGGTTGACCAATGGGCCGATATCAATTTTTTCCTTCTGGTTAAGACGCCATAGATTTTTAGCCATTTTTTCATTGCTTATGCTATTCCTTATGATATACATTAAATAAATGAGCCTGGCGGTAGCTTCTTCCCTCATAAGAAGTTGTAACAATTCATTAAGAATTCTATTATTAGATACTTCATTTTCTTCTTCATGTGTTAACTCTTCAAAGATTTTTGAAAAATTATTAAATTTTTCTTTCTTCTTGTGCAGATTTGGATATTTATCGGTCTTATTTTGAATCTTTGTAATTTGAGGAATATCGTCTCCAATCCTTGTGTCATGCCTTGTAACAATTTGCAAGTTTTTATGATTCAAAACTTCATACTTGGGAAGACCAAACAAGACGTTAATATTATTTTTATTATTAAGATTTTCAAGCATGATGGGGAATTATTCTAAGTTATGCTCTTCCACACCACATTTTGTACAAAACTTGAGGTCCATCCTATCTTTACAGGGATAGTCGTGGCTCAAGTGTTCTTCATTGAAGCATACATAATAGCGAGATTTCCCTTAACCAAAGGAGTAGTTTCCTCAGTTATTGTTGTATATTCCTCGACCATTATAGTTACCCCGATGGATGTATCTATTATTACGTTGGTCATTTTGTTTGGAGTCTCAACCTCTTTGATTATTTTGCTCAACGATATGTGCTTGATAAATTGTCTGGTAGTTCGTCTTACTCTTAATATTCTTGATACATTCTGCATTGGTGTGTTGTGTCGTTCAACAAATGCCACACCATTTGGTTTTAATGTTATCTTCATTATATGGACATGCAACAATTGAGTGAGGCTCACTTTCGCATATGTCGCAGTAATGAGTTGTTTGAGCAACTCATAAATATTTTGGTCGTCTTTCTTCGAGAAAGATTCGAGGTTCTTCATGAAGTCTTCTTCCCTCTGGATATGGTCTTCTCTCTTTGTGAAATTTTCTTTTGTCACCATGAGACCGTATATCATCGTATCGACAATGGTCTTTAGTATGGCCTTCCATTGAGCATGTCGTGCACCATAATTCATTGTATCTTTGAGCAAGTTGTTGAAGAGATCTCTGCATGATTTCTATTTTTTATTCAAGTCTTATGTCGACAGGTCCAACTGAAAAATTCTATGTTCAACTTGAATTTTAAAGTTTTCTTTAAAACATCATCGTATGTTGTAAATTCATGTAGTAGCAGCGATGTTTTAATTCTTGGATGCAAAACTGCAACAAAGAACTGAATCATGACTGACTTGTCCATTTTGGATGGCATCTGGCTAAGCAAATCTTTAAATCTTTTGTGGTATTCACACACTAATTCACCCAGTATTTGCTTAATTTATTTTAGTTTATGATTAACCAGATGCTTGCTATCCTCATTCTTGAATAAGTCTAGGAAATTTTCCTTGGTCTCTTTCTTTGTTTTCGCTCCATCTTCAATGAATTTCATGTACCATGTAAGTTCTCTTTTGTGAAGACCACCTGCAAACTGTGCAATCTGTTGGTTTTCATCATCAATAAGATTAGCTTTCCAAAGGGTTTCACAGACAAACCAATGTTTCTTCAGGTCTTCACCTCCTTCATAGATAGGGGTATGTGTTGGGTTAAAATTATGTTATTTAATTCTCCAATAGTTAAATGTCAACCCGGGGGCTCGTAGGCTTGTGAGGTGCAAGCACTATGTGTGCAAGACTAAATCTAGATTATGCTAACCTAATTACAAAAGGTGAGGACTCTTTATGAAACCGATTAATATCCCTAAAGGTTTTTAATGGAAATATTGGGGCTCAACCAAACTACATGAAAAACAATGTAATGGCTCAAATGTAGTTTGTTGTATGGGTGCTACATTTCCAATATCCATTGTCAACTAGCAGAAGTGTCTTTTAAAGAGTTCCCAAGCATCAAAAGAAAATACACACATGAGTTAATGAAATGAACTATCAAACAATAAAGGATTCTAACTTAACATTGGACTATGGGACATAAGTCTTGAGTCTTCATTGGTCCTCGAATAGTGTTTGGGCACACAAAGCAAATTGTAGAAAGTAAATCGCAGGAAATGAATTGCAGAAAAGTAAACCTACTTAAGAGTACTCTTCCTAAACTATGCAATTGCAAAGGCCTACACCAAACTTGCACATAAAAGAAACAATAAATGATTTTTCAAACCAGAACACACCAAAAACATTTTAAATATGAAAGTGAAACATATGTACACACAGGAAAGTGAAATAGGCTCGGGAACTTCTCTCTCTCTTAATAATGTGATATCTTAATGCAAGGGTATGAGTTATAGTTATGAGAGAAAAGTTATTACAATGATGAAGGAAAATGAATCTGAATAGAACATTTAGTAATATTATGTTGCGGAAATTACAGATGCATTCTGAACAGAGTATGATTAATCGTTTATTGCAGAGCTAGAGGTTCCCAAATGCTTACATAAATTACTCTTTCTAATATTGAATCACATACTTTAGAAAGAGAAACATAGTTGCACAATGACAATGTATTTATGGCGAATGAATGGGTGGAAAACACACTAATTAGAAGAAGTTAATATATGAAGGACAGATTTAATGTAAAGTAATGAAAACTATAGGAAATGTGGTATGAAAGACAGAGATCATAGCTGGTAATAATTTTGCTTTCCTATAGAAAACAACATGCTGCAAAGTGAAATCAATACATGAAACAAAGTTAAATCGATTAACCTAAGCAAATGATAAACACAAAATAATGTAACTAACAAAAGAGAACTAATAAAAGGTGTAGAAATAATCCTGAGTAAAGGGGGCCCTCCTCCACCATAATTATGCTACCAAATTGTTCAACTACTGGGAATTATTAGCACATCATATGCAGCAAAATCTTCTCCATTAATTTTCAAAATAGGATTTACAATACTCTCATTCTCTTAATAATTTTATCCAATATAATATTGGCTTCTCTCCCAAAACTATGAATCTTTATTTATACATGAAAAATCAAGGGGAAATGATAAAATCGAATCCCCCACACTCAAAAAATCGGATATGCCAATTTTAGGCAAAATCCCCCAAATCTACGTTTTTTGTGTAATTTGGGAAGATTGGAATTAAAGCGCCCCCCTTATCTCTCAAACCAAAGTAGATATGGTGAAAATTCCCTCTCGCTATTTAATTCGGTGGTTTCTAATAAAAACCCATGTCTCAAAATATTTAGATTCGCCTCCATCTGCATGAAAATCGAGGCGCAATATGGTTGTCTGGAAAAATTGCTGCTAAAAATATGGGTTTGACTAGAATGTTGAACAAGCCTTGGAGCTCCGCACGCGTGATATGGGTGCAATCCAATGGACATATAACCATGCTAGAGACATATTTTACCAAATCCAAGTGGTGTATTTTCATTCGGCACCCCGCAACTATCTCAAACTACTCCAACTACAAGTTTCTGGAAAACTTGTAAACACTGGGAAAAACTTGTAAACATTGGGAAAAACCTGTAATTAGTTGTTCTAGATAAAATACCAAGTATAATAATCTTTAACTCATTAAAAATGAAGGGAAACAACCATGAACTAACCACTGAGGTCTAAAAGAGCATAAAATGGCAATTTATGAGATATTATGACAAATGGAGTGATAAGGGAATGGAAAACAAAGTAACAATGATAAAATGGATGTCTACAAATGATGATGACGGCGACATGATGGTGACAAATTGGTGGCCCAACAGTATGGATTGGATGAGGGAAATCCATTTTGACATAATTTCAATTTTTTTTATTGCTTACAGGGGGTGAATGTGCAATTATAAACAAACTTACTTCTTTATGTTGATTTTATATACTTACTTCCATTTGGTGGTTTTTATACCAAGACAGTCTAACTTCTTATATAGAATCCCCATCGATAGGTTGAATCTTCAATATACTAGGATCTTCAATGAATAACATTGTTGGTAGGGGGTACCTCCACATGGTCTGAATAGAATAAATTAAAAGTGTGTATTCCGAACTCTAGTGTGAAGGTAATCCAATTACCATGGGGTGATCACTAAATCATCAGTTTGTTTGTAATTCATCCACATTGATCTAGTCAAATCCATATGATGTTTTCACCAGGTCCAAGTCTTATATGTCGCTCGACAATTTGTATAATACTCAGGCCGGTTGCCATGATCATCGGTACATAATCGACAAGAGTCGAAGCAATAGGAATTGTAATATGCAAGGACTGTGGGGTCAACACCATCACATGTGATCATTCCATCGATTTCTACACCTCACCCTTTCTTTCATCTAGTCGACTTTCCCTCAATTTAGATAGGTCTTTTGGCTACTTGACCATCTCGCACTGTTTCTTCATGCTTCTTATTTCACACAATGGACTTGCAATGTACCTTAAATTTTCATGTCTCTTAAATCTCTTTCAATTTGATGATTATATGTTTTTTGTTTGTGACTAGTCAGATATTTGTTTCATCGAGACGGACTTGGAGACCTGAATCCTACTGAGCAATTGGAATGGGTCCAGCATCGAGACTCATTTATTTAGAAAATATTCCCACTAGTGCTCATTGACAAATTCTTCCTAGTCTTTTTTCTTTTGTTCCCAATTTGAGCATGCATTGCGGCCTAATAGAGGTCAAGGGTCGACTATGTGATCAGATCCTTTTTCAATTAGGAATTTGTATAGCATAGTCAGAATTAAGACGAAAAAGGATACATGGAAATCATTGTAAAATATGGTTCTAATTTCATCGAGTGAGGTTCTTTCTTCAATGGATTTCTCTTCACAGTAGTTGTCTTATCAAACCACTCATACAGATTCATCCTTCATCCATTGTAGAGCTTATGCATTAACAATCTCTCATTTTGAGGGTCGATTTTGCTCATGAATTCGATCGACCAATTTCTTTATCTCCTGAGGTACAACTTCCATAAATTTTTCATGTGATTCAATGAAAAAAAATTCTCTGGCCTTAGCAATTGTCAACTTGTTCCTCTTAGCATAATTCTAGATGTAATTTGCTATCTTTCAATTCCGCCATTCTCTAATTTCCTCCTCACTTACCATTTATGTAGAATTGATCATCTTTTTGTCTCGATTTAGTACTACCAGCAACAGAACCAATGTTGTAATCTAAGGGATTACATGAGGTTACCAGTAGCATAACAATACATAAAAAGATACAATATATATACATGCATATAGGTACGATAAATAATACAAGTAATGGTGACATAAGCAACAGATTGTCTTATATTATGAGACCATCATACACAAGAAGCATCATTACATATTTTGGATCACCATCCTAATATATAGTGCATATAAGTAGTTACTCATTTATAACTTCCTAATTATCTGGTCAGTTAGCCTAACCGACTCAAACGACTGAACCGACTAATCTCTAATCAGTCGGGAGGACCTAGTCAACTGGTCAACTAGGCTCCTCCAACAATGGCCCAAAAACTATCCTTAAGTTGGTGTTCTGGGTAAAATTGTTATATCTGAAGTTTTAAAAACCCAACTTGAGTGCCATCAATTGTATGGAAAAGAAGACAAACCAGAGTACTTGTGGTAACACGTTCATATTTGGAACAAAAAAATTGGATGTGTGGTAGGTCGTACAAGTTGGCCCTTTTGATAAATCCAAAATCGACAAGTCTTGAGAAATTTAGCCTATTTTTTGCTTGGCACATCATAATTTAGTGAAACCTTTGGCATTACAGAGTATACATATCAGGGTACTGAAGAACAAAATTTTATATTCAGAAGTGCAAAAATTTCATAGTTGTCTAAGCCTCATCCTTAGGACCTGATAGATTCCACCCATGGTGGAACCTTATAAACCACCTCACACCAACACCCCAAACAATGACCACATGCTCTACTGCCAGTAGGTTGGAAAACCTGGAATCTCAATACACATATATCAATGAACAGATTCAACACATTCAACAGACCATCAACATTTGGGATCAGACATGGGAAAATAAGTTGGATACAAAATTAGATCATTGGGAGAAGAAGTTGGATGAGAAGTTGACAAATTTGAAATCTAGTTCTATACATACATAACAACATGGTAATGCACAACACAGTGAGCCACACCATGAAGAAACTTCTAAATCAAGACTATTTATCCAACATCAACCTAATTTGGGTCCTCATAGTGATCAACCACACTTTAAGGATAATAACACCTGGAATCATTTTCCTAAAGTAGACTTAAACAAGTTTGATGGTTCTAACCCTTGAGGATGGGTTACTCAAATGGAACATTACTTTTCCCTTCATGGTATTACCGATGGCATGATGAAACCTAAGGTGGGGGACTTGTATTTGGATCCGAAACAATGAAAATGGTGGGAGTGGCATCAAAAATCCTATGGGCACTACATTGCTTGGACTCTACTTGTTAAATCTCCCCATAAGTTTTATGAGCGAGATCCTCACTATTTGGGGCGGCTTACTAAGTTACTCCAAATAAGCTTAGTCACAGACTTTATCTCAACCTTTGAGTAATTAGCCATCCGTAAATATAACTTAACGGATTCTTTCTATAAATAATGTTTCATTGGTGCCCTCAATGAGGCAATTAAAGCACAAGTTAGAATGCAACATCCTGCTACCTAGTTGGAGGCATCGCAGAGGGCTCTAGAAGCAAAGATAGTGATAATGATCAAACCAAAAAACACTCTTTCATTCCTCGTTCATTCTCTACATAAGTCAATAACTCAAGCACAATTCCTTCTCCTCCCTAGAAAGTGCAGAAGTTGTCTCCATCAGAAATGGAAGACCGAAAAAGACATGGAATGATATAGTTGTGATGAAAAGTATGCTCTGGGTCATAAATGTAAAGACAAAAGTAATTCCATATTGATGTGAAAGATCCTATCAATTTTGAATAAATCATTATGGAATATACCCTAAGTTTTAGGTTGTTGAAGAAACTCCTCCCATGCAAGAAGTGGAACCAAAGTCTATCAAGAATAACCACTCATCTCTCTTCATGCTTTATGTGATATTTCATCCCCGCAAGCCTTGAAACTTTGGGTTTACATCAAGTGTTGCAAAGTGGTAGTATTCATTGACAATGGAAACACCCACAAATTTATTCACCAACAATTGGACAAATAACTCCATGTTATGTCCACCCGATGCCCAAATTTCAAAATATGATAACCAATGGTGAGATGATGAAATTTCGGGGGCGTTGTGAAAATATAAAAATCCAATTGGGTGATCATCATCTCAAAACTCATATGTTGGCCATAGATATGGGTGGTTGTGATATAGTTTTGGGGGGAGAATAGCTATGCACATTGGGTCCATTTACCATGGACTTCAAGGAATTATACTTGAGCTTTACTTAGGAGTCTCATACTCACACCCTCAAAGGGCTCCAGGTAAGCTCCGATGAAGTCATAAGTTCTCGTCGTATGGAAAAATTATGGAAGAAAGGTCACTCTGGAATTATTGCTCACTTCCATGCCATCCAGGATTTGGATAGCACCACACTCGAAATTCATCCTAACTTGCAAAGGGTTTTGGACAAATATCAACGGGTCTTTGAGACACAAATTAAGGGTTTATCCCCATCTAGAGGAGAGCATGATCATGGTATTCCCTTGATTACAAGTAGTCAACCACCAAATATATGTCCATATATGCATCCATTTGCACAAAATAATGATATTGAAAAGATAACTCATGAGCTACTAGAGGCAAGAGTTGTATGTCTCAGCAATAACCCATATTCATCCTCAATGAGCATGGTTTTAAATACATAAGACGCTTGGTGCATGTGCCATGATTTTTCGTACCCTCAATAAGTTTCACATCAAAGATAAATTTTCCATCTCAGACATTGATGATCTTTTGGATGAGCTCCATGGGCCAAAATTTTTCACCAAACTCAACCTTCATTCAGGATACCACCAAATCAACATGAAAGAGACCGACATTCTAAAGACAACTTTTCGGACACATGAAGGACATTATGATTTCTTGGTAATTCCCTTTAGACTTTGTAATGCCCCCTCTACTTTTCAAATCCTCATGAATAAAAAATTTTGGCCATATCTTCGTGATTTTGTGTTGGTTTTCTTTGATGAAATTTTGATTTATTGTAAAACTTGGGATTACCATGTACAACATGTTGATAAATCCTTGCAACTCTTTCAGGACCATAAGTTATTCATCAAATTCTCCAAATTTTCCATTGCGGCCTCAAAGTTTGAATACTTGGGTCACATTGTTGGATAAGATGGGGTGAGAGTGGGCCCCAAGAAGATTGTAGCAATGCAAGAATGGCCCTGCCCTAAAACCTTAAATAGATTACATGGATTTTTAGGCCTTATGGGATACTATAAGAAGTTTGTGAATAAATATGGTAAAATTTGCAATGTCCCTTGTTAGGAATTTTATTAAAATGACAATTTTTTTCACGTTTTTCCCTAGTTAGACCTTTGACTAGTTTTGAGCTCTAGGTCCCCAAATTGCTCCAATTGCTCCCAAATATTCTGAGAAGGTATATGGATGATTTTATAACATAAATATGTGTTTTGGGGATGATTTTGGACCTATAAAATACTTCTGCAAATCCTCTTTCAATTCTGGCCAATGTACGGAATTTTACTAGTAATTCCCTTTGACTAGTATTGGTCTCTAGGTCTCAAATTGACTCCAAATGCCTTAAAATATTCAAGGAAGGTGTAGGAATTATATTAGGACTTGAATATGATGTTCCGGGATGATATATGGCCACCAAAATACCTCTGCAAACTCTCTTAAGATTCTGGACCAAGTATGCAATTTTACTAGTAATTTGGGGTTCAAATCCCCCTGGGATAAGTACTGAAAAGGGCTTCCCAAATGCCTCCAAACCCACTCAAATTTATTAAAAGATGGGAATTTATTAAGAATTTTATTAAGGTCTCATGTGCACCATTATTTGATTATTATATATGTTCCAACCCTCTCCCATTCAGCTGCAAAAATCACCCATTCGACCCTTGGGGAAATGACACTATTTCTTCTCTCAATGCAATTAAACTGAGTAAAAATACTTCAAATGCTTAGGTACAGTACATGAAACTTGTAAAATACATCCATTTCATTATATTAATCACAAATTTATTAGAGAATCATCCATTCATTCGAAATCATCAGCAGTACATTGGTTCACAACAAGGTAGTGGGGAAATGGCACTGTTCTTTCATTAAAAATGAGATTTACACATTTCTACTTGGAATTTCAAACTGAAACTTTTTGGAGATTAAGAAAAGAGTATTTAATTCATATTAAAAAATAAATGGGGCATTAGAAGCTCCCCCAAAGAGTACAATAGCTCACCAAAAATTCCCTCCCTCAAGGATCAAGAATATGCCATCAAAACTGGAAATGGTTGAAGGAGTGAGCTTCCCTGTAGCTTACAATTACAAATAAAGAATCCATTAAATCTCCAAATGAAAGGTCTGAATGGCCTTTCCAATTACCAACTTGGATGGGAATCTTTCACCCTCGAAATTGGCTAAGGCAAGAAACTAGTCATCCACTAGCTCTCCCTCTTCACAAATGCAATTGCAAATTCTACAAATGATCAAAATATGGTTTCATTATTTGTTATTGAAATTTATAAAGTTTTAATGTCCTCCATGGGTCGAATTCCTTCCAAGAGACTCATGCCAACTCAAGTTGGGAAGATATTCCAAAGAACGCCACTTGTACAACAATTCCTAGTCTCCCACTTCCACCAAATCACATGTGGAAGCATCTTAGCTGCCCTAACACCCTTGAGCACCCTCTTGGAATCTATTTTTAGCCCTGACATGTCATATATGTCATATGTCAGCATTCAGGTCTGATTTGTGTCATAGGTGTCATAGCAACTTCATCATTGTTGTCATAGAGCTAGGGAATCTAGCCCAAGTGTCTCACTAGCTCTAAATTACCTCTTCCTCTTCCATGGGAGTTACTCTTCCTCTATATTTCGACCTTGGATGAGTCATGCCATGAATAATACCTTTTGGACTCCCCCAAGTATGTTACCATTCACCTTGAATTCGAATTGGTGAGAGAATGATGCCAAGTGTAGTGGGGAAATCTAGCCATATGTGGGTCCCACTTCCTCCATGTGTCTTCATGATCAAATGCCACTTTGATTTTCACTTGTATATATTTATTTAGCTTATATATTAAATATTTATTCCATTTGAATGTTCAAACATCATTTATTATCCCCATTATTCCAAATCCCAAAGCTTCCACCACAAACTTAGGAAACTAGTAATTTTCCTCCTTGGCAATTATTTGACATTTAGCATCAATTTGACAAATTCTAATGAATAGGGCCAATGTGATTAGGCCACTGTGACCCAATGCCAACTTTGGTACATTACAAATCCTCCCTTCCCAATATTGCTTGTCCTCAAGCAATTTTAAGCATGGGTATTGAAGAACCTACTTTCTGTATAATTCTTTGAAGTTGCCATTGAATTGCCCAACCTTGAGTCTTTGAGTTTCCATGAAGATTTTAGAGAGGAACCACCATGCTTGCTGCTGCACTACTCTGATAAAAATCACTTTATTAAGTGGGAAATCCATCTCCCATACTGCTTGTTTCCCCAAAAAATTTGAAACCAATCAGATAAAAATTATTCCAGGGTCCCATTGCTTGTATTGCACCCCAACAATTAAGAGTGATCTTCAACCCACACCATTAGATAAGAGGATTCCTGGATCCCATTTTCTTGTATGCATCCTTCCAAACATCATGAGTACCAAATATATATCATCAAAGTACATAACAACATAATGAAAATGTACATCAAGGATATGCTTCATCAAGGAGTCATGAAAGTGCTTATACCTCCAATCAAGTAGACCACCATTTTCCAAGTGCATACAAGCTTCAAGTGACCAATCGAATCTGCTCCAATGACATAGGTGAGGATCCCATGTCCTATGATGCTGCTCCAAAAGGATGTGATATGCATCAAAATATTCATCCATGTATTCTTTTATCTAAGAAGTGAATGAAGAATCTCCACTAAAATCTGAACCAAATAATGAGCAGAAAAAACAAGAAGACTTCAAAGGACTTAAAGAAGTCTCACCCATACACCCATGAATGTGAGAACAATAAAGATATATCAAAGTATGTGGCTGCCAACAAAAATGTTCTCCAATCATAAATTTATTCACCCAAGTGTTGGATGAAGTTCCTCCGACATCAAATGAACCAAGTGTTGAGCAAGAAAAACCATGAGTCTTCAAGTGACTCAAATGCATATCATAGGTGCATCCATGTAGATGTGCATCATCATAAAGTGACAAATGATGCTGCTGAAAATGTGAATAAGAATGTGCTCCAACGATGTCATCATAAAAGTTAAATCTAGGAGTTCTATACTCCTCATGTGGCACCATCAAAAAGAACCCTTTCTCCCATACTTCATTGAGACTAATGCTGCAAAACATGGAATTGTAGGATGTAGGAGAATGAACTAACTCACCCAAATGATCAAAATGTGTAGAAGTTTCATCATGGGAAGGATCCATATGGGTAGTATCATGCAGCTCCTTCAAAAGTGTGAAACCTTTGTCGTAGATTGGTTCCAATGTAGAGGAATCATGCTCTTCTTTAAAAATTGCATAACCTTCATCAAGAGACAATTCAAGTTCCTCTTCCACCACATCAAGTGTTTGGATCTCTTCAAGTTCATCTTCAAACACATCAAGAACATTCAAATTTCCACATTTCTCATGATCCACCATGTCATGAGAATCCTCCAAACAATCTACCATTTGACAATCTAAAACATAGGAGGAAAAACAAGTATCTTGCAACATTTTAAGAAGTTGCTCATTTTGAAGTATGAGCTTATGATTATCCTCATTATTCTTCAAGTATGCATCATGTAACAATTCATTAAGCCCAAACAAATGGTTTCTATCAAAAAGAAAAGACATGAAATTACCTTTGATGTGGCACATTGCTCTTTGAATCTTCTCCATGTCTTCAAGGAAGGATGCTTCCTCCAATGAAGTAGCTCTCCAACAAAAATTTGACACCAATGCTTGAGTGTCATGGAGAATGCCGAGGGACTCTTGGATCTTATTTTCATTCATCTTTAAGGACCCTTTAAGAAATTGAGGCTCTTGCAAATGAACCTCCTCATCTTCTTCATTTTTGGTTGGACCAACTTCATGAAGCTCAAGTGGTGATGGGGAAGTTGATCTTGGTTCTTCTTCAACTGCTACAAGGTCTTCATTATCATGCTTAATGGAACTTGGGCTTGCAGCAACACTTTCAAAAGTGATCTCTATGTCACCAACATAGAGGTGTGAGCGCCCATAAGTAGGTACTCCTTCATAGTTTAAGCATCCATCAGTAGATGCTCTTTGGTTCATGTCTAAGCTAGAAGGTGTCTCGAAATGATCTTCCATATTTTCAATAGAATATTCTTCATGCTCTTGTGATGTCTCTTCATTTTTATCCTTCAAGCAAGATGATGCATTTTTCCCTTGTTTTCATTATGATCAATATCTATGGAATCTCTTTTTGAAGAATTCCCAAAAGCTCTCCTCAAGTGGGACATAATTTCATGCACACATATATGATACTCACTCCAGGGTTCTTTACAAGAAGAGCATAAACCTTTCTTTACTAACTCCACATCTTCATTTTTGGGCCTATTTTAAAAAAAATATTCAGCATAGTACTCAAAAGACATGGCATTTTGTGTATTTTTGCTCGAAGCACGATATTCTTGATATTTTTGATATTGTTGGGGCAAAGTTTTATATGTTGCTCTCCATCTTTGGAACTCACTCATAGAATTATCCTTGGTTGGTGTGACACACTCATATTCATCAGATTTAAAGTCATAAGAATAATCTTCATTTCTCTTGAAATTGTAAGAAGTGTTGCATGATGGAACCTCTTCCTCGTACCATTCACATTCTGCTCCATATTGCTCATAAGCATCTACATATTCCTCATAAGAATTGCACTCATAGGATTCATCATAATAGTAAGAAATGGCTGCCAATTATTATTGAATGTATGTACCTAATCCACAGGTGCAAGGACCATGCTCTGATACCACTGTAATGTCCCTTGTTAGGAATTTTATTAAAATGACAAATTTTTTACTTTTTTCCCTAGTTAGACCTTTGACTAGTTTTGAGCTCTAGGTCCCCAAATTGCTCCAATTGCTCCCAAATATTCTGAGAAGTTATATGGATGATGTTATAACATAAATATGTGTTTCGGGGATGCTTTTGGACCTTTAAAATACTTCTACAAATCCTCTTTCAATTCTAGCCAATGTAGGGAATTTTACTAGTAATTCCCTTTGACTAGTATTGGTCTCTAGGTCTCAAATTGACTCCAAATGCCTTCAAATCTTCAAGGAAGGTGTAGGAATTATATTAGGACTTGAATATTATGTTCAGGGATGATATATGGCCACCAAAATACCTCTTCAAACTCTCTTAATATTCTGGACCAAGTATGCAATTTTACTAGTAATTTGGGGTTCAAATCCCCCTGGGATAAGTACTAAAAAGGGCTTCCCAAATGCCTCCAAACCCACTCAAATTTCTGAACAGAGGTAGGGAATGTATTAATAATTTTATTAAGGTCTCATGTGCACCATTATTTTATTATTATATATGTTCCAACCCTCTCCCATTCAGCTGCAAAAATCACCCATTTGACCCTTGGGGAAATGACACTATTTCTTCTCCCAATGCAATTAAATTGAGTAAAAATAATTCAAACACTCACGTACAGTACATGAAACTTGTAAAATACATCCATGTCAGTATATTAATCACAAATGTATCAGAGAATCATCCATTCATTCGAAATCATCAGCAATACATTGGTTCACAACAAGGTAGTGGGGAAATGGCACTGTTCTTTCATTAAAAATGAGATTTACACATTTCTACTTGGAATTTGGACCTGAAATTTTTTGGAGATGAATAAAAGAGTATTTAATTCATATTAAAAAATAAATGGGGCATTAGAAGCTCCCCCAAAGAGTACAATATCTCACCAAAAATGCCCTCCTTCAAGGATCAAGAATATGCCATCAAAACTGGAAATGGTTGAAGGAGTGAGCTTCCCTGTAGCTTACACCTTCAAAGAAAGACTCCATTAAAGCTCCAAATGAAAGGTATAAATGGCCTTTCCAATTACCAACTTGGATGGTAATCTTTCACCCTCGAAATTGGCTAAGGCAAGAAACTAGTCATCCACTAGCTCTCCCTCTTCACAAATGCAATTGCAAATTCTACAAATGATCAAAATATGGTTTCATTCTTTTTTATTGACATTTATAAAGTTCTAATTTCCTCCATGGGTCGAATTCCTTCCAAGAGACTCATGCCAACTCAAGTTGGGAAGAGATTCCAAAGAACGCCACTTGTACAACAATTCCTAGTCTCCCACATCCACCAAATCACATGTGGAAGCATCTTAGCTGCCCTAACACCCTTGAGCGCCCTCTTGGAGTCTATTTTTAGCCCTGACATGTCATATATGTCATATTTCAGCCTTCAGGTCTGATTTGTGTCATAGGTGTCATAGCATTTTCATCATTGTTGTCATAGAGCTAGGGAATCTAGCCCAAGTGTCTCACTAGCTCTAAATTGCCTCTTCCTCTTCCATGGGAGTTACTCTTCCTCTATATTTCGAACTTGGATGAGTCATGCCATGAATAATACATTTTGGACTCCCCCAAGTATGTTACCATTCACCTTGAATTCGAATTGGTGAGAGAATGATGCCAAGTGTAGTGGGGAAATCTAGCCATATGTGGGTCCCACTTCCTCCATGTGTCTTCATGATTAAATGCCACTTTGATTTTCACTTTTATATATTTATTTATCTCCTATGTTAAATATTTATGCCATTTGAATGTTCAAACATCATTTATTATCCCCATTATTCCAAATCCCAAAGCTTCCACCCCAAACCTAGGAAACTAGTAATTTTCCTCCTTGGCAATTATTTGACCTTTAGCATCAATTTGACAAACTCTAATGAATAGGGCCAATGTGATTAGGCCACTGTGACCCAATTCCAACTTTGGGACATTACAAAATTACAGCCCCATTAACAACCCTACTCAATAAAAATGTCTTTGCATGGAATGAAGTGGAAAAACAAACATTCTCAATTCTAAAGCAATCCATGTGCACCACATCAATCTGAGTTGTGCCTGATTTTACTAACGCTTTTGTATTGGAATGTGATGCCTCTAAAAAAGGCTTGGGTACAATTTTAATGCAAGAAGGAATATCCTTAGCATTCACAAGTAAGTATTTGTGTGGAAAAAACTTGGGGAAGTCAACCTATGAGAAAGAAATGATGGTCATCCTACATGTAGTTGACACATGGAAAGCATATCTCACAGGGAAATGATTCCAAATCAAGACATGTCACCATAGCCTAAAGTATTTTTTGAAGCAAAGGTTTTCATCCCTAGAACAATAGAAATGGGTCACCAAAATTCTTGGCTATGGTTATGAGACCATCAACAAAAAGGGAAAATACAATGTTGTGGAAAATGACTTGTTAATGAAACATGAGGAAGAACGACCACTATTTTCCTTATCCTCTCTAATACCTGATTGGTTAGATGAAACACAGAAAGAATGACTAACAATTGTTGTTGCATCTTAGCTCACCAAGTTCCTCTTGGAGGATCCCAACCCTCCCCAAGGTTACACTTGGAAGCAAGATACATTGTGATATACAGTCGTCTTTTCTAGTACATAAATCTACCTTAAAACATACAATATTAACAGAGTTTCATTTATCTCCTCTTGCATGTCACTTTGGATTTCATAAAACTTATGCACATCTTGGGCACTCATTCTTCTAGGAAGGCATGAAAAAGGATATCCTTATTTTTGTAGCAGAATGTGTCAATTGCCAAAGGAACAAGGGTGAGACAATAAAGACTCATGGGGCATTGCAACCATTACCAATCCCAGCCACTATTTGGACCAACATTTCCATGGATTTTAATGTTGGTCCGATTCCGAAAGCAAGTAACAAATAATCATCATGGTGGTAGTTGATAATGTTTCCAAAGATACTCATTTTTTTGCTCTCCAACACCCATTTACCCCAACAATGGTTGTCCAAATTTTGTTAGACCATATTTTTAAACTACACGGAATTCTTACCTTCATTATGTAAGATCGTGATCCCACATTCCCCAGCAAATTTTGATAAGAAATATTTAAACTATAGAGGACCCAATTCAAATGAGAACCTCTTATCATCCTCAAACAGTTGGACAGATAGAAGCAGTAAAAAAGTGTCTTGAAACGTATTTGATATGTTTTGCATCCAAAAAGAAACATCAATGGAATCAGTGGTTACCTTTGGCGGAATGGTGATATAAAACCACTTATCACGAGGCTACAAAAATGACACCATATGAAGCAATCTATGGTCAACAACTATCCTCTATGGTTTCTTATCTACCAAGTAATTCCAAAGTACATGTAGTTGATAGTTTGCTTCATAATCATGATGTCACTCTTTTGGACACTTAATGAAAATTTAGCAATGGCTCAAAACCGCATGAGGAACCAAGTATACCAACACTGCTCAAAGCGTTCATTTGTAGAAGGAGACCAGGTGTTCCTTCGACTCCAGCCTTATGAGAATACCTCTCTCAAAGGCCATCAAAATATTGCACCAAATTTTTACGGCGCGCCTTGCTGCACTAGCAAACTATGTCGAAACCCCCTCGATGCAGTATGTCTAATTGCAACATGCGGTGATGGCGCATCTTGCCCTCAGAGAAACCTACATCAATCCATAACTGGTGCATGTTGCTCCACTACAAACCATGTTGACCTCTATATAGGAAAAAAATATGTTTTTGAGAAGATTCTAGAGCGAAATCTCATTGGATAGTCTTTCCCTCCTATTTCTATGGATCTAGCTCGATCTCCAAAACTGTTGGGATCATATCTCATCCACTTTCCATAATCTTCTCAACCCTCTCTTATCCTTAGTGTCCTATAAAATAGAACTTTGGGCATGGGTGTATGGTACAGGCGGGAGTGACCAAAATCCAATCCAACCCGCTTCCCAGGAATTATTGTGATCCTTTGAAATCGGACCACCAACCTTAGCTAACAACCAGCTAGGTTCTTCTCACTTGCGGCCCTCCCCTTCAAAAATGGGATTTTTGCAACGTCTTGATGGTCAGAATTGACCTTCCACAATATTCTTGCGGAAACACCTTCTTTGCGCAACTCCAGTGTTCCTTCGTAACGATATTTCCGTAGTCGCCTCTCCGCAACGGTCCTTCTGCAACACTTATTTCTGCTGCTTGCGGATTGCGGGTGCACCTTCCGTGATTTCTTGAAAGAACTTTCTGCAAAACTCTTCCGCAATGTGGTTCCTGTTAGTTTTTCATCATTTAATTCAATATGATCTAGGATCTTAACTGAGAGAACAACATGTACAACATATCAAACACAAGAGACAAGAGACACAAATCATTTCGTCAGGGAAAACCAAGAAGGTGAAAAACCCCGCAACTTCCTCATAGATAGAATGAGCACCAACACAAAGATCACAAAGATCAAACCCCAAAAGAAGAGATAGTCTCCTAGCAGCTTCTCCTCCTCCACTTGTGCGCACTCCTCCTCTCTCTCACTAATGCGAAGTGAGTGAGTGAATGAATGAATAAATAGAGAGGTGCTCCTCTCTATTTATACTTTACCTTTACTTGCCTTTTACTCTAACTGGGCCGACCTCCTTTAGGAGATTCTAATAACCCATTACCACTTGTCACTGGGCCGACCCCACTAGGGTGGTATAATAACCCTTTAACCTACATGATTCATACAGGGCCGACCCCACCAAGGTGGTCTAATAACCCATCAAATATAAGTTACGACACTTACAATAAAACTTGCGACACTTTCAAATACAAATGACGACACTTCCAATCGGAGGAATAATACATCTCTATTGGGGATACAATAAAGTACAAATGTAATACATACAATATACAAGTGAATATCTTCTGAAGTTAAAAATACATCAACACTCCCTCTTAACTAGGAAGGTATTCTCTTGACACGGTTCATCAATACATATCGGCACAAGTCTTCAATTCTGGAGCTGGATCATCGTCACTGGATCATGGAGCATAATCATCACTGCTGCTGTACTCATCATCTAGATCATTGGTGCTATCTCTCAATTCTTCTCGTTATAGGAAGTTCTACAGAGCCATCCTTTTTTCATGCTGGATGTAGCTGGCCTAGCCTCCTATAGATCTTCATCATCTCTGCGAGCGTCCTGATAGAGGTGTCATCTCAGGACTGATTATGTGCCTCTGAAAAACCTGACAAGAGCATCCCATGATCCTTTATGTTCCTTAGCACGACCGAAAATATCTCCCAGGACTGATTACATGCAGCCTTCACAAAACCTTTAAAGAGAATCTCAGGATCCTTTATGTGCCTAGCACGACCGGCAAGATCTCTAAAGAACATCCCAGGACTTTTACGTGCCTAGCACAACCTATCGGATCTCCAAGATTGATTACATGTGAACAGGAAAAACCTTAAAAGAGAATCCCAGGATCGTTTATGTGCCTAGCACAACCGAAAAAGATCTCTAACAAGCATCCCGAGACTTTTACGTGCCTAACACAACCTATCGGATCTCCAGGACTGATTACATGTCTCCCTCGCAAAACCTCGAAAGAGCATCCCAGGGCTAATTACGAGCTTACTGCTCAACCTATCGGATCCCCCAGGGAGCTATTACATGCTACTGCACAACCTGCTACATATCCACGGCCTTGAAGTATCACCCTGATACTCATGATCAACCTGATCATCCTCGCACGGAGCATCATCCCGATGCTCATGATCATACTAATCATCATATAGTGCATCATCCCGATGCACATCATCATCACATGATCATACTGATCATCATCATAGCATCGTCCTGATGCATATCATCATCACATGATCATCCTGATCATCATCATAGCATCATCCTGATGCATATCATCATCACATGATCATCCTGATCATCATCATAGCATCGTCCTGATGCATATCATTATCACATGATCATCCTAATCATCATCATAGCATCATCCTGATGCATATCATCTGGAGCATCGTCCTGATGCTCATCACACGTGCATCACACATGATCATCCTTATCATCATCATGCATAGCATCATTCGGAGCATCGTCTTGATGCTCATTACACAGCACTTACATCCACATCCATGGGAAGGATCCTCCTACCACCATGCTTGGAATGGTTCTTACAAATGTGTCCCGTCACTTCCTCCTCGAAGTATCTTCTATCTGAAGAACACCAACCTCTCTTTGAAGTACTCGAACTTCACTCTGGCTAGTGGTTTGGTCAACACATCTACAATCTGCTCATCTGTTGCAACATATAGGAGCTTCACTACTCCACTCTGCACCATATCCCTGATATAGTGATACTTGATCTCAATATGCTTCGACTTGTCATGGAACACCAGGTTCTCAGACAACTTCACTCAACTCTGGTTGTCACAAAAGATACAAGTAGCATCCAACTTGAGATCAAACAAATCATACAACAGCTTCCTTAGCCATACTGCCTCACAACTAGCCGAACAAGATGAGACATACTCTGCTTCAGCTATACTCAGTGCTGCGCAGGATTGCTTCCTGCTAAACCAAGAGATCACACATGATCCCATACTAAAGCAGCACCCCGAAGTGCTCTTCCTATCTACAACACTGCCTGCCCAATCTGAATCAACATAACCCTCCAGGTTAAACTTTTGATTCGCATCATACTTGAGCCCGTAATCAACCGTACCCTTCAGGTACCTTAGAATATGCTTTATAGCAATAAGGTGAACATGTCTAAGATCCGTCAGGAATTGGCTCAAGGTGTTCACAGCAAAGCAAATATCTGGTCTCGTGTTCATCAGGTACATCAAGGACCCAATCATCTGACGATACATCGTGGCATCAACCGAATTTGATGAAGCATTACTCAATAGCTTCAGGTTCGATGCCATAGGTGTGGCCATGGCCTTACAGTCCATCATCCTGAACCACTTTAGGATCTCTACTGCATACTTCCCTTGTCCAAGGAAGATTCCATCTGTACTCTGCCACACGTCCATACCTAGAAAGTAATGCATCATACCCAAGTCCTTCATCTCAAACTCGGAAGCAAGCTTCCTCTTTGCGTCCGCAATCAACCTATCCTCACTTGTCACAAACAGGTCATCCACATACAATAGGAGTATCACTGGATTGCCTTCCTCAACCATGTAGTAAAGGTTGGAATCCTCTTTACTCTTGGTAAATCCCAAACTAGCCAGGAAGCTGTCAATCCTGTTGTACCATGTCCTGGGTGCTTGTTTCAAACCGTACAAGGCTTTCTTTAATTTGCACACATGTGACTCCCTGTTATGTATCTCAAAACTGAGTGGCTTCTCCACATACACTTCCTCTTCGACTACACCATTCAAGAAAGTTGTCTTGACATCTATATGGTGTATCTTCCACTTCATCACTACAGCCAGAGCAAGTACTGTTCTGATGGAAGTGTATCTGACTACAGGTGAAAATTTCTGTTCATAATCTATCCCTTCTTTTTGGGAGAAGCCACGAGCCACAAACCTTGCCTTTTATTTCACTATGCTACCATCTGCAACATGCTTGATCTCACTTGGAAGTTAAAAAAAACTTCCCTTCTGGTCTTGGGACCACTTCCCATACATCATTCTTCATGATCAACTGGTACTCCTCGATCATGGCATCCTTTCATTACTGCATCCTTGATCCTGGGAACTTCAGATTCTTCAATATCTTCATTAGGTAGTTTTCTTGAACTTCGTTGTTGGAACAAATGTTGTTGTCCTTCTTTTGTAAATTATTGTACACGATCTTTCCTACAAGTCAAATTCAATTGCATGATTATAAACTTTTCATAGTTTTCAAAACAAAATCTTACACATTAGAATATATGTCATACAATTATGCAATTATCTTATCCAATGCTTCAATACAATATTCATCCATGTTCCATATTCATACGGTAACTTTCTAGATGCCTTCCATCTATACCAGAACATTGTTAAGAGTGTGCACTACTCCCAACATGTCAGCAAAGAGGTTTCATTCTAGATAATAGCAATGGAATGTTGTAAAGTATCATAGGCCACTTACCCATTACTTGCATATTAGTAGTATCTTGTTCATTAATGCAAAATGCATAATATACATCCTAAATCTAGGAACACAAGTATGTACATGACTTAACAACATCATTTAAGTAACCATATATACAAGAAAAGATAATTCAAATACTTATCTTTGTTTGGTTGTTGGGTGGACTCCCTCTCAATATTTGCTTCCTTGCAGAAACTACTGGAGTGTGCTCCCTCTTGATATTTGCTTCCTTGCAGGAACAAATGGAGTGTACTCCCTCTTGATCTTTGCTTCCTTTATGATATCATCATGATTATATGTCTTTGAACTTCTATCCATCCTAGGCCACTATGCATGCTTAAGTGTGCACTAGTGTCATCATTGTGTCATCCTCAATATCTCATACATAATCATGCATTCATTAGTATAATCCCAATACTATCAAAACATTATGATTCTAAATATGTATGGTCATGATCATTTCATACACAGGTAATTTGTCACAAGTGTTAGTATTCAAGTTTCAGGGAGTACTTCTTTTACTCATGCATATTCTTATTTGACCATAGGACTCTTCTAGCTTGTCATATCATCAATCAAAGTAAAAGGCATAATATGCATAAACCCATGATTGCCCAAACTTATAACTTCATGAATAATCATTATCAATCATACCAAGTATACTTATATAAGATCCTAACACAAGGTAGTATTCTAACTTGATATAAGAAAAACATACCTGGATTATCATGTTTGCTAGTTATGTCTAGCATACCCAAACAATGTCTTCTTTGTTCTCTTCAATGATTTAGAGAGCTTGTGCTAGTAACCTGCATATCTCATAAGTTAAGCATTGTAGAACCAAATTATACACACCTCATAAGTATATCTTCTATGTGATCAATGACTATGGATGAGTCTTTGTCTTCATGTCACCATGGTCATATGTTCTTGATCTAGAACTTGATTTGTCTTTTTTTATGTACCTTTCATGTTAGCAGACAACATCATCCTCATAAAACACCACAGTGCATTAGTAGAATCATAAGTGTCATAACCCTAATCAATGAATGTCTTCTATCATTCACATGCATTCATACTTTATTAAGGTGATAAGACAAGTCTAAAATTAATCAAGATTGTACTAACCTTAATAATATTAAGACAAACTTAATCATGAATAGATTTCAAAACATACTTGTATCTCCTCAAGTCATACCTATCGAGATTGCTTGTAGTCTTCTTATGTAATGCCTTAGCCTCATCTCCCTCTACAATTGGTACTTCCGTTTACTTATGTAGGTGTCCAATTCATTATCTTCTAGTATTAACCCAATCCACTTTGATTTGTTGAAACTGGATCTGGAGCTAGCTAGGGTTTGACAGAGAAACCCTAAAAATACAAACTTGGAATTTCAAACTTCTGTTTGGATAGGGAGATGCAATTGACTGAGATGAGCAAGATGGTGTGCTCAGATTTTGAAAAATCCAAAAATTGACCCCTCAAAATTGATCTGTGAGTTTGAGATCTACAGCTTCTGTCAAATTCTGGTTTTCTGGTAAAAAACCAGAACTAGGGTTTGATAGAGCCCGGGGTTCTACCCAACCAAAAAATTCAATCTTGGTCTCTAAATTTTGATTTTGATGAGGAGCAACCAACCGTGGTCTCAGATTCCAAAATTCCAACTTTTGCAGAAACCCTAATTTCCCGCAGCAGTGACAAGCCAAAAATGAAAGTGCTCAGAATCCAATTCTGTTTTGACATAAATATATGCCATATTGTTTCTGGTGTATCTCTGAAATTTCAGATCCTTAGGGCCTGAAACTTCGACCTGTGGTAGACTGAACTGTCATCTTTCCAACCCCACAGATCTGACCTCAAATAGATTCTCCATGAGAGAGATACGCTAAGTGTTGCAACATGACCTGTTTATAGGATGAAACAGCATAGCGAACTTGTACGGAGTTCCACGTGTCACTATTTCAACTTCAGCCTCTAAAACCCAGACCTGTGAAACTTTAGTCCGTGCCCTAACTGACACTTTTTATGGAATTCCATTTGGATCGTCCTAGACCGAGATATGACCTACGTTCCCAGGTCACCTGTTTAGGGATGCATTCTAGAAGAGGCAGAAACCCTAACTTGTACGAATCATATCTCACAAATTAAAATGAATCTGAGTCTGACCTTTGGACACAACGTACATGGACATTTCATCTTCTCCCTTTAAAATTTTCAAATCTTGAACCTTCGCCAAAACTAATTTATAGTGAAAGTGCCACGATGACTAGTTTTTACTATTTCAAGCCCTGGCTTCCAATTTGTCACAAGTGCAACAAGTGTCATAAATGCCATACAATGCATTCCTTTAGGCCAGCTCTGATACCATGTTAGTTTTTCATCATTTAATTCAATATGATCTAGGATCTTAACTAAGAGAACAACATGTACAACATATCAAACACAAGAGACAAGAGACACAAAGCATTTCACTGGGGAAAACCAAGAAGGTGAAAAACCCCACAACTTCCTCAGAGATAGAATGAGTACGAATACAAAGATCAAACCCAAAAACAAGAGATAGTCTCCTAGCAGCTTCTCCTCCTCCACTTGTGCGCACTCCTCTTCTCTCTCACTAATGCGAAGTGAGTGAGTGAATGAATCAATAAATAGAGAGGTGCTCCTCTCTATTTATACTTTACCTTTACTTGCCTTTTACTTTAATTGGGTTGACCTCCTTTAGGAGAGTCTAATAACCCATTACCACTTGTCATTGGGCCAACCCCACTAGGGTGGTCTAATAAACCTTTAACCCACATGACTCATACAAGGTCGACCCCACCAAGGTGGTCTAATAACCCATCAAATATAAGTTACGACACTTACAATATAACTTGTGACACTTTCAAATACAAATGACGACACTTCCAATCGGAGGAATAATACATATCCATTGGGGATACAATAAAGTACAAATGTAATACATACAATATACAAGTGAATATCTTCCGAAGTTACAAATACATCAACAGTTCTGCAACTCTCGCCACTAACGCTCGAGCTCTTTCCTTCTACGGAACATTGTAATGACCGTCGATCTCTTGCGAATGTGATCACGCCCGTTGATCTGAGATCAACGCGGAACACTTCGCCTTGGCTTGCGGATACACTAACTCCGGTTCACATTCACTTGATCGATTCTTTCCCCATCGTCGATCTTCCTTTCAGCTTTGATATGAGATGTCCAACCTCTGTTATTTGAATCGACTGTGACTCTATGATTTTCTCATGGATTGATCAGAGAATTGATCAATCCGGCTCAGCCCTTGTCCAGATCCGATGAAAACTAAATGCACAAGGTGTTAATTCTGCTACTTAATGGTGATCAGTCTGTGACTGACTTGGGTGTTCTCAACCGTACATACAAACACGAAGACAAATATCCATTCACACAGACATCATGTTATCATTCGCACACAATTTTACCTAGTAGAATCTAGGCTTATCCCTCCATTAGAGAAATTTTGAGGTAAAAAATGAGCCTCAAAACAAAAAAAAATGTACTATAAAATTCAACCAATCACATTCTACTAGAGGACATCATCCCCATGGTTGAGGTGGCATTGCATTAGTTGAGAATGCTTATTTGTTAAATTTTCTATGGTGGATGAAAACCCATAGTTAACCAAGGTAGTGGTATAAATACTTTTAAGTCATAAACTAAAGTACTCATAATGAATGTCCTTTAACATTTTTTTATAAAATAATATTATTGTCATTTTTAAGTAACGTACTCATAATGAATGTCTTTTCACATTTTTTTTTCCTTTCACACTTTCTCATAAAATAATATTATTGTCATTTTCAAGTAAAGTACTCATAATTCATAAAGAAGATCCTTTCACATATTTTTACAAAATAATATATTGTCATTTTCATGTTTTTAATTTTAAATTATGTATTCACTCCATTCTATTTAATATCATAATGCCAAACTAATATATATATATATATTCCTTTCACATTTTTTCATAAAATAATATTTTTATCATTTTCATATTTTAAATTTTTAATTATATATTCACTCTATTTTATTTAATATTATAATGTCAAACTAATTTATAAGCATATATATCCTTGTACTTTTAAAATAAATTAAAGTCATGCATGATATTAATATGAAAAAATGTATGTTAGTTATGCATATAAATTAAATTCTTGTATTTTTAAAATAAATTAAATTCATATTAACATGAAAAATGTATGTTAGTTATGCATATAAATTAAATTCATGAATGATAGTAATATGAAATAGGTATGTTACTTATACAACAAAATAAATATCCCAAAACAATTTATGATTTTGATATCAATTTACCAATATAGATTTAATGAATAAAGAATAATAATAATAATAATGCAATGTGGATTATAATAATATTATTAACATTTTGCATTAAATAAATTTTCAATGAAATCACATTATATTAAATTGATGAGAAAAGTACTAAATATAAAAAGTCAACATAAATTAAAAAAATAGTTCTTAAATTTTTATTATTATTATTTAATTTCATTTGCAAGTTCAAGACAAATAAATTCTAAAAGACAATAAATTTGAGAATTTACAATGAATCATAGTCACATCAATGTAGAGTTATTTTATTAATTTTATTTCTAGTGAATTTTGAAAAGTAACTCAACCATGGTTATTTATATTGTGCATAGAAAATAGTGTAGGAGATGACTTGTCATATATTCCTACCACATAAAACCCCTGACTCATAATATTTTAATATATCTCATACTTTTTTAGTACATCTCTTAGGAGGCCATTTTTTGACCCCAAAATCTCTCTAATGCATTCAAATGCACAGTACACCATTAACACATAGAACTTGCTAATTTCATTAAGTGAGCAAAACATCTATACAGTCGTATTTTCCTCTGGTGTGCAGGAAAATATCCCACCGACTCTTTCTTACGCAGAGCTCTCTCTTGCGCTGACCGACCTCCCTTCCTCTCTTTTATCCATTTGAAACCCCCCTCAAATATGAATGGTTGAACAACTAAACAAACTACTAACTAACTCTCCCCCATCACTGAAGGAGTCACAAATTGCCACTACGTCCTATTTCTCAAAACTAACAACATACAATTCGGTTACATATTTGCAATTATTCAAAATACTTAATAAACAAACTTTCTCCCACTTCAGGACAACTTGTCCTCTTGCTAGCCACAACATGTGAACATTTAATCACATTGTTGGCTTAGCATCGATGCCCCTGTATCAATGTAGGAAGAGGAATTGTTAATAAGGAATTGCAGGAGAAATTATCCTAGAAGCATTAGACTCTTGATGAGATTCCCTTCAAGACAAGGGTGACATGTTGGACTAGGAGGAATCCACCAGAAGGAGACTACGACACCAAGGCTCATGGTTGTTTTTCTTTCTGTCATTTTTAATACAATGATGCACTTCCTTCCCATACTTGATTGTTATTCTCATGTATCGTAAATCTCCTTGGTCATTTGCTTAGATCATTAACGTTGTTTCTAGTTCAATCTGCTTGCTACTTGTTTGTGTTGGATCTATAACATGTTATTTCATACACAAATTGGATTGCAGCAGCTTGAAGATAGCAAGGATGAACTTCATATCAACGGTAAGTTTTCTCTACCTTGTCTCTTGTGAATATTCGATTGATCTAGGTGAAGGTGTGCATGTATTGTCATGTTTTGTTCTAGATTCAACCCATTCGAACTAGGGAGGTTCACTCGTGTTCGCACGTGAGAACTAATCCGTCAACAAAATTGGCAACTCCACTGGGGAGAATCTCATTAATATCTTTTCCCTTGACTTGGGATTCCTTTAGTTATCTTGTCTTGTTTATTGCATTTTTAGCATTCTTGAGTCATTGGGTGATCTGGATTGGATTTGACACCTAATATCTATTTAGATCCTTTGGGATTGGGCATGTATGTTTTTCTTTCTTTTAAAAATCGTCCTTTCTTGAGATCAACGCGCTCTATCTTCATATACAGTGCGTCAACCACGCGCCTGGGCAGTATACTGACCCATGACGATCCACTTTGGTGCGATGTGTTCCAAAGCAGACTGCGACTCTGTGCAAAAAATTTCAATAGGGTCAAGATCCCTTCTTAGGATTGGATTGGGCGTTCTTCTGAGATTTGTATTCTGTTTCTAACAGTCACAATCTCAGTTCATATCCGCCACTTACCTCTTTTCCTTGCACTTTCTTGAGATTTAAATCTTGGCTTGGTTTCTTAGTGAGTCCTAGGTAGTCAAGTAGTTTCCTTGCTTGTACTAAGCGATCTCCATCCCTCATTGGGTCAGTTTGTCTTGTGGCTCTTTAGAATCCTTTGTTCTACTTTGTTTCAAGTTTTAAGTCCTCTTAAAGTGTGATGTTGTGAAGACTCTTGTTGATGTGAGTAATTTTGAAGCTTGAGATTGGATGCTTTGGGTGATTGTTTTTTTTATGAACTTCTATTGTTGATTACCATTGCAGAATTGTTGGATCTCTTACATTTTGAATTAGGACAAAGTGAATGAAATCATTCTTAAGAGTTTTTTAATGTATTGTTGAAAGACGTCAAATTTTTGTTAAAGAATCTATTGAATTGACTTTTAACTCCTTTGTTTCTTTATTCGAAAAATAATATATTTTGCAATTAAAAGAGGTTCATTCTTTTTCCATGTTAGCTTATAGTTTTGAATCTATTTTGGAAAAAAGAAAAAGAAAACTTTTTCTTTGGTGTTATTTTTGTTTTGTTTTGGGTTAATCGAAAGGTAGTTGTGTGTCTTTTGGTTTCTACTTGAGAAGAAAAACAAAATAATAGTGTTATATTTTGGGAAAGATTTCATTTGTCTCAACAAAAGAAGAAAATATCTCTCTCCTTCCCATACATAGTTTTCATCAAAATAAAAGTTTGCATCTCATTTAGTTTTTCGTGCCTGATATTGGGATGAGTCCACACTTTATGAGTCCACTTAACCATCTAAGATAAAATAAAGCACTAGTTTAAGTTAAAATATTTAGAAACTTGAGTGATAGGTTAGAAACGTGTCCCGGTGTCTTAAAGCGTAGGACCTGTCGGTATTTCCCTACACTCCATTCTGGGGGCTTGTATTTATTCCAGGTACTAATTGGTATATAGAATGGCCTTTCACGTACTTAATGGTATATAGAAATGTTATTCACGTACTCGGAGGTATATAGGAAGGCTCATGTCGAACGGTTTTGCATTAAACAACACTACTACGGATTTGATATCCCACGTACTTTGTGTATATCGGGAGACCCCTTTAGGTTTCTGAAACCAACCGAGTAAACCATCAGTCATCCTGTCATTGCAATACACTGAGAACAACACTCGAGGAGCTACTACGCACGTATTGTTAGGTATTCGGGTAATACAGTCAGGGGTACAATCCTAATCCTCCATGTTTAATGCTCTAAAATATTGGACCGAGTATTATTGTTGGACCCTGCGGTATATCGTGACTTGCGACAACTTGACACTTCTGTGAGGATCCAGCTTTTCATCCCACTTGTTACACAAGTTTGCTTGCGGCCTTTAGCTTGAGTAGGACTTGAAGTGTGTCTTTTTGTCACATACCCACCCATCCATCTAAGGCAAGGGAGGGAGCATGATGCCGATCTATGGGGTTTTTCACAAAAACTCAACCCATTCAATTGATTCACACAATTAAAAACCCATTATGTGCAGATGCAACTCAATTGAATATGCATAACGGAAATGAACCAATCATCCACACACATTTTATATGCATACAACATATCAAGACAATCATCAAATTAAACATTTCAGGAGTAAAATACAGAGACAGAGAACACTTATCTTTGTCATGCAATTGTCCCGCACAAATAGTTATTTCGTTGCAACGTTCCACCCAACCGTAGGCTCTTCGAAAGCATATACTGAGTCCGTCCAAAGGCCACCCCTGAGATGGGCATGATATCTACAAGGAAAAAGGGGACATCCAACTCATACACAACCAAAACATCATTTCAGCTAAGCCAAGCTAGTCCATAGCTGGGTTTATCAGGCTAATACTGAACCCTCCTCAATTGTGGATGCTTCCACTCAAGTTCAAGCCAAAACAATGGAAACCCATTTCAACCCCAACAATCTCCTATACATAGAAAACTCATAGACTAGGCATGGGTACACATAACAACAAAAATTTCAAGTATTGGATATGAAGGGAAAACGTGGGAAACCCAAAAATGAAATGAGGAATGGGAAAACAACCCTGGAAAGGAAAATTTCATTTTCAGAAAACGTTTGGGGACAACCCAGGAGCAAAAATGACCCCCATTAAACCCCCAATTCATGGATCTCTTCTCCCAGCCACTGTGCTAACCAAAACGAGTTTGCAGGAATGGGAAAATGTAGGAAATGGTAAAAACGTGGAGGATAAAACCCCAGCAAGACAAAACACCTAGCAGGCTTCAAATAAAAACACCCAACAAGCCAAAAACGCCCTATCAAGCCAAAAACGCCAAGTAAACTTCCAAAAACGCCCAGCAAGCTAAAAATGCCCAGCAGGCTTCAAGAAAAACGCCCAGTAAACTCCCAAAAATGCCTAGCAAACTCTCTCAACATGAGAGAGTAAAGTCTGACTATGAAGAATGGTTTGGGAAGTCAATTCGTGGGTATTTTCTTGCCCAAGAAGGAGAAACATGATTTTCCATGAGAGTGGCTTGCCCATACTCGAAATTTGGACAGCCATACCTCCCCAACCCCCAAGGCATTAACTACTTCACCCAACTCTTGGGAGGAATGAATTATTGGGCACCAAAGTCAACATGGGTAGTTGATGGTTGATGGGTTCTCTCATTAACACTTGGCTTGACTTCACTGGCTCAAGGGTTTAAATATTTCCCTCCCAATTCCTTGCAATATCATGCCCCCATCTCTTGTTGCATTGCATAGCTAGTTGTGGGAATTTATATTAAGATGCATATTTACAATTCCCATGGTTCACTAGCACATGGGTAGCATAATTTCAAATACCTTCCTCTTCAAGAAAGAGCATTCACTAGCAGGGCCTTGGCCTTGAGCTCCACGCTAGGAATCATACATAATATGCATACAATATTTACATTACCGCCCAAAATATTACAAGGGTCAAAATGGGGGACGTGACATTCCCCTCCCCTTGGAATAACACCGTCCTCGGTGTTCCAATACCTAGGAATACATACACATTATATACATGTCCAAAATTCACAAAATATGGCAGGTATGTCCTTCATCTCACCCTTTACTTGGGTTTTCAGCACCAAGTCTTTTGGACTTCACAAACTGTTCCTGCTAGCTTGGACCTCCTAGCTCTGCATGAGGGCATTGTTCCAAAACAATCCCTTCCCGCTGATATACAAGTCTGGAAACTTTATGGCGGCTACCCTCTTGATGCTCCATTGTTGAGCAGTTACGGAGGCAATGATTTCCTCCACATCCCCAACATTTCATTGGTTGCTTTACCTTTTCCTTCTCAAATTCCTTTGAGTCTTCCCACCTAGAATGTTTCTTAATCGGCTGATTGGATGAATGCTTCTTCATGGATCTACTTTCCTTTCCCTTGCTGATTGCTCCTATAATGCTTTTTACCTCTTTTTGCAAACGAATAGAGTCCTGCAGAACCTCGTGGTTCATCTCATTCTGTTGCCTCTGTAGCTAGAGAATCTCTCCAAGATTTTCTTGGGTTTTTGCAATTGTTTGAAGAAGACTTTCAGCCAATTCCAATAGCCCTTGGTTTGCCGCCATGGTCAATGTGTACAGCTGACCACACTTTACTTACTAGCAACACTTGCTTGTGTTGGCTGCAACCAATTGTTTCAATTTCTCACTTGTGAAATTTATCATGGAAACGCTTTGTTAGGACAAGCATAATATAAACATTAAAATTAGTCAATTATTTCCCAATTGACATGGAACGTCCATGCTTCACTCATGAGACTTCCAAATTTTTTCATGCTTTCCCAACATACACACGATCTCTTTCATGTTCATCCTTTCACAGTGAGATAACTATTTTAGCATTCACAATTTTTAATTCAAGAAAATAAACACATTCTTCTTCTAGTCATGACATGCATTCAACAATTCTTTGTTTTATAAATGCATCAAAAATGAAAGAGAAGAGTAAGATTTTTCTCCCTCTTTGTTTTATTACAGAGCTATGCCATCACTGTGGTTTCATGCTCCTTAGTCTCTTTCACTTTAATGTGAATGCTTGAATTGCACATTATTGGCTATGACACTTAGTGTCTAAGGTCTATCTAATGCTTTTCAACTTGGGTACCCCTTTCCATTGTTGCTTACAGAACCTTTGGCTGCTCGGACCCACTTGCGTTCGCTAGCACCATCTTTTATTACTGCTCATATTGAGCTCTTTAGGACGGTCATATGTCCATATGAATCCCTATGATGCCTTCCTGGTCCTTGCTTCCAACAATACCTACACTCAAACATTGAATCAATTCACATGTTTAGTTTATTTCTTAACGTTTTTCTCTAAACAATAGTCTGAGAAATCATAACCAAATCATATACACACGTATATTCATAAGCAAGAAACTACAAGATAACCAAATACGTATCTGTATTGGATGTCTTCACTTTATTCCACGGGATCCTTCTTTGCTTCACGAGCCTTGGATTTCTCGTGGACACAATAATGAATGTTGGGCCAGCACGTAGGCTACTCCACCATCATTCAAATAGGCAATGCCAGGCCAGTACGCTGACTGGTTTTATCAATTGTTTAAGGGGGGTATTGGGCCAGCATACACATTGTTTCACAATATTAAGTAGTGAATGCCCAACCAGTTACTCTCTGGATTTATCAAAATTTATAGTGCACAACCAGTTATTCTCTGGTTTACCAAGAATTTATAGTGCACAACCAGTTACTCTTTGGTTTACCAAGAATTTATAGTTCTTTCAGGGTCTTGCTTTCTTGCAATGACCAAGGTTTCCAACAAAGAAACAATAGTGTATCAACTTAGTTGTTAAAAGATTTATACCTAAAATCTTCATTATTTGAAACAAGACATAAATGAAACTGAATACTTATATGTATTGTGCGTTTCCCCTCTGGTCCACAGGATCCTGCTTCACTTTGCAAGACTTAGGATTGCCTATGGACTTTGATGTAGTTAATGCTTCACTAGTACACCTTCACGCCGACTGGATTTATCAAGCATTTGGTGGTGCCCAACCAGTCCCATACCTGGTTGGCCCTCTCCATTGCCGAGCCAACACATTCGTCTGATTCATTGACCAATGGAAGGAAACTGCGCCACCTGACCATTATAGGTTAAGGCTCTACTATGGAGCTATAGGCATCTCAGGGTTTTTAGTCAGTCTTCGGCGCCTGCCCTCCCACTACTGACCCAATAGAGATTTTATGCCTTCACCAATGTCACCACACCTTCTTGCACCATAACCCTTCACACACACATCAACTCTTCATTCATACAAGGACGCCACTCCTTCTATTGTGCAAATCGGTGGTTCCTTTTAGGAACTTTATAGGTGACTTTCTTGACTGCAAGTTAGCATGAACCCACTCACACAAGGATGATACCTCTTCTTATTACATAATTCTTCGGACATGTCCATCCCTTCTGGTAATATTTCACGTGAGCATAGAAAGGTTGCCAATTCCTATACAGTCCTTTTGCATAGCCTTCTTTACTTTGCCCTTTGATGTGCAGTATCAATCTGCATTTGTGTAGGCTGACAACACAAGAAGGATAAGCAAGCTCATCAGTATTGTTGTTCAATTTCATAACCACATTCCATATCAATCACTATCAAGTATTGAAACACCAGGAATGCGTCCATTCCCTTAGGGTGTAGTCAATATTGAAAACCCTATCATAACCCATCACCAGAAAAGGTGTGCACCCCCTTTTCAATGTGCGCCATGTAGGCCCTAATCATACTCGAGCAGACTGCAATGATATAAATAAGATAGAGCATGCTCTGCATATTAACCCTACCAATTTAGACATGCATGTTCTAGTCTAGGGTCTCAGAATACTCATTCATTTTGAAGATGTATCTCACATGCCTTCTTGGCATAGCTTTACCATCTCACTCTCATGGTTTACTGACATGCGGTTTGGCTGAGACATTATCAATGGGGTTTCACCCGAAACCCATTTCCAAAGCATGGGGTCTTTCCCATCTAGTTTGGATCTTGCCGGCCATCACTCCTAATCTTCCTACAATGTGTCTTCCTAGCGCATTTATCAAATAGCCGAGCAGTTAGTAGCATTAATCAATAGAATTCAAATCTAATTTCTCTAATCAGTCAATGGCATTGATAATATCACCAAAATCATTCACTTCATGTGAATCATTACCATACTGGGGTTGCATGGTTTGATTTCATCATTTTATGCAATTATTCTCTTGCTGTTAAGATTGATAATAGTTCACCATTCCATCTATTATCTAATTGCAATGAAACATACATCACAATCATGCATTCTCACAATGCATCTCATCATGTGCACATATACCTATGCATGCACATTTACATCACTCACATAATCTTTGATGTACATTCACTTAATGCATAACCCCTCAATGCAACCTTGCATTAAGTTATGAGTACTATGCGTTCAACATAATTCAAACATAGTTGAAGGGATCTTACCAAATCCTCTTTCAACATTTATGCCATTTATGCACCAATAATCATTACCTGCATGGTTGATATTAACATCACTTGATGTTACCTAATCAGTTGACCTTTTACCAAGGCTACACAGTCCTTTTTCCAACCTCATGATCATATATTTGTTGCACCATCCCTTCCTCATAAGGTTGTCGGTCATATGCAACAACATCATCCTCGTCTTTAGCCATGCCTCAGTTGCCTTTGGCCCTATAACCAATGCGAACGCAACTAATGATTAGCAACCACAATCATTGTCTTAAATGGATCATTGCACATGTAAAACTTCACTATTTTACCAATATGCAATATCCTATTCATTCACAACATTTCCACATGCACTATTCAATGTTAATATGCCATCTAGTGCATATGCATCTATGTGATCTCTTACACTTTCACATTCCTATGCCATAGTTTATATGCATGACATTTATAATTATAAATACGATATCAAAACAGGGGGTTAAGGAATTCTCCCTTTCCAATACCTCATCGTAGAATGGAATCCCTCTTCCCTATCATAGTTGGTCCGGTTTCCTTCCAGTCATGCAATTATAGAAATTGCCCATATTGACAACAATTCCTTCTTGTCAAAACAACCGCTAGCACCTTTCTACACCAAATATCTATGATATATGTAGACCGCATTCAAACTCTGGGCATGCATCCTTGTTCTCCTCTGGATAAGCTTTCCAATGCCTATCCCTGTGCTCCATTCCGACCCAGGACATGGAATTTACATTCCTCCAAAATTGCAAACTTTGCCCAAATTTTTTTCTGCACTTTTACACAGCTGCAATTTGTTCCAAAAGGCCAATTTCAGCTGCTTGTAGAAGCAAATCTAGGAAGAATCATGAAAAATTATCTACCGAGAGAAGGTAGTCTATATAACAAGGAACACTCAGCAGCCTTCGGATCCTTGTTCTGATGCACCAGTCAACTTCTATAAAATTTGGGGTTTGGCTACTTTTCACTTTTCACTTTCCCCCAAAATCTCAAAATTTGGCCAAAAATGGCTATCTCCCAAACTAGACATTTCATCTGCTCATTAAGACGGATAATTTCCGTTAGACGAAGATTTTCCAGAAATCTCTAGTTCAGTAAAAAAATTTATTCCAACATCTAGGGTCACTTTTACTGTCCACAAGCTTTTCAAATCCCAAAAAAGTGGCCCGGAACAGTGCTTTTTGGCCTCTTGCTCACCCTGACACTACATCCTTTGGAGTTCGGCTCCAAGATTCCAAACTTAACATTATTCCTGCTCCATGGCTGCGCCATGTCGATTTCATCCCAAACCGACCTTCCGTCGAGCCTCAGAACACCCTCTTGCAAAAGTCACTATTCTCCATTTTTTGTCAAATTGGAGCATACTGGGTTCAAGACCTTGTCTGGTTCTTTCATGGCCTTTTTTAATGGCCTCTGAGCCCCACAGGAATCATCCCATTCTGTGCCCGACTGCTCCTTCTACCCAAAAATCAAGTTTTGGGCTCTATACTCTTTTTTTTTTTTTGCTCCTCCCATCATTGGTCACGGCTCAACTTCTGCGACCATCGCTAAATTTGACCCTAACTCCCCCGCCGCAGTGCAGGTTTTATCCTTACCATTGTCTCCCTTGGCGCTGGATTTAACCCTAAAATCCCCACCGTGGCGTAGGTTTATCCTTAACTTCTGCACCCGTTTCGCCAGTTTTTAACCTTGATTTCGTCGTCGCGCGCATCGCAGGTTTTAGTGTTAGAATTGCCGCTAGTGCCACACGGGTATTACCATTAACCTTTCTGCCAACCCCGCGCAAAATTAACGCTAACTTTTCCACCAATGCTGCGCACAAAACTTACCATTAACTTTGCCGCCAGCGCCGTGCAAAAATTAACGCTAACTTTGCCGCCAGCACCGCGCGCAAAACTTACCATTAACTTTGCCGCCAACACCGCGCAAAAATTAACGCGAACTTTGCCGCCAGCGCCGCGCGCAAAACTTACCATTAACTTTGCCGCCAACGCCGCGCAAAAATTAACGCTAACTTTTCCGACAGAGCCTTAAGCAAAATTTCCAACACTTAGAAAAAATTTCAAATTCCCAACGACAGTTTAGAAAATTTTCTGAAATATTTGCTTCATTTTCTTTACAGAGGTGAGTTACTGCAGATCAAAGTTGCATAAAAACAGTATTTCAAGAAAAATTGCACCTCTTTCATGTTAAGCATGAAACAACAAAATGACAAAACAATATAAGATGGCAGAGGTTGCGCCTAGGCAAACAAACAAATACAAAAATGAATGCTACTGCATTGGGAACAATTTAAAGCAAGCATTCAACCTGAAAAGGGATTTTCTCCCTCCTTCCTCAATTTCATAGAATGGAATCAATGCAAGCAGCTTTGCAAAAATCCCCAAAACAGTCATGGGAATGATTTCCCATTCTAACAAATAGAAGCCATGAGATCTTCAAGTTTCTTTAATGCATTTTAATTCCAAATACAAAATACATGTACACACAATGATTTTATATCTCTATGAAGGGCCCAACAGCCGTAGTGTTGAACCTTAAGCTCTGATACCATCTATCACATACCCACCCATCCATCTAAGGCAAGGGAGGGAACATGATGCCGATCTATGGGGTTTTTCACAAAAACTCATCCCATTCATTTGATTCACACAATTAAAAACCCATTATGTGCAGATGCAACTCAATTGAATATGCATAACGGAAATGAACAAATCATCCACACACATTTTATATGCATACAACATATCAAGACAATCATCAAATTAAACATTTCAGGAGTAAAATATAGAGACAGAGAACACTTATCTTTGTCGTGCAATTGTCCCACACAACTAGCTATTTCGTTGTAACATTCCACCCAACCATAGGCTCTTTGACAGCATATACTGAGTCCATCCAAAGGCCACCCCCGAGCTGGGCATGATATCTACAAGGAAAAAGGGGACATCCAACTCATACACAACCAAAACATCATTTCAGCTAAGCCATGCCAGTCCATAGCTGGGTTTATCAGGTTAATACCGAACCCTCCTCAATTGTGGATGGTTCCACTCAAGTTCAAGCCAAAACAATGGAAACCCATTTCAACCCCAACAATCTCCTATACACAGAAAACTCATAGACTGGGCATGGGTACACTTAACAACAAAAATCTCAAGTATTGGATATGAAGGGAAAACGTGGGAAACCCAAAAATGAAATGAAGAATGGGAAAACAACCCTGGAAAGGCAAATTTTGTTTTTAGAAAATGTTTGGGGACAACCTAGGAGCAAAAATGACCTCCATTAAACCCCCAATTCATGGATCTCTTCTCCCAGCCACTGTGCTAACCAAAACGAGTTTGTAGGGATGGGAAAATGCAGGAAATGGTAAAAACGTGGAGGATAAAACCCCAGCAAGCCAAAACGCCCAGCAAGCTTCAAATAAAAATGCCCAACAAGCCAAAAATGCCCCAGCAAGCCAAAAACGCCCATCAAACTTCCAAAAACGCCCAGTAGGCTTCAAGAAAAACACCCAGCAAACTCCCAAAAATGCCCAGCAAACTCTCTCAACGTGAGAGAGTGAAGTCTGACTATGAAGAATGGCTTGGGAAGGCAATTCATGGGTGTTTTCTTGCCCAAGAAGGAGAAACACGATTTTCCATGAGAGTGGCTTGCCCATACTCGAATTTGGATAGCCATACCTCCCCAATCCCCAAGGTATTAACTACTTCACCCAACTCTCAGGAGGAATGAATGATTGGGCACCAAAGTCAACATGGGTAGTTGATTGTTGATGGGTTCTCTCATTGACACTTGGCTTGACTTCACTGGCTCAAGGGTTGAAATATTTCCCTCCCAATTCCTTTCAATATCATGCCCCCATCTCTTGTTGCAATGCATAGCTAGTTGTGGGCATTTATATTAAGATGCATATTTATAATTCCCATGGTTCACTAGCACATGGGTAGCATAATTTCAAATACCTTCCTCTTCAAGAACGAGCATTCACTAGCGGGGCCTTGGCCTTGAGCTCCACGCTAGGAATCATACATAATATGCATACAATATTTACATTACTGCCCAAAATATTACAAGGGTCAAAATGGGGGACGTGACACTTTTTCTTAGAATGCATTTAAGGAGATATTTTCATTAAACATTTTGGCTGAGCAACCATTAAGGAGATTTCGTAGAATGCAAAATTTTCCACCTGAACATACCCCTGTCGGGAAGGAAAACACAGGGGATAATATGGACCAACCTACTACATATGGTCCACACAAAGAAGGAATCCCATTTACTAAAACAGGGGGAAATTATTCCCCTCCTGTAAATCCACCTATCATTGATCCCATGGGACCATTGGTGGTAGAACAAACTTCTTCGCGTGATACATCTTGTCACCATTCACTTGAAGGATATTCTGGAGCCATCGATTGGATATTTACTCGACCTATAAATGACCCAGTAGCAACTTGTTTTGGTCCAACCACTTCATTTTGGGTAACCTACTTAGGACAAGTTATTTCCGACTTCGGTTCACCATCAATCATGGAGACGACTCCACCTCCACGTCTTACTAGATTCATCTCAAATGAGGAATCTTTTGGACCACTTCAAGATACTGTATCCCACTTACGTATACTTGGAGAAAATGTAAGACGTCGTAGTTTTCCTTTACCGTCCACTTCGGAAGTAGTAAATCTAGAATACTATTCTCCCATTTATTCTTTTTCTCTTTCTTCACCAGGAATGTCCATGCCCAACATGGAATCCTACGAACTAGGCCAACCTTCTTTTTCGGTTGTATGGCCTCCAAATTAAATGGTCATCTCTAGACCTCCTTTGACCTCGACGACTAGGGGAAACCTTCATCCAATGTTCACTTTGTAACCAGAGCGCAATCTTCAATTACAAAGAAAAGTGAAATTGGATTCCAACCTCTAGTTAATGGTCAAAATACGACTATGGGGAAACCTGTGGTCAGTGGTCAAAATATGACAACGGGGCAAATCTCGGTTGGTAATCAAAACTTAACTAGGGGGAAACTCTAGTTAGTGGGAAAATCGTAACTAGGGGGAAACCTCTAGTTAGCGGACAGAATGCAACTGGAGGGAAACCTTCATTTACTGCTTACAATATGACTGGAGGTCTGCCTCTAGACATGGGACAACCTTCGTGGGGACATCATACATGGGTGCTATCAACATGGGGTCATTGTTCGGGTACACAGGGTACTCCCAAAAGATCGAACACCTAGAGCAACCACTTCACACAAACAGATCACAAATTGACACACCGATGTTTTGACGTAGTTTAAACCCTCGAGAGGGAAACACTCCACGACCTCGACTAAAATAGCTTCTATGGAGCAGTTTATTATGCAAAAGAAAGAAAGTTACAAATGAGCTTCTCATAATCGATCAACTAGACAATGACCCTCCATGCTCTTTAAATAGAGATCATGGACCAATCGGGTGTTAAGCCATGGATCAAGGGTAGGTACGATCTAAGAGAAGTTGAGCTGTCGGATCACAACATATCGTGACCGTCGAATTAAATATTTACAAATGCATACTAAAGAAACACACTTTACCTAACGGATATATTACACAAGTTGATCTTAAATAACTCCTAAGTGTCTAAATATCCTAACATCCTCCCTTAAGAACAACTTGGAATAGGATTGAAGGATTTACAAAAGTGACACTATTAGGAGAAGGAAGGAGGCATTAGAGCATATCCCCACTTAATGACAAATTCCTGAACTCCTAACATAGATCGAAGTTTATAAAACTTCGCTTCTATAAGAGACTTGGTGAAGATGTCTACAACTTGATCATCTATAGGGCAAAAGACCACTTCAAGAACACAATCATGAACAAGATTTCTAATGAATTGCATATGTATCTCAATGTGTTTGTTGCATTGATGTAGAACTGGATCTTTGGCGAGCTTGATGGCACTTTAATTGTAGCACCAAAGTGGAGTAGGCTGCTACTGCTCGAATCAAAACTCTAATAGGATCTGTCGAAGCCATAAAGCTTCCTGATTGCCATTAATTGTGGCTCAATATTTTGCCTCTGCTAAAGAAAGAGCAAGAGCTTGTTGTTTCTTACAAGCCCAAGTGATAGGTCCAGATCGCAGACTAAAAACATAACCTACAGTAGAATTTTGATTAGCAGGATCGTTGGCCCAATCTGAATTAGTGAAACCAACCAACAAAGGTTTCCCCCCTGTACTGTAATGAATCATAAACTGAATTGTACCTCGAATATATCGAAGTATTCTTTTAGATACTTTCTAGTGACTTTCATGAGGTGTTTGCATATAACGAGAAACACGACCAATGGAAAAGGAAAGGTCAGGATGGGAATGAGACAAGTATAAGAGACTACCAACAAGCTGACGATACAAGGTGGCATCTACTTCAGGGGAAGTACAAGTGGCAGAAAGTTTGACTCCAGACTGGAAGGGAGAAGGGGCTGGTTTACAATCATCCATGTGGAAGAGACGAAGAATGTCACAAGCATACTTAGACTGAGAAAGAAAGATTCCTTCTTTGGTTTGCAGGACTTGGAGACCAAGAAAATAATGAAAATTTTCTAAGTCTGACATTTCAAAATTTTGCTTAAGACTGGATTTCACATGGGTTAAAAGCTTAGGGTCACTACCAGTAAGAATAAGGTCATCAACATAGAGAACAAGTATGATGAGATGGTTTCCTACTTTCTTGGTATAGACATTGGGGTCAGAATGGCATCTAGAAAAACCAGTGTCAAGGAGAAAGCTATCCATTTTGGCATACCAAGCTCTAGGAGCTTGCTTAAGGCCATATAAGGATTTCTTAAGGTGACAGACAAGGTTAGAGTTATTTTGAACATATCCAGGAGGTTGCTCCATGTAAATTTCCTCCTGTAAATCACCATGTAAGAATGCAGACTTGACATCCATTTGATGGACTTCCCAGTTATGTAAAGCTGCTAGAGAAAGAACAAGGTGGATGGAGTTCATTTTTGCAACAGGAGCAAAGGTTTCATTGTAGTCAATCCATTCAACTTGGGAAAAACCTTTGGCAACTAACCTTTCCTTAAGTCTTTCAACACTTCCATCTGATGCATACTTAGTTTTATAGACCCATTTACATCTGACAAGTTTTCTTCCTTTTGGAAGAGGTACAAGATCCCAAGTGTCATTCGCCATTAAGGAATGATATTCTTCATCCATAGCTGCATCCCAATCTGGATTTCTTGAAGCTTCTGCAAAGGTTTCTGGATCATGATTCTTAGAAACTTGAGCCAAAAGAGAAGAGGCTCGCTGAAACTGAGAACGTGTTCAACGTTGATCTCTAGGATCACCAGTTGCTTCACATGTTGAACAGACCCATCGAGGAAGTAGTTGTGCTGGTGCAACTGGAGGAACATGAGCTAGTGGAGGTGGATTTTTCGTCCTCACTATCATCATCAGAAACTGGAGTTGGAAATATGTCAAAGAAGTTGGAAGTAGAAGAAGGCACAATCGTCGAATCAGGCTCGCAGGCCAAAGATGGTACAATCGTCGAGTTAGGCTCGAAGGCCAAAGATGGTACAATCGTCAAGTTAGGCTCGCAGGATAAGATATTTTCATCAAATTTAACATCTCTTCTAATGATTATATCATGAGAATGTGGTTGAATAAGTCTATAACCTTTTACATCTTCAGAATTTCCAACAAATATGCACTTTTCACTTTTAGGTTGCAATGCTTTCCGTTTTTCATCCGGAATGTGAGCCCATGCTTCACTACCAAACACACGGAAGTGACTTACATCAGGTTTAGATTTACTCCATGCTTCTTCCGGTGTGATACCTTGTAAATCTTTAGTGGGGGTGAGATTAACTATGTAATTTGCACAATTAATGGCGTCAGCCCAAAATTGAAGATTTAGTCCCTTAGATTGGATCATACAATTAGCCATTTCTTTTAAAGTGCGGTTCTTCCGTTCAGCTACACCATTTTTTTATGGTGTATATGGAATAGTGTGTTTTTGTTGGATTCCTTGTTCAGTGCAGAAAGTAGTGAACTTTTTGTTAACATAATCTCCTCCATTGTCGGATCTTAACTTAATGATTTGATGACCAGATTGTTTTTCAATAAGGGCCTTGTAGGCCAAGCACATGTTAAATACTTTGCTCTTAAGTTTTAGGAAATAAACCCAGTGCATCCGGTGTAATCATCAATGAAAGTTAAGAAATATTTGAAACCAGAAAAGGAAGCAGATGGAAGAGGACCACACAAGTCACTATGCACAAGCTCCAAGGGAACTAAGGCATGCCAAGAGGCATGTTTGTCAAAACTGTCCCAATGATGTTTTCCGTGTACACAACTGGAACAAACACCATCCCTGCAAGATACCATTGGAAGACCTATCACCATATTGTCTTTACATAGTTGTTGCAATGAGCGATAATTTAAGTGACCAAATCGCTCATGCCAAAGTTTGTTCAAGTTATCACTATGAGCAACAAAAACTGAAGGAAAAGGTGATGACCCAAAGTTGTTAAATTTGTACAACCTGGTAATATCATCAACAATTCCAGTAGCAAGGGCATGTTGAGGATCTTTAAAATCCTTGATTACAACTTTGTGAGGTGTAAAAGTCACAGTTTGACCTTCAGTGGAATGAGTGATTTGATAGATTGATAACAAATTGCAGGAAATTCTTGGAACACATAGTACATCACTAAAATGACCATTATCTACTGGAACTGCTCCAGATCCTACAACACTTAGAGATCTATCATCACCAACAAATATTTGTTTGGTGTTACATTCATGCATAGTAGAAAAGATGGCTTGATCCTTAGCCATATGATAAAATGATCCAGAATCAATGAGCCAATCATTTGAAATAGAAGAAGAAGATACATTATAAGAATAACCAGAAGCACAAAGTGCATGTCCATGAGAGGTAGATTCTGAAGGCGAATCTAGGATGATGTGGTGCTTCTTCATTGCTTCTTCCAAGGCTGCCATCTTCTTGAAACACTTAGATTAATCATGATTATCTTTCCCGCAATAGTTGCAATGACTCTCAGTCTTCTTACCTTTTGGCTTGGATCCTTTGTCATTTTTTAAAGAAGGAGCTGATTGAGAGGGTTTGAGACCCTTGTTTGACTTATTATTGTAAAAAATTTATTTCTTGGGAGGCTTGGACTTTTCTTTCTGTTGGGACAATAAGGCTTTCCCAGATGTATCTGCATTGTTAATTATTCCAAGATGGATGAGCTTATCTTGCTCTCTAATCAAGGAATCAAAAAAGGATTCAAGACTAGGCCCTTGATAGCTGGCTGCATTCAATGATTCTTTCATGGAGTAAAATGTAGATACAAAAACAGAATATGCAGGTCCAAGTTTTGAAAGAATATGATAAATGCATTGTTTGTCTTCCCTCTTAATCTTGCATTTTTCACATAAGAGTTTAAGAGTTTTGTACTTAGATAAATAATCTTGAATGCATGAAAAATCACTTGGATTTAAAGAAATCAACTCATTTTTGAGTTGATGACCTCGAATTTCATTGTGTTTACCAAACACATATTCCAACTTGTCCCAAGCAATATCAGGTTCATCAATTCCAGATATGTGGAATCGCAAATCAGTAGAGATTGACATCCCAATCAATCCACGAGCTTCGTCACATCTATTTTCCCATTTTATTTTCTTATCATCATTAGTGGGTTCTGTTTCTTTCCCTAAGTTAATTCTGAAAAGTCCCGTACTTCGTACAACATCCTCCATACAAGATTTCCATGAGAAATAGTTGGAACTGGTAAGTAGAATATCACAAGGGGCAGCCATTTTGTAAAAGTAATGGTTGTAAGAACAGAAACCAATAGTTTGGATGCAAAGAGCATGAAAAAATAGGCGGTTTAAAAAAAAGGCATTGAAAACTGACTTCGTATGATGAAGTTATGCTTGAACAAAGAAAATGTTGAAGATTTCCCCAATAGTGACGTGGCAGATAGAGAATGTCTAGCTAAAAAAAAGGAACCCCCCTCTTCCCAAGATGAACCTTTGAAAATCACTTTACAAGAAAGTTGTTTTAAGTTAATAACTTTTGTACAATAAGTGATTTTCACTTTTACAATGATGTTACTTTAAAGAGTGCAGCAAAAAAAGAACTTAAGTGACTCACTTTTTATTTTTATATTTATTATTTAAGTGAGATGCATTTTTACAATAAAATAACTTAAAAATAGAAATTGCATGCACTTTGTTTAAAAATAACTTAATAAGACTTGAACTCAAGACCTATTAAGGAATAAAGCAACTTTGACCAAGTGAGCTAATGTAAAAAGGTATGTAAAATAAGGGAAGGAGGAAGGGTTTTTTTTAACTCTTCTCTCTCGGTTTCCGTGCTTGCCTCTTTTCATGCAAATCACAGCACAAACCGAAACAAAAAAAAATTCCACACTTTTGGGGTTAGATCTCGTTAGCTTTCCTGGAAAGTCTACGTTTTCTCTCTGTTTTTAATTTTTCGAGATCGCACAATGTGCATGGCAAAGAGCATACGCAGTCGATAAAAACCCTTTCCCTTTATGTTTCTGATTTGTCGAGATCGCACAAGGTGCACAAAAAAGAGCATACGCAGACAGGGAAAGCAACAATCCAAAACAAAAAAAAAATCTAATAATAAAATTGATACAATGTGAGATCTTTTTTTTAAAATAAAAAATAAATAAAACCTTCACTGTAACATTATACCTTCAGATCTGATGAAATACGCGTTTCTGAAGCAACCGGAAATCGTTTTCGATCAAACAAAAATATTTCCCAATGGAAACGGTGCTCCGGACGCAATGGAACACCTCCCATAGTCTAGAAATACACATAAATTCCAGAACTTGAAACCCTTTCAAGTTTCGGCAACACCAGTTCAAGATCTAGATCATAACCGGAAGTGGCTCTTCATAAAATTTATGATACCATGTTCGAGTACACAGGGTACTCCCAAAATACCGAACACCTAGAGCAACCACTTCACACAAATAGACCACAGATCGACACACCAATATTTTGACGTGGCTTAAACCCTCGAGAGGGAAACACTCCACGGCCCTGGCCAAATAGCTTCTACGGAGCAGTTTATTATGCAAAAGAAAGAAAGTTACAAATGAGCTTCTCATAATCGATCAACTAGACAATGACCCTACATGCTCTTTAAATAGAGATCATGGACCAATCGGGTGTTAAGCCACGGATCAAGGGTAGGTATGATCTAAGAGAAGTTGAGCCGTCGGATCACAACATATCATGACCGTCGGATTAAATATTTACAAATGCATACAAATGCATACTAAATAAACACACTTTACCTAACGAATATATTACACAAGTTGATATTAAATAACTCTTAAGTGTCTAAATATCCTAACAGTCATCCAACATGGGGTTACACATATCCAGGTAATCAAAATATGGTGTTGAGTCAAATATATCAAACTGCTCCGGGAAACCTTCATCCCAAAGTACCTTACCATGGAAACATGAACACCCCATGGGGCCAACAGAGCTTTCATTCGGATGGATCTCCAGCCAGTGAACCACCCCTACCCCCACCACCTGTCCCACCTCCACCTACCTCCACCACCTGTCCCACCTCTACCCCCACCATCTGTACAATCCCCCCATTCCCCCTCATTCAAGGGGAAACCCACCACCAGACCAACCCCCTATCGGAGGACCACCTCCATATATGGATACACCTTATGATCAATCAATTTATGGCCCCATTGGTAGTCAAATTTTGTATCAATATTACCAATATCTGCATCCAAACTAACAGTTACCATTTTTTGCTACATTAGATCTGCCAGACCTGTCACATTTGATGAACGATCCCATTCAGCATGGTATCAATTGGCCACCCATTCCTGTCGAGTTGCCATCAGACATACCCAAGTTTGACGGCAAACCCGGTGAAGACCCCAAAAACCACGTGATGACATATCATTTGTGGTGTTCCTTTAACACTTTAATGGATGATTCTATTCATTTGAGGCTCTTTCAGAGAATTCTCACTAGCACCACTGCCAAATGGTATATTGAATTACCACCAAATTCTTTCATAGAATTTCGAACCTTGGCTATGGATTTTCTCACACATTTCCAATTACCAATTCGCTACAAAACCAGTACAGACCTTTTAACCTTGCTCCGGAAATATACCTCCACCGATATCTCCGATCATATTCATGATTGGAGGAGAATACGTCAGCTAATTAAGGCCCCTATTCCAGATCAATTATTAGCTGATTGGCTTACCAAATCATTATTGTCGTTTATAGCCAAAGATGTAGCCATGGGCAGGGCGGTTACAGAGGAACAAGCCATTGCACGTGCCCAGTATCTAAAGTTAGTTTATGCTCAATCTGGCACAATTTATGACATAATTCCCAATGCCCCTTGCCCCACCAATGACCCGACCAAGCCAACTACGAGATCACATGCTGATGGCATAATTGGTTCCATTAAAAACCATCCTGCCACCCAATTGATTGGATCACAAAGCCACACGGCTCCAAATCCAACTCCGACACAGGCTGGTAATAACATCATCAATCCACCCAATCCTCCTCCCACTGCGAAGGTGAATTTAGTTCAATCTGCTTCATCTCAGAAATCTAGTGATAAGAAGAAAATTAAAGGTAAATCCAAAAAATCTTCCAACCAGTAGGAACAAAAAACCAACGAAGACACGACTAATGATAAACCAAAACGAAAGGCTAAGTATTTGTGTTTACTATGCGGTGATGACCACTTCACGAAGGAATGTCCCTGTCATGAAGAAGTCCAAAAATTCCTAAAAGGAAATCCTCAACTCGCAATTTTAACCAACCCATTCCCAACACAACAGCAGTAGATGGTTACACAACAACAAAATCCCTCACAAGGAGAAACATCCACGACCGCTCATGTTCTCATAATGCGTAGTGAAACAGTTAATTATCTACTAGGGAACGTATGTACAATTCTATTCCAGAAAAAAAGAATCTAATGGAGGTAATGTTGAAAAATCCTCCACGCCCATGTCCAATACCTCTCCTATATAAGGTCCTTTGACAATAGACAAACCCATATCAGATGTAGCATTGCCTCCACCCAAAATCACAATTCGAAAGGCAATTTTCAATCCCAGCGCCCAAGCCGCTCAGAGCTACAACATTGTTTAAAATTTGACCCAAGAACCTTGTGCCATGTTGACCCTCGAAGTCTTACAAAACTATCATAATCAACGTAAGACTTTTCTATATGTTATTGGAGCAGTGGATCCAAAATCATCTAACATCATTATGTTTAAACTAGAATACTTTAAGTTGAGGCTTTCCCATCAACTAGCATTTAAAATCATCACCAACGTTGTTGGGGAAAATATACATCATATTGTTCTAGACGAAGGAGCCTCCACTTATGTTATGTCTTCGTCCTGCTGGAGAGCCATTGGCTCTCCTGAACTGAACTGTTCTCCTACCACTTCGAAATCATTTGTCAGAAGCAGATTCCAACCACATGAGATTTTACAATCCTTATCCATTGAATTGGGAGGTAATATTGTTTCCATTAATGTGGAAGTAGTCGCAATGCCTTTGGACTACAATTTATTACTTGGTCGAAATTGGTTTTATACCATAACTGCAGTTGCATCTTCAGTGTTTTGCATTGTGCAGTTTCCCCATAAAGGGAAAATTATGACCATTGAACAACTAGATTTTTGTACACCTGACACCACTACTCATCACGCGGATAATGTCCCTCTTATACGGAAGTCTTCGCACATGTATGAGAGTGTGGGGGTAGGACTCCTAAAAGACTCATCCTTGATGGGAGTCTTTCCAATGCCTGATTCCCCATCACAAATTACTATGGTGAACATGATCTCGTCCATGGCCCCACATTCCTCCAACTCAATTGATCCTTGGATTGTTCCCAATTCTATTTAAATTGATTCAATTGGAGATCAGATGCCTCTTAGCTAGGATGAGGCTACTTATAATTCCATCCAATCGGTGTCAAACCCACTTGATCACCATAACCTGGTGGCACCAAACCCATGTTCTCTTTCGTCTTGGTTAAACTCATCCTTTCCATCACTAGATTATCTCCTCCAGACATTTCCCTTCGATGAATCCATTATGGATATTATGAGCTTGGATGAGCTTCCCTGGGAGGACCATCACCATCGATCATCCTTCCTTCTACCTTTAGATAAGGTAGAAAACGATATTCACTCTATTGTTTCACCAGATATCGTTAAAAACCCTCAACCTCCTATTTTCACAAGGGATACGGTAACTGAGGGGAATTTGGAAAATATTACACCTACCACTACTATTGACATTTCGGTGAAACCTGGTGTCGTGGAGCATATTCACATTGACCAAACTTGTTCTTCTTAAGAAATCAAAACTTATACGGCCTTATTTAAACAATTCCACGACGTATTCGCATGGAGCTATGAATAAATTCCTGGGATTGATCTTGTTATCATTGTCCACGAGATAAAAACTTATCCCAAGGTGAAACCTGTACGGCAAAAACTATGTCAAGTTCACCCCCGAAATACCACGACTATCAAAGCATAAATTGAAAATCTCTTGAAAGTTGGCTTCATTTATCCTATCCCCTTGGCAGACTAGGTCTCTAACATTATTCATGTTACAAAAAACCAAGGAACTATTAGAGTATGTTTCAATTACATGGATTTAAATAAGGCTTGTCTCAAGGACAATTACCCTACCCCGTTCATCGGCCAAATTATTGACAGATGTGCCGGTAGTCTCATATTTTCATTCATGGATGGCTTCTCTGGATATAATCATATCAAGATCCACCTAGCTGATTAGCACAAGACTACTTTTATCTGCCCATGGGGCACATTTGCCTATCTAAAATTACCATTTGGCCTCAAAAATGTTGGTGCCACATTCCATCGGGATATGTCGTACGCCTTTCATGACATTAAGGCTTTCGTGGGTCCTTACCTTGATGATTTTCCATCCCAATCAAATCATCATGAGTTTCACATCGATCATCTGAAGGCATTTTTCCTCATATGTCAACGTTATAATATCCACCTAAATCCTCACAAGTGCATATTCTGCGTGGAGTCCGGATGCCTTCTTGGATTCATTGTCTCAAAAGATGGGATTTCTATCGATCCCATGAAGATAGAGGCTATTCTATCCCTACCCCCACCAACAAATATCACTGAACTTCAAAGTTTGCAGGGGAAGGAAAACTACTTACGATGTTTCATGTGTAATTACGTGAAGAAGACATAGGGTTATATGCAGCTATTAAAAAAGGGAGTTCCTTTTGTTTGGGATGACTTCGCACAAAGTGCATTTGACAATCTCAAACACACCATTACAAATACACCTATGTTGTAGCCACCTGATTATACCAAGGATTATCTCCTTTATCTTGTTTCCTCCACATCCACAATTGGCATGGTGCTCATGCAGGAAGGTAATAAAGGGAAAGAACATGTGATTTATTACCTTAGTAAGAGTCTCGCTAACTCTGAACAGCGTTATTCACATGTTGAGAAGTTGGCTCTGGCAGCTATTATAGCCATCCATAGATTCTGTCACTACATTTTTCTCCGCACAACAACTATCATCATTGATTCAAACCCCATGTACCATGTCCTAACGCGACAAGTACTGGGGGAAAATACTCACGTTGTATCGTAATTCTTCAATAATTCAACCTACAGTTTGAGAAGTCAAAAGCGAAAAAATCATTAGTATTTGCGGAACTTTTGAGAACTTCCCCGTGCTACTTAGGAAATTGATCCCATTGACTCTCTTCCCGATGAGTTGTTCTTCCTTATCAGCACATCTGACCCATGGGATGGAGATATTACTTTGTATCTCCAAACCCAATGCTTTAGGCCTCAGTTATCTCGTGATGAACGTCGTCGTATTCTCCATCATGCGAAATACTATCTAATCGTCGGTTACACCCTATATCATCGCGATATTGAATCTATCTTACGACGTTGTTTAACCCGTGATGACGCTGAGTGTGTTCTGAATGACTTCCACTCCATGGCATGTGGCGGTCACCTCTCTGGGATGGCTATAGCCCAGAAAATTTTATGCATTGGATACTTCTAGCCATCAATTTTTAAAGATTGTATGGAAGTCATCAAGAAGTATTCTCCCTGCTAGTTTTTCATTCTAAAAAGCACACCCATCCTACCCCTTTACACCCAATTATTTTCGTCGGCCCCTTTGCAAAATGGGGCATCAATTTCATACATTGTAAGCCTACCTCGGTCGGGGGGCATGGCTATGTTATTGTAGTTGTAGATTACTTCACAAAATGGGTCGAGGCTATGCCTACATACAAAGAAGACAGAAAAACTACTGCACTCTTCATGTTTAATCATGTCATCGATAGATTCGGGGTTCCAAAAGCCATTGTCACCAACCATGGCTCACATTTCCAAAACCAAATGGTATCTGAATTGAGTTTCAAGTTGTGTTTTCGCCATGAAATTTCAAGCCCCTACTACCCCCCAAGAAAATGGACAAGTAGAGGCCCTCAATAAGGTCTTGAAAACCATGATACAATGCATGGTGGGTGCCCATAGGTCAAATTGGAATTTAATTCTCTTTTCAGCTCTTTGGGATTATAGAAACTCCGTAAAAAATGCTACCCGATTCACACCCTTTCAATTGATATTTGGTCTGGAAGCAGTACTGCCCATAGAGTGCGAGATCCTGTCCTTAAAACTAGTCGTTGAACTTCTTCCAAACACTATGGCTGAGGAAGAAAAATTTATATACTTAGCCAACTCAATGAAACTCATCGTGATGCCACCCTTGTTAATGACTCACGTAAAAGGCGCATCAAATACCAATATGACAAGTCTGTCAAACCCCACATTTTCAATGAGGGTGATTTGGTCTTAGCATATGATCAAATGCACGATAAATTGGGGGTAGGTAAGTTTGATTCCATGTGGCATGGGCCCTAAATGGTGAAGTGTGTTTTAGAAAAGGGGGCCTACGAGTTAGTCGATTATGATGAGATACCTTTGGGGGAGCCTAGAAATGGGCTCTACCTTAAAAGGTACTATGATTAGGGAAATCCTGCATAAGTACCTTGTACATTTTGTATATAATGTGTGTTTGATATGGTGTGAATTCTTATTTCCTTTCATAGGTTAGGGTATCATCTCCACTACGACTGCTTATAACATGTTCTGCTTGAATGCACAGATTAAAACATGTTCTGGATTCGCAAATGGTGCTAGCTGACACACTCGAAACCTAGCTTCAGCTGCTTGGCTATTGTATTCCCCTGTCGATGAACTTATAAGTTTGGGAGTAGTTTTCCTAGGTCCTGCAACTAATAATATCGTGTGTTAATTTTTTAGCATTAATTCAATATACTATAGGATATTTACTGAGAGAATAACATGTATAGCATATCAAGTATAACAATACATATCAATCACACCAAGCAATCACATGAGACAATAGACACACAGAGTTTCACTGGGGAAAACCATAAAGGTGAAAAACCCCACAACTTCCTCAGAGATAGAAAGAGCAATGATACAACCAAAGTACAAGAGATAGTCTTCTCCTGGTAGCTGATCCTCCTCCTCACATGTGCGCCACTTTTCGAGTGATGGAAGAGTGAGTAATGAGATGATCAAATAGAGATCTACCAATCTCTATTTACACTTGTCCTGTCCTGCCCAATAAACCAGTGGGGAGGACTTGTCTAACTTAGCCTAATAACCCATGGTTACATTAATCCGGGCCGACCCCTTACTAGGTGATCTAATAACCCATCAGCAAGTTACAACAATTGAGACACTTGTCAATACAAATGACAACACTTCCGTATAGAGGAATAATACATCTCTATAGGAGTACAATAAAATACATAGATGAAATACATTCTGAAGTTACATATACATCAACACTCCCTCTTAACTAGGAAGGTATTTCTCGACACAGATCTGCTAGCACAAGTCTTCTTCTCTAGATCATCGTCACTGGATAATCGTCATCACTGCTACCGCTATCTCAATCAATCTCTGAATCTACTCGTCATAGGAAGTTCTACAAAGCCATCCCTTTTTCATACTGGATGTAGGCCCACCACTTGCAGGTCTTCATCATCAATGGCCATACTATGGAATTCTCGGGACTTATTACGTGCATCACAAAACCTCGCAAGAGCATCCAGGATGTTACGAGCACATGGCTCTACCTGTCGGATATCCCAAGGCTGTATTATATGTGACTCCCACCACAAGACCTTTAAAGAGTGTCTTGAATTAACAAGAACTCTAAAGAGCATCCGAGGCCTTTTACGTGACTAGCACAACCTATCCGGATCTCTAGGACGGATTACATGTGGTCATGGCAAAACCTCGAAAGAGCATCCCAGGACTGATTACGAGCACACAGCTCAACCTATCGGATATCCCAGGGCCGGATTATATGCCATAGCACAAAACCTCGAAAGAGCATCTACTAGATATCCCAGGACCATATTACATGCCATAGGCAAGACCTCGAAAGACTATCTGCAAATCTCCCAGGGCCGGATTATATGTCCTCCCAAAGCAAAACCTCGAAAGAGCATTTACCAGATATCCCAGGGCCACATTACATGCCATAGGCAAAACCTCGAAAGACTATTTGCAAACCTCCCAGGGCTGGATTATATGCTTATCTACACAACCTGTTCCACGGCCACAGAGTATCAACCTGATACTCAGCATACATCATCCTGATGTACACATGATCATCCCGATCATCATCACTGCATCGTCCTGATGCATGTCATTTGGAGCAACATCCTGAAGCTCGTCATCCATGATCATCCGGATAATATAATGCATCCACCTAATGCATACCAAGTATCTACCTGATACATATCATCATATATGATCCACCTGATCATACAATGTATCCACCTGATACATACACAGATACATGATCCACCTGATCATACAATGTATCCACCTTATATATATCAACAGACATGATCTACCTGATCATACAACGTATCCACCTGATACATATACATATACATGGTCCAAGCATCCAACGTGATGCATATACATATACATGATCCAACTGATCATAACAAATATATCAAGCATCCAACATGATGCATATACAAATATATCAGGCATCCAACATGATGCATATACAAATATATCAAGCATCCAACATGATGCATATATAGAGCAGTAACTAGAGCATCATCCTTATGATCATCATCTAGCGCTTACATCCACAGCCATGGGAAGGATCCTCCTCTCACCATGCTTGGAATGGCTTCCAGCAAATATGTCCATCACTTCTTCCTCGAAGTGTCATCAATCTGAAGAATACCAAGCTTCTCTCTAAAGTAATCAAACTTCACTCTGGCTAGTGGTTTCGTCAGCACATTTACAACCTACTCATCCGTTGCAACATACAGGAGCTTCATGGATCCTCTCTACAACATATCCCTGATATAGTGATATTTGATCTCAATGTGTTTCAACCTATTGTGGAACACCCGGTTCTCAGACAGCTTCACACAACTCTAGTTGTCACAAAAGATACCAGTAGCCTCCAACGAGAGATCAAATAACTCAGATAGTAGCTTTCGTAGCCATACTGCCTCACAACCCGTCGAACATGATGCAACATACTCTACCTCGGCTGTACTCAGTGCTACGCAGGATTGCTTCTTGCTAAACCAAGAGATCACACCTGATCCCATACTGAAGCAGCACCCAGATGTGCTCTTCCTATCTACAGCACTGTCTGCCCAGTCCAAATCAACATAACCCTGCAGGTTAAACTTTTGATTCACATCATACTTGAGCCCATAGTCAATTGTACCCTTCAGGTACCTTAGAATATGATTTACAACAATCAGGTGAACACCTCTAGGATCCATCAGGAACTAGCTCAACGTGTTCACCACAAAGCAAATATCTGGTCTAGTGTTCGTCAAGTACATCAAGGACCCAATCATCTGACGATACACAGTGACATCAACCGGATCAGATGAAGCATCATAAAGAAGCTTCAGGTTCGATGCCATAGGTGTGGGCACGTCCTTGCAATCCATCATCCCGAACCTCTTTAGGATCTCTACTGCATACTTCCCTTGTCCAAGGAAGATTCCATCTGTACTCTGCCACACCTCCATGCCTAGAAAGTAGTGCATCATCCCCAAGTGCTTCATCTCGAACTTGGCAGCAAGCTTCCTCTTGGTATCGAAAATCAATCCATCCTCACCTGTAACAAACAGGTCATCCACATATAGAAGTAGTATCACAGGATTGCCTTCCTCAACCTTGTAGTAAAGTTTGGACTCTGCCTTACTCTTGGTAAATCCCAAACTGGATAGAAAGCTATCTATCCTCCCATACCAAGTCCTTGGAGATTGCTTCAAGCCATACAAGGCTTTCTTCAACCTACACACATATGAATCCCTGTCATGTGTCTCAAAACCAAGTGGTTGCTCCACAAACACTTCCTCCTCGACTACACCATTCAAGAAAGTTGTCTTGACATCCATCTAGTGTATCTTCCATTTCATCACTGCAGCCAGAGCAAGTACTGATCTAATGGAAGTGTCCCTGGCTATAGGAGCAAAAGTTTCTTCATAGTCTATTCCCTCTTTCTGGGAGAAGCCACGAGCTACAAATCTTGCTTTGTACTTTTCTATGCTTCCATCTGTAGCATGCTTAATCTTGTAGATCCACTTGGAAGTCACAACAGACTTCCCTTCAGGTCTTGGGACTACATCCCAAACATCATTCTTCGTGATCGACTGGTATTCCTTGACCATGGAATCCTTCCATTCTTTCTTTTTCGCTGCCTCTTCATAACTGGAAGGTTCTTTGTTCATAATATCATAGAGTAAAGCAACATAGCTGGTATGTGATCTAGTTCTCTTCTTTGCTATGTGTTCTTCTTCTGGAATGCCATATCTTTCTGCATCTTGAATGAGCTCTCTAGCCCATGCAAGTTTCCTCTTGTGAGATTTATTCTCACAGGGTGGATCTACAGGTATTTGTGGATCTTCAACTTCATGATCTGCTTCTGGAATTGATTCAGTCATGGTGATGTCTTGAAATCTGGTTTCCTTTGGTTCTTCATGATCTTCAACAGGTGTCTTCCTTGATTTGATGAAGGCTGAGTTTTCATCAAATGTTACATCCCTACTGACATCAATCTTCTTGAACCCTAGAAAGTATATTATGTAAGCCTTCGAGCTTTTACTGTACCCCCCAAAGATGCCCTTCTTTCCTGAAGGATCTAGCTTTGTCCTCTTTTCCTTTGGAACATGAGTGTATACTGGACAACCAAATATTCTGAGATGGTTGACTTCAGGTTTCTTACCAGAGAATACCTCTTCTGGTGTTTTGTTGTCCAATATCTTGTGAGGTGTTATGTTCTGCACATATACATCTGTCCTAGCTGCTTCTACCCATAGATGCATAGGAAGATCCTGGTCATGCAGCATTTCCCGTGCTGCTTCCATGATTGTTCTATTCTTCCTTTCTGCAACTCCATTATGTTGTGGATTGTAGGGAGCATTCAACTCCCTCTTAATCCCCGAATCACTGCAAAGCTTCTTAGAATCACCTGAAGTGAATTCTCCGCCATTGTCGGATCTGAAGGCCTTGATCTTCTTATCAGTTTGATTTTCCATCATGGATTTGAATTCCTTGAATTTATCAAACACTTCATCTTTGTTCTTCAAAAAATAAACCCAAGTCTTCCTAGAGAATTCATCAATGAAAGAGACATAGTAAGCATACCCACTCATAGAACTGGATGACATTGAACTGCATACATCGGAGTGGATAATTTCCAAGATTCCTTTTGATTTGCTTTCACTGCTTGGAAATGCCTTCTTTATGTTCTTTCCTTTTGCACAACCTTTGCAAACACCTTCATGCTTGGTCTTGATTTCAGGAAGACCCTCTACTACTTTACTTGCAATTGGTAGTGCCCTATAGTGCACATGTGCAAGCCTTCTATGCCAAATTTCACTTGGCTCCATGGATTCATGTACCATGGCATGTTCAGGTTGTCCCTTTAATTTATACAAACCTCCCTCTTGCTCTCCAATCACTACTACATCATCAATAGTTTTAATTTTTGGCCACATTAGTACTTGTCCATCTACAAATGCAACCCTCATTCCTTTTGCATCCAATGCAAATATCGAGAGTAAGTTCTTCTTCAGCCCAGGTACATATAGCACATATTTCATCTTCAAAGACTTCCCAGATTCTAGGTTGTAGGAGGCTTCACCACTTCCTTTGATAGGATATTGATAGTCATCCCCAAGTTTCACCTTATGGAGTGACTCATGTTCAGATAGATTAGCAAAGGATTCTTTAAACCCAATCATGTGTTTGGAATCCCCATTATCAATGAGCCAATCATTACATCCATGAGAGATGGTACCTATGAGAACAAAGATTAGAACATAGTCATCTTCACTTGATGAATCATCACTTTCTGCTCTAGCCTTCTTCTTGGGAGGTTCATCATCCTCAGCAGCATGAGCATGATATCTCTTCTTGTTGAAGTTGTTGTCCCTTTTGTTCTTGAGACAATCTGTAGCAAAGTGTCCCTTCTCATTACATGTGAAGCATCTGATATCTTTCCTATTATTTTGATGGGTGTGAGGGGATTTCTTGTAATGAGAGTGCTCCTTTTTAGGCTTGCTTGTTTTGGTGTGAGCTGTGAGAGCTTGATCTTCACTTCCCATCTTTTCTTCTCGGGCTGCAAGCCTAGCCTCTTCTTGTGAACATTCCTCCCACAATCTACTGAAGGAGATCAACTTCCTTCTTGCACAAATTCCTTGAAAAAAGGAATCCCATGACCTAGGTATGCCATTTAGAGTGGTCATGACAATTTCACCTTTCTCCACCACTTCATCCACAGCTTCAAGTTGTTCCTTGATCTAAGAGACCTTGGAGAAATAGGATTGAATGGTCTCTCCATTCTGAAGCTTTACTCCTTTCAATTGATTCCGCAGAGTCATCTTTCGATTTATGTTCTTTCCTTCAAATAGCTTGGTCAAAGAATCAAACATCTCCTTGGGTGTCTTCAGAGATGACACATGTGGTATGAGATGGTCTTTGATGGAATCAACAATTATTCTCTTTGCCTTGACCAAGTTCTTCTTATGCAATGCCTTAGCCTCTTCATCTTTTGGGACAGGGATTTCTTCTCTTATGTATGAGTCCAACTCATTTTCTTCCAGCATTAACCCAATCCTATACTTCCAGGCTCAGAAGTTATCATCCCCTTCAAGCTTATCCTCAAGCTTGGTGTGGTGAGACATCTTTAAAGAGTACTTCAAATGGAAATATAAGAGTTTTAGGTTTTACCACTTGATTTGCTGAAAAATGGATCTGGTCCTGGATTAGGATTTGTCAGAGAAACCCTAAAAATTAAAAATGTGAATTTTAACTTTCTGAAAGGATAGAAAGATGTGTCTTGATAAGCTGATCAGCCTGGTATATTCAGAATTTGAGATCTGCAAAGTTTCACCCTTCAGAAATGCCTTTAAGTCTTCCCGGGTTCACTAGAGAGGACCCTGAATTAGGGTTTGAGTTTCCCGGAGCTTCACCCAACCAAAAATCTCAATCCAAAGCTCTAAACTTCGATGTTTCCAAGGAGCTTCCAGCTATGTCTTCAGATTTCAGAAATTCCTATTTTTTAGGAAACCCTAATTTTTAGGGCCAAAACTGAAAGTGCCCAGAATTGAATTCTGTTTGGACAGAAAGATTCACCTTGCTGAGGAGAGTCAATCTATCATATTGCTTTTCCAACATCTGTGGAGATAAACCCAATAAACAAGAAAGCCTAGTTTCTGCCATTGCACAATGTCTTCTTCTCAGGTTAGCTCTGATACCATGTTAATTTTTGAGCATTAATTCAATATACTCTAGGATCTTTACTAAGATAATAACATGTACAGAATATCAAGTATAACAATGCATATCAATCATACCAAGCAATCACATGAGACAATAGACACACAGATTTTCACTGGGGAAAACCATAAAGGTGAAAAACCCCACAACTTCCTCAAAGATAGAAAGAGCAATGATACAACCAAAGTACAAGAGATAGTCTTCTCCTGGTAGCTGATCCTCCTCCTCACATGTGCACCACTTTTCGAGTGATGGAAGAGTGAGTAATGAGATGATCAAATAGAGATCTCCCGATCTCTATTTATACTTGTCCTATCCTGCCCAATAAACCAGTGGGGCTTACTTGTCTACGGAGATAATTTTAAGGATCCATACTTATTTAAAAGTGTATAAACCTTGGCGAATCTTACCAATTCTTAAAATGTCAACTATAAATTATTTGGCAATATTTTTATAAAATTATTTCAATTTCTAAGGATTTTATATAGTTTATATAATAATTCGGGCGATTTTTAGAGTGAAAAAAGTTTACTCCATCAAAATTGGGCAAAGCAGGGCTTCAAAAAATGAAAATTGGCGAATCGTTTTCTGGAAAAAAGCATGGAAAAATAGCCTATGGGCTAAATTTCGCCCCTAAAATTATCCTTGCTTGTCTGACTTAGCCTAATAACCCATGGTTACATTAATCCGGGCTGACCCCTTACTAGGTGGTCTAATAACCCATCAACAAGTTACAACACTTGCGACACTTGTCAATACAAATGACGACACTTCCGTTTAGAGGAATAATACATCTCTATAGGAATACAATAAAATACATAGATGAAATACATTCCGAAGTTACATAGACATCAACATCGTGAAGTATCACGCGGTGATTGGATTGCTAAATGATGCTTATTCCCATGGTGTGGACCACATTATCATCCATATGGATTCTCAGCTTGTGATCTCCCACTTAAACCGAGTCTACGCCATTTGTGACCCTGCACTACTCTGTCTTTTTCAATGAGTACATCCCTTGGAGAGATCGTTTGAGTTTATCCAATATCAACACATCCCGATACGCATGAATATGGTTGTCGATTCGTTAGCCAAATTTATTTTAGATTGTTACATCTCACATTCTTAAACATGTATCACTAAAATGTGTAAATAAGCATAACATGTAAATTCTTCATATATAGGTAAGCATTCCATATGAGATCCATATCAACCATAGGCACATTGTATATAAAATCACTACTAAGTGTGATAAGAATTTCACAAAAAAGTACTAAGACAAACTCTGAAGCTCATAGCTTTCAGTACATCATGCCGAAAAAAATTCTAAAGCTCATGGCTTTCAGTAATCACTACATATAAATAATAAGTCTAATCATGGCTCTCATGATAACATATCACAACCCAGGCTACTCGGCAAAGCAAACGTCCAATACTCGCAGAAACTCCCATCATGTGGCGTTGATAACGCTGCGGCAGATCATCCAGTGACATATCTGGGATGTCAACAGTCAACATTTCCAGGTTATCCTCAGTCTCCGCGAGCACTTCACTCGCCTCTCAGTCACGAGAGCAAATGGCCCTGCCTTCTCCTTGCCAATGAATGGGGGAAACTACAGGTGTCCTCTCTAGTCTGATATCTGCATTAGTGAAACAAAAAAAGTCTTAGTACACAAAAAAATGAAATATTCAGAAAACACATAAAATTTTGAAAAGCATGAAAATCCTTTCTGCCTATTTCTCACCAAGCAAACCCCTCTGGTAGTGCCAAGTCGATATCTCCTTTGAAATTCATACCTGCATACGCATAATCCTCTACCATGAGTAGTTGCTTACGCACCCATCGGAAGAAATATGACCCATAACTATGGATTGGGCCACCATGACAACCAAACAACTCAACCCATATCCTCATGCATGCCTCAAATGGATCTGGGCTAGATATCTCTACATGTTGTGGATGGAAGTGAGGAACCCGCTCCATTAAGAAAGATACCAAGATGGACCCATAACCAAATTGTTTGGTCTTTCCCAACTAGCACTTGATCAACTAATCTTCCATGGTAATCAGCAGACTCTCACACTAGTTGAACATGGTGGGTTCCATGCACTCTATAGCACACAACATCTGGGATCTAGTTGCTTGGTTGTGGGACTTGGTTCCTCCTACTCGGACCACGGTGAAGAGAACGGTCCTCAATGGAAAATTACAGACTCTTTTAATCGGGATCTTCTTGCTGGCCTTTCTTGTCTTGGGCTTGTAATATTGTTCAATGAGTGCATTAACATCTTCGTTGTCCCCACTATGCCCGGATAGAGATGCACGAGCTCCTCTTCTTGAGAACTCGGTCAGAAAATAGATATCATATATCTCCAAAGTGAGGATATGGGATATGGGCCCCTGCTTTAAATTGAAGTTCTACAAGATCCCACATTCCCACCAAATATTCTAACAAAGGGACTTGGGCCCTCATGCTTGGAGTGAGAAAGTATTTCTTGAATCCACACTCTTGGAGGGCCAACATAGGGTTGTCATCATTCAACCCTTCTAGATCCTCCAACTCATGATATCTCTCTCTCCACTCTACAATTTTCTTGATTGAGACCTGCAAAACCATAAATTTGGGTATTAGAAACCAACCATTCATCTAAAGAAAACCCCAATAATTTGTTGCATTCATTTTTTGGGTTGCATTTCACGGTCGACACGATCCGGATTTACATAAAACGCATCTTTGACACGGTTTTCCCTTTTGGGAACTGCGTTGACCATGATCGACGTCTTTCCCAAAAGAGGCATCCGTGTCGACCCAGAGGCGAATTTTCACCCAAAAAAAGACCCAAAATTCATTAAAAACCAAAAATAGCAATGTTTCAACTAACTAAATGAAATGGAGGACGAGATTAGTTACCTGGAGCTGATGAGATGAAATCCACTGCCTGGGATGCCCGAAATATCTAACACAAGTTTCTACCTCAAATAGCTTTTACCCTCTTTGGTAAAAATGCAATGGTAAAATGAGTCCCTTTCACCTCTATTTATTGACTTGAAGGACAATATTTTATTATTTTTACCTCATAATATTTTATTATTTTTTACCATTTGTTACTAAAAGTCCTTTATTTATTATTATGGTTTCTCACGCTTGTTTTGAGATTTCAGGTCAAACATAATGATGAAGTTATGGTCCAAAATCAATTTTATGCTTAAGAACACCCTTTGTCTTTAAGCTCTTTTCAGACTCCTAAAATAGGAAAAGATTATCAAGTTAACTTCTCTCTTTCATGCTTGTAAAAAGGTTTGAAAGGTTGTCTATCCGGTGATAGTTACCCCTTTTCGGACCGTGTAGACTATTTACGAAAAAGGAATACCTTAGTCAACCATTGACTAAGAGAGTTTTTCTATGAACTATTTTACACTTTTTCAGGCCTAGGGGACTAGCTTTACAAAAAATTTCACCCTGGAGTCTTCTTTTGACCATTTCAGACTCTCTAATTGTGAAACGTCATAGATTTTATCTTCTTTGGACTCGTAAAATTATACATGGAATGACCCTTTTTGGGACTAAACCCCTCCTTTCTCAGGTTCGTAAAACATGTGATCGGACTCGTCCGGAGGACGTGCTATACCGAGCATCTGTTATCCTCCTCAAGATCGTTAATAAACAAAGAGGTACTTGTCAATCATGATGGGGAATAAGGGAAGGGAAGTGAATTTGAATTTGTATTTATGGAAGCTTATCGTCTCCCTTGAACATGGCACCTGTTTGTATTTCATCCAAACATTTGGGTAATCAACTTGTCTTCGAGTCGTGGAAAGTCCATGAGTCTCTTTACTCCTTTGATTCATCCAAAGAACGATTCATTCGTGTTGCATTATGTATTAATTTCCGTCTCTCCAAATCAATGCTGCAAGGTCATTCACTGTGCCATAAAATATTCAAGGGAAGTCCTCCATTGGAGTCAAAATTTGCAGTGGTCAAGCTATCCATCATGTCGGTCATCTCTGAAACAGTCTCTCAACTACACTTGTCCATACACCTTGTGTCAATCCATACTCATTTGATCTATCATCCAAAATCATTTTCCTGTATCAGTTTTGTGTCAATCATGGGGGATACATCATGGCCCTCCTTCAACGGATCTATCCCTGTCAACACCAGCACATCATCCAAGGATTAGATTTAGAGACCACCTAGTACCTTGAAGCTTGCATGCCTCAATGGCATGTTTTCTCGCTTTCGACAGTAGGTTCACATCATTGACCTTTGATCGGATGATTCCTCGGATGTTCGACTCCAACTCATTCATTTGCATTTATTGGAATGTACTGAGATACCTTGGGTATCATTGTCATCGTTGGTGATTCACCTCGCACTTGTTAACAGTTCACAACATTGATAGGTAATCAAGTGGTTTCTACCATGTTCAACCTCAACACATTGTAATCACATGGTTAGATTCATATCATGTTGGGAAAAGGTAGAAGACGTTGGGTGGTTCTGATGTCTTATTATTGCATCCAGGTTGCGATGGAGATTTTTTTAGTAAGTTCCCACACAGATGTAATAGTGGATATCTCATTGATGTATTGTCACACAGATCCACTCTTGTATTGTTCGTGGTTGTGTCATTATCTCATCATGGATTTACGCTTGTATCTTAGTATCCATGATTGTGTTTAGTCATTCATGTATGGATCCACGCTATATTTTGGTGGCCATATCCTCAGTCAGTATCAGCATGGATTTTCAATGTATTGGTCGACAACCATGTCTTGAATCATTGAGATGTCTAGTCAAGAGATGTTAAAACTTGTATTGCAAATTTCTTGGTCGTTGTTGTTAGTTCTCCAACTGGTGGTTCCTCTTTCCATTATTCACATCAAAGTACATCACCTATCCTTTTTCTCTAGCTTTGTACTTTGGGGGGGAATTTGTTACACAGAATTTTCGTCAGCAACATCAAACCTTATGACCTCATATTGCCACAATCCCTGAAGTCACTTTCATGGTGAATGGTCCTTGATTTCCTTGCTCTACAACTTAGCATATTTTGCAACTTTGACATGCCTTACTGCACTAGCAACCTACATCTAAACCCCCTCAATGCAATATGTCTCATTGTAACACACGTTTTTGGTGCATCTTTCCCTCATAGCAACCTACATCAATCCATAATTGGCACATGTTTCTCCACTGCAAACCGCATCGATCTATGTACAGGAAAAAAATTAGGTTTTCGAGAAACTTCTAGAGTGAAATCTCATTGGATAGTCTTTCCCTTCTATTTCTATAGATCTAGCTCGAGCTCCAAAACTGTTGGGATCATATCTCATCCACTTTCCATAATATTCTCACCCCTCTCTTATCCTTAGTGTCCTATAAAAGAGACCTTTGGGCATGGGTGTAGGACGAGGAATTGGTAGTAAGGAATTGCTGGAGAAATTATCCCAGAAGCACTAGACTCTTGATGTGCTTCCTTTCAAGACAAGGGTGACATGTTGAAATAGGAGGAATCCATCGGAAAGAGACTACGACACCAAGGCTCACGGTTGTATTTATTTCTATCATTTTTAATACAATGATGCACTTCCTTCCCATACTTGATTGTTATTCTCATGTATAGTAAATCTCCTTGGTCATTTGCTTAGATCATTAACATTGTTTCTAGTTCAATATGCTTGCTACTTGTTTGTGTTGGATCTGTAATAGGTTCTTTCATACACGAAGTTGGGTTGCAGCAACTTGAAGATATCAAGGACGAACTTCATATCAACAGTAAGTTTTCTCTACTTCGTCTCTTGTGGATATTCGACTGATATAGGTGAAGGTGTGCATGTATTGTCCCATTTTGTTCTAGATTCAACCCATTTGAACTAAGGAGGTTCACTCGTGTCCGCACGCGAGAACTAATCCATCAACAAAGTGGGCATGCAAGGGTCTTGGGATAGGTCTATTAATACATATGACTTAGAGTTCCCCTAGGTTTTTTCACTTTACCTTTTATAAAAGTAGTGCCATGCTATTGTAAAGATTATATCCCAATAGCACACTTCCCCTTTAGTCATAAGCATGGATCTATGTATGTGTATCACATTTAGCACTTTGGGTGTCATTTGGCATGTAATTGACACAAAATCATGAGATACACCCTCATGTGGAGCACCCTCCCTTTTCTACATATTTGCATGCTGCCATCTAGATGATCGAGGGGATCCACCTAGAAGCATCTAGCCTCTTCTAGGCATTGCCTTCTTGCATTATGGTTTGTCGATGGATGACACGTCATCTTAGCTAGAGCACTCCCTCTTTGAGGACACATGTGGACGTATCATTTGAGCCAATGGGGTTGTCCCCTCTCTTCATGAGTTTGCTTTCTTCATTTCACATTGATCTATGAGTTGGCTAAGGTTTTCACTCCTCACCCAATGGGATATTACCATTGGCACATTCTTTGAGAGGTTGCTACACAATGAAGACCCCATTTGCATTATTTATTGATATCTTTGATGGGACATCTCACCCTTAAGCCTCACATGCTACACTTGGAGGAGTGTGTAGAGTTTGTTGGGGTCGTTTTGCTATGTTGAGGAGCCATCTACCCTTAGAGGAGGTTCATTGCACTCATTCCTATGTTTGGGAGCTAGGAATTGGAGCTTGGACTTGGTCTTTATCCCATTTTAATGGACACGTCCCACCTTCATGGAGAATTTTCTCATGAGACTTGAATAAGTGACATAACCATCTTCTATTGTTGACCTTATACACCTTAGTTAGTTAGTGGATAGTGGTGTTTAAGTTCCCCTAAATTAGATCTAGGGTTTTTAGCCAAAGATACTATTATTTTATTAAAGGGTTGTTGAACCTAGAACTCTATATTAGAGGGCCCTCTCGGTTGTTTTTGCAGTTGACCAAATATATGAGAGAGTTATTGTTGAATATTTGAGAGATTTATTGTTGAATATTAAGCACAAAGACATGATTGGAAATTTTCTTGTGTATGTATGAAAAATATTTTGGGGCTTCAAGTTTAGATGTAATGTAGATCTATTTGCATGAAGAATCTAGTTACTTGATCCATTGGATTAGCGCATATACTAAATTGGAGGAACTTGTTGTGGTATTACCTTCTACTTTCGTTATCTATTTTGACATTGGTATAATTATTTACCTTTGGTATCTTGAGAATAATTGCAAATTTATTATTTATAATTCTAAAGTAACTAGGTGAATGTGCATCCTTGTGAGTCATTTCTTGTCAAATTTCTAAATTCATTTTCCATAATTATTAAAGTGGTTATAGTACATATATGCATCTTTTCCAGCCCTAGTTACTTATTTAAAAAAGCTAAAAAATCATTTACTATGAAATCTAAAATAAACTTATTAATATTCATTTCAAGTCTAATTAACTTTTATAGACTTTCATATTTCATTTAAACGTAATTTTGTTCAACCGTAATTCTAGAATCTGTTTTATAAAATATTCTTAATTAAAATTATGATTAAACCCCAATGGCCCTTCGTTTAAAGATCATTTATTTCTTATAAATCAAATTTGCAATTTACTTAAGTCATTCTTTAATTTTTATATCATTAACTTAAGTTTTCCTTTCATTTTGCACTTAAAACCATATTTGCAATTTATCTATTTGTTTTTTCATTCACATATTTAAATATGTTTTACAAATGGTTTTCACCACTTCTTCAAATATAGAAATTGATTTTAAATCTATCTTAAATTCATATTTGAATTATTGGTCCAAGGTGTTGGCAATTTATAATTTTTAAATGGATCTAAATTTCGTAATGTTGGGATTTATGAGTATGAAACATCACATCATCATATCATCCATATATTAAATCCTATTTATTTTACAAGCATCATTTTTGTTTGGATTTAACTCGTGGTGATTATTCTAAATATAAATTTGCACATCATATTTATATCTAAAGTTTAATGATCATTAATATATCATTTCTCGACTTAATTCAATAAAATCATTTAAGGATACCCCTTGGCCTCAAGAGATCATTTAAATATACCCCATGGCCTCAAGAGAGTTGGCCAAATTCAAATTTTTGGATCCAATCACCTGCTGTCATTCGTCCCGTAAAAGTGTCCTAGTTGGATCAATGATATATTTATAGGTTTTGTTGTAAACCCAATCGGTTGCTTCCAATCAAGTGAATTAATAATTCAAAGCGCACTCAGAGGTAAGGAAATTCCTAATGATATAGGAGCTTTTGTGTAATGTCCCCATTCAAATAAATTCCAAAAGGAGAAAATTCCACCAATCTACTAGTGTCCTAGGTTGGGGTGTGACATTAAAATTGGAATAAGGAGACTAATAAACCCAAAGGGACATTGGTTTGGAATAAATATATTATGAGGGGAAAAAATAAATACTTATGATGAGAAAATAAGATGGCACTTGGTCATGGATAAACATGGGTGGTATGGTACCCCCACAAAGCTAGACTCCCCGTGCCACATGGAATTCCACTCTCACCCATTTGAATCCAATGTGGATTCCACTATTCTTGGAGTAGTTGGAATGGAATATTACTTGGAATGACTCAATGAGGTTGAAATTTAGAGGAAGAGTAACTCCCATGGGAGAGGAAGAGGCATTTTGTAGCTAGTGGGACAGTTGGGCTAGATTCCATAGCTTCTATGACACCAATGATGAAGATTCCTATGAAATTTCTGGAAAAAAAAAGACCTAATGGATAACATCTAGCATACATGACATATCAGGGCTAAAAATATCCTCCAAGAAGGCACGCAAGTGAGTTAGGGCAGCCAAAGAGACACCTATCCGAATTTGGTGAAGGAGGAGGCTAGAATTGGAAGGACAAGTGGCATACTTGGGAATCTCTTCCCAAATAGAGTTGGCATGAAGATCATGGATGGAATTTGATTTAGGGAAGCCTTAGGAATTTTATAAAAGTCAGGAACAAAGAAGAAGACCAGCTTTTTATCATTTTACATTTTGCATTTGGACAGAAGAGCTAGTATAGAGCTAGTCTACTTGCCTTAGCACCAATTTTGAGGGTGAAAGATTCCCATCCTAATTGGAAATTGGAGAGGAAATTCAGACATTTCATTTGGAGCTACAATGGAGTCTTTAGTTACAGGTTGAAGCTACAGGGTAGCTCATGTTTCATTCATCTACAACTTGTTCTTGCATATTTGGGCCCCTGGAGGAATTGCGCCCTTGGTGAGATGTTGATCTCTTTGTGAGAGTCCAGGAATCTCCATTTATTTGTATTGTGGTATATATATACTATGTATTTACTGCTCATAATAGTCTCAAGTCGAAATACCAAGTGAAACTATGTAAAAATATAAAACAATGTATAAATGATGTCATTTTCTCTATATCTTGTTGTTGGAGCTTGAAGAGCCATTATTTCAAATTGTATCAGTCATTCTCTGTGATTTTGTTGATGTATGGAGTGTCATTAATGTTTTGAATAAGTTTCATTGGTATTTCACAAGTCCTTAGCACCTAAATTTCGAATTTCATAACATATGGTGAAAATTACTAGCTTTCCCCCCTATGTGAAGACTTGCATATAAACATCTGATTTAAGGGAGTTGCATAAGGCATAAGAACTAATTGATGATACATTGGGGAGATAATTAAAGCCATTTATCATTACCATACCTATGCTTTGAAATTTGGAAAGGTTTAACAGCATTTGGAGATCCATCTTTGACCACTAACCTTGGGGGATTGAAGCTCGATTTGACTAGTACATTTCCCTACTTTGTCCAGATTGTAAATGAATGTTGCAGAAGTGTTTTAAGGGTTGTTAAGAATCCATAATCCTGAATTATATGTTTTAATATCTTCCAAACTCATTCATACCCCATTCAAAAGCATTTGGAGCCATTCGGAAGCAGTTGGGTTACTACTAGTCTAAGGGTTGAATTGGTTAAAAATTGCATTTTTTCCTAGTTTGTGCAAATTCTTAAAAAGGGACACTACAAGTGGTATCAGAGCATGGTCCTTGCACCTCATTTGGATGACCATTTATGAAGACAAGAAGAATAATACCCCACCCTTAGAAACTGAAACTGAAGGTGTTGTTATTGAAGAGGAAGAAATAGGAAAAGAAGTGCATTTTGTTGAAACTATGGATAGGGATGAGAAGGAAACCTCAGAGGATAAGGAAGAATTTAATAAATTCATGAAACCATTCTTTGAATATATGAAAAAACAGATCATTAAAGGGTTTGAATTATTGGCCAGTCAACTTGGGAGCAAAGGAGTAATAGGAGGCAGCAGTAGTTCTCATTCTGAGGAAAAGAAGGCAATGGGTGAGCATATTTTCTCAGGCATAGGACCCCATAATAGACCTAATGAATTTCAGAGCACACCAAGGCCTATTACACCTAAATTTATTGAGATCAAAGAAGAACCTAACACCCAATTTGATATGCAGGAAGTGGTGACAGAATGGGAAAAGTTGAGTGAAGATTGTAGAAGAACTCTACCATTTGACCAATTCTTTAATGTATCAAGCAAACTCAAAATGAGGGAAGGTAATAGAAATCCATTTCAAAATAATGAATTGAATTGTGACATTGTTAAAATGCTCCTTCCCACTTTTGATGGCTCACCCCAAAGTTCTGCAAATACTTGGGTACAAAAACTCGATGTTTATTTTTAGTTGAATCCTATGGTGGAAGATGATGCTTTAAAAATGACTATTTTGCATTTAGAAGGAGAAGCCAATGATTGGTGGTTCCATAGTCTGAAAACCTTGGGAGATGATCATGTTACAACATATGGATTTTTTTTGACAAGCTATTAGAAATATTTGAGGAAAAAGATCCAGAATTTCCTTTCAAAGAACTAGCCCAAATGAAGCAAGTTGGATAGGCGTCAGCTCGTGAGAGCTGGAACCATCATTCAGCCAGTACTGATCTTCCCTCACCCTTGGAGAGGCATCCATCCCTACGGACAGGCATCATCTCGTGAGATCTGGAACCATCAGTCAGCCAATACTGATCTTCCCTCACCCTTAGAGAGGCATCCATCCCTACGGACAGGCATAAGCTTGTGAGAGCTGGAACCATCAGTCAACCAGTACTGATCTTCCCTCACCCTTGGAGAGGCATCCATCCCTACGGACAGGCATCAGCTCGTGAGAGCTAGAACCATTAGTCATCCAGTACTGATCTTTTGTCCCTCTTGGACAGGCATCTATCATTTCAGATAGGATCCATCAATCTCTCTTTCTAGAGAGGTCCCTTTGGACCACACCAAGCTTGTCTCGAAAGTACTCAAACTTCACACGAGCTAGAGGCTTAGTCAGCACATCAACAACTTGTTCATTTGTAGGAACATACTCGAGCTTCACAGCTCCCCTTTGCACCATATCATTGAAACTTAATTTCGATGTGCTTTGATCTATCACGAAACACAGGATTTTTCTGTCAACTTGATGCAACTCTGGTTACACAGAGTATCTACGTAGCATCAATCTCTGCATCGAACAATCCTGTCAACATCTTTTGAAGCCACACTGCTTCACCACAAGTTGAACAAGTGTTACACCTAAAATATACCCATCATCATGATTTAGTGTATCCATCCCTGAAGTCATCTGGACCAAGTACTCATTTGGGAGGATTTGTACTCAGTTTGTACAACCTTTTGAGAGGTCATCGCAGGTTGCACACTAGCAACATGCGACATCACAGGTTGCTCCATATCAAGGTGCGACGAGCTCTGTCAATGGGAAAAAATAGCCATTTTGAGATCTTTCTCGAAGCTTTCCCATTTGGGGGCTTATCCCTGATCTCTTGGAGAGCTGGTACTCGACCCCTAACTCATTTGGAAGATCCCCTATCTCTCTCCTGCCATCTCTCAACCTATCCTATCCATAACCTCATCCACTTAGTCCTATATAAGTGAGGCTCACTCCCATACCAAAGGGAGGAATACTATGGTATCTACATGCTGGTGAAATCTCTCTTGGGACACCTTCACTCACCTCTTGGAGAATTCATGCTTCCTTGGAAGGGCTTGGAAATTAGCCTGTGTGGAGAAGGGCTGCTACATTAAGTCATTGGTTGTAGTTCTATATCTCTATCATGTACTCCTCTATTTGCATTAATACAAATGCTTTCCACCAATATCATTCTTATGTGTAATGATGTTGTGTTGTTTACCTGCTTAATTGTTTACATAGATCTCTTATTGTATAGATGCTCTTTAATCGTTTCCCTTTTCTGTGTCTTGACAGGTCTTGCAGCTTGGATCTGACGACCGTGGGACGTGGAGCAACATTCAGGAGAAAGGATAGCGAATCAAAGAGGTAAGACATCTAGTACTTGATCCTTAAGTAGATCTAGGAAACGTGTTTGTAGTCTGTTCTATTTGTTCTAGACTCGCATTGAGCTAAGGAGATCTGGCTCGCCTCCGATGGAGCGGATTGTCCAGTAACAAATATGGCGACCACACTGGGGAGTATTCTTGTTTAGTGATCGTTAATCTGATTCATTTTCAGTTGATTACTTGTCACAAGCCTTGTTGTCATTTCTTTTTCCATTTTCCTTCTTCGGATTGATTCCATTGTCAGATCTTCACGTTGAAGATCCTGATCTTCTTCCTTTGAGTTTATACAAATCAGTTTCAAACCTGTTGGTGGTTCATTATCAGGAGATCTGATTCATTTTTTAATCTGGAACTCGCCTGTCGCACCTGGGCAGTGAAAACAGAGTGACACTGTGTTTTTCTGGGTCTTTGTTCTTTGATTGTTGCTTGCTCGTCGTGGCTTGTTCATTAGTAGACTGCGACATCGTCGCATATCTCATGCAGGTAACCTGCAACGTCGCACTGTCTGCAAATCCAGAGTGCGCCGATCTGTCGAGACTTAGCATTCAAGCATCCATCCTCTTGTTTGACAGTCTGAGCCTTTTTTTGATGTATGAACTCCCTCTATGCTGCAACATCCAGCCAGCAATCCCATTTTTTATTTGTGTGTTGAGAGTTTGGTTTGTTTGGATTGACTTTGGGTTCCACTTTGGACAAGTTTGAAACCGGTAGTGGCGGATACTTTTGTCTCCCCCACCTTCATCCATTCACTCTTGCTTTCCCTTCCTTCAATTCCTGATCTGATCAGTGCATTGGATCACCTTCCAGACCTCATTTACATTAGTTTTGAGCTTTGCTTGCTGCTGCTTGATTTTGAGTCAAGTGTGTCTTTTTGCTTAGTTGAGTGCTTGTTCTTTTCTTGAGTTTTCTGAGTGTATGAATGCTGCGAGTAGCATTTTCTTTTCAGTCATTTAGATCTGAAAGCAAATTTGTCTTCAAGTTTATTACTTTGATTCATCCATTGAAAGATTAAAAGTGCTTCTCTCCCGTTATTTCTCAAAAAAAGTTATTGAAGAAAGATCATTGCGCATTGGAATGTTTTGGAAAAGTTGAATGAATGAATTATCTCTTGTGTTTTTCTCGAATTATGAATCAATAATTTTCTTGAAAGGCTCAAAGAACGCTTCGATTTTCACAAAGTTGTTTCCATGCTAGGGAAAGATAGGTGCATTTTTTATTTTGTTGCCTTTAGATCATTGAAAAGAGAGTGAAAATCTTGCATTTTCCATTTCAGAATCCTCTCATTTCATTACTTAGTGTTGTTTTGATTTGAAAAAGAAAAGAAAAGAAAAAATACTTTGATTTGGATAGTAGTGTTGTGTACGTTTGTGTGTTTCATTGAAAAGAAAAGAGTACTTTCATTGTCGAATTTGTTTGCATTGGGAATTGTGTTGCATTGAGTTTGTTTCGCAATATCATTGGAAAAATCTTTCTCCTTACCATAGGTAGAATTCATCGAAAGAAAAGAATATTCCGTGCATGTAGCTAGGGCTTGCATTCTGTTTCCGATTATGTACTCACCTCATGCATTCACCTAGCCGTCCAAGATAAAATTAACGGTAGAACTAGGTAAAAATTTTAGCAACTTGTGTGTAAGTTAGAGATGTGTTCCGGCATTGTTAAGCGTGGCAGCTGTCGTTACTTGCCAGCACTGTAGTCCGGGGGTATTGTAGTCTTCCACATACATCGGTATATCGAGCTCCTTCACGTACCCACCAAGTACCATAATCCATACTTGGCGTATATCGAAGGGTGTATCACGTACTTGACACATATATCAGAAGGTCTCGTGCCAACGGCTATGCATTAGATAGCACCACTGCGGATTTGAGCTCCCACGTACCTTGCATATATCGGGAGACACCATTAGGATTCCTGAAACCAACTGAGTTAACCATTTGGCCATCTTGGAAAAGCAATACACCAAGAATAGCACTCGAGGAGATTAGCACGCACGTCCTGTCCAGGTAATCAGGTATGCATGCAAGGGTACGGTCCCAATCCTCCTTGTCGCGTCATATTGTTGGACCCTGCAGTATATTGCAGTTTGCGATGCCTTGATAACCCCGTGAGGTTCCAAAATTTTGAATCCACTCTATCACATAAGTTTGCTTGTTGTCTTAGTTTGAGTAGGTTTCTTGGACTGCTTTTCTTTTAGTATACCTTTAGGAGAAACGTTGTTTCAGCCTTTTTTGGCTGATTTTCATAATACTCTGGTGGAGTTTCCCTGGAGAAGGTCCTGTAGGATCTTGAACTTGCCCCCTGAATTTCCCCTTAATTCGAAGGTTATTTCGAGGGTAAGAATGGATCAGCGTAACGCGCTCGTAGCTACTGAAGTAGGGAACCCCACCTTGAATGTTGGCGGACTTTTGTTTCCACCAGATTCAGCTGCCTCTCATCCCATGCAGGATGAAGAAGCACACACCCCCGCTTCTCAAAACCTTCCTCCTGTCATCCCGGGAGAACCTAGATCGGAAAGGATAAACCAACCCCAGCACGACCCTGCTGCAGCTGTTGGTCCTTCAGCAGTTTATTAGACATGTTCTATAGACCATCTAGTGGCTCATTTTGCCATCTCATCCCCACTTAACTGGACTACTCCAGAGTTCACTAGGCCTTACCATAGGCCTGACCTTGCCGAGACTTTCGGCCCCATCCATGAACGTTTGGAACAGTTACATGTTAAAGGAGATGAGCTTCGAAGACAAAGTCTCGAGCAACACTCTGAAGAGTTCCACAATCATCATTTCCAAATAAGACTTGACGACGGAAACATCCCAGTTCATTCGATATCTTTCGGATCATCTGACGCACCCCACCACGTGACCACTAATGAGACTAGTCAACCCTTTCAGGAGTCCAATCCTACACCTCAAGTGAACCAACTGGTGGAAGGACAACGGTCCAACACACCTGTCACTACCACGGTTACTTTACCAGTTCCTCCCCCACCTTAGAATTCGAGGGGAGGGTATTCCATTCCTACGAATTATCTTATTGGTAATGTCATTACCACGGTAGCTAGTCAACAACCCATGTTCGTTCAACCTTTGAATAGTGGTCAACCTATTGTGGATGGGGGGCAACCCCCGTTTCCTAACCAGAACGTAGGTGGTGGAGTCCCCAACGGACCTTCCATTGGACCTTCCCAACTCGCTAGACCGTCCACCATGGGATTATCTCATGTTGGAGGCCCGTCAAATGTAACCCAACCCTCATGGAGTCAAGCATATCCAGGTTCTGTTAACCCTGTGCCGGGCCAACCTAATCCCAGAAATGCGCCATACGGGATACCTTATCCCAGAAATCCATACACTCTGCGGGGGAAACAACCTGTGTTGCAACGAGGACCTAAACCAACTATACCTCAAGTACCATCACCCCCGATCGGTCCTCCCCCACCTCCTGTTGGAGGCGACGGGCCCCCACCCAATGTTGGTGGAGTCCCATCTCATTTTACCTACAACCCCCCTCACCCCTCAGGCGGTGGCGGGAATGGTCCACCACCTCCTCCAGGCGGAGGCTGCGGCGGACCACCCTATAATGGTGGAGGAGGACATTTCCCTTCAGGTGGCGGTGGTGGTCCACCACCCCCTCTAGGCAGAGGCGGTGGAGGACCTAATTACTATGGTGGTGGTGGTGGTGGTGGGGGCCCCCACCCTTCTGGCAACGGAAGTGGTCCACCACCCCCTCCAGGCGGAGGCAGTGGTGGGCCACCTTATTATGGTTATGGACCCCCACCTCCTCCCAGTGGTGGCGGCAGACCTCCACCCCCTCCCGGAGGTGGAGGTGGACCCCCACCCTATTAGAACGGACCACCTTATGGTGGCGGACCTCCTTACGGTCCAAGCAACACACCCCCTTACGGTCAGTTTTATCCTTGTACACCTTACGGTCAGTTTATTCCTTACACGCCTTATCCGTATTATCAATACGTGTAGCCTAATCCACATCTGCCCTTTCTAGCTACTTTGGACCTACCTGACCTCTCTCGTTTAACCAACGATCCTATTTACCACGGATCTAACTGGCCACCGATTTCGGTGAAACTTCCGTCTGATATCCCCAAGTTTGACGGCAAGCCGGGTGAAGACCCCAAGAACCACGTGATGACATACCATTTATGGTGTTCATCTAATTCCTTAATGGATGATTCAATTCGTCTTAGATTGTTCCAAAGGACTCTCACCGGTTCGGCTGCCAAGTGGTACATTGAGTTACCACCACACTCTTTTCCTGATTTTGGCTCTCTTGCTATGAACTTTTTGACGCATTTCCAGCTGCTTATACGATATGAGACTGGTACTGAGCTTTTAACCTCGCTCCATCATAATATCGCTACTCACATTTTGGATCATATCCACGAGTGGCGAAGGAGACGACGTCTCTTTAAAGCTCCCATTCCATATCAACTCCTAGCAGACTGGTTTACTAAATCACTCATTCCCACCATAGCAAAAGATGTTGCCATGCGAGGTGTTGTGACCAAAGAACAAGACATCGCGAGTGCTCATCTGTTAGACCTAGTCTACACTCAGTCTGGCACTTTGTTCAATATTTTTCCTAATGCACCCCGAGACATTAACGATCCCACGAAACGACATAAGGGACCCCAAGCTGATGGAATCATAGGTTCCCTTACCACCCAACCTGCTATTAGCCCTGTTGGATCATCCAACCCAACTCCGACTGGCCACAGCACCTCCAAGTCCACCACTCCTGCTGTAACTAAAGAGGTGAATTATGTTCAATCAGCTTCATCTCAGAAGTTTAATGGCAAAAAGAAGAACAAGGAGAAACCCAAAAAGTCTTCTGCCCAGCAGGAACCGAAGAGCACTCCTGGAGATACTAAGCAGAAAAGGAAACTAAAGTATCCTTGTCTACTGTGTGGAGAAGACCACTTCTCCAAAGAGTGTCCCCATAGAGACGAAATGCAAAAGTTTCTTGGGGGTAAACCGACTCCTGCAGTCCTCAACAATCTATTTCCTGCTCAAAACCAGCAGATGATTGCTTAAACCCCCCCAGCCTAGGGGGAACCATCCAATACCGCGCATGTTCTCATGTTGTGTAACGAGGCGATCAATTTAACTACTCGCTTGCAATATTACGAACAGGTCCCTTCGAAGGAACCCGCCGAAAGTAATACTGAAAAAGCTTCCGACTCTTTACCTGATGTCACTGTACCATCGACCTCTCTCACCATAGAGAGACCCTTCTAGATTCGATATTGCGTCTGCTCAAGAGTACGATTCAAAAAGATTTTTTCAATCCTAATGCTCACACGGCACAGAATTACAATATCGTAGAGGACTTGGCACAAGCTCCTTGCGCCATGTCTACGCTGGAATTTTTGCAGAATTGTTCCAATCAATGCAAAACTCTCCTTGTAGCTATTGGTGCAGTTGACCCAGATTCCTCGAACACCATCATGTTTCATCTTGACAGCTTTAAGCCGAGGCTCTCACACCAACTCGCATTCCAAGTTACTACAAACCTTGCTGGGAAGATTGTCCATCGCACTCTTTTGGATGAAGGAGCCTCCACTTCTGTCATGTCCATCGCTTGTTGGAGAGCCATTGGCTCCCCCAAATTGAATCGTTCTCCTACCACGTTGAAAGCATTCGACGGGCGTGGATTTCAACCTCATGGGATCTTACAAGCTCTTGCAGTTGAGTTAGGAGGAAATACCATAACCATTAACATGGAAGTGGTCTCGACCCCGTTAGATTATAATCTCTTGCTTGGTCGCAATTGGTTTTATACCATGTAGGCGGTAGCCTCTTCAGTCTTTCACACAGTACAATTCTCCCACCAAGGACGAATTGTTACTATCGACCAGTTAGATTTTTGTACACCGAATGCCACTACTCATCCTGGTGACCATGTTCCTTCCATTGGATAGATGTCAAAATAGTATGAGATTGTAGGGGTAGGCCTATTGAAAGATTCATCTCTCATGGGCGTTTTTCCAACCGCGGACCCCCCCTAATCATGTTGCTATGGTGAACATGATCTCCACTGAGATTTTATCTAACTCAAACGATGCGTGGCTTGTACCGGATGAAGCCACAACGCACCTGCTTGGAGATATGATGCCTCTTTCACCCGCTGAACATATTTATGAGGTTATCCAATCAGCTTCGGAGGACCATTTAACTATGGCCTCCCCATCTTGTTCTCTATGTCGGACGTCCTCTCTACCTGATCTCTTACTTCGGACTTTTCATTTAGACTACTCCATCATGGAAGTAATGAATGTTGACGACAGTCCGTGGGATGATCTCCATCATAGGTCATATTTTCTTCCTCCTTTGGAATACATAAAGAACAACATCCATACATGTCCTCAGTCCCCCATCCTTACATGTCTTACAGACACGGAGGGAAACTTGGCCAACATTGAGCCAACCACCCTGGTAGAAATCTCGGTGAAACTTGGTATAGTGGAACACATTCGCATAGGCCAGAAGTGTTCCCCTAAAGAAATCGCTGTTAGCACGGCCTTGTTCAAGCAATTTCGAGATGTGTTTGCTTGGTCCTATGAAGAGATGCCTGGGATAGACCCCACAATTGTTTCTCACGAAATAAAAACCTATCTTGACATCAAACCTATACGTCAAAAGTTGCGACCGGTACACCCCCGGAAGACTGCGGCAATAAAGGTAGAAATTGAAAAGCTCTTAAAGGTTGGCTTTATTTATCCTGTCCCATTGACGGATTGGGTCTCAAACGTCGTTCCTGTGAACAAAAAACAAGGCACCATTCGCATCTGCGTTGATTATCAGGACCTCAATCGGGCTTATCCAAAAGACAACTACCCGACCCCTTTCATCAACCAGATCATCGACAACTGTGTCGGAAGCGTCATCTTCTCATTCATGGATGGCTTTTCTGGTTACAACCAAATTGAGATCAACCCAGCCGACCAACATAAGATGGATTTCATCTGCCCATGGGGTACATTCTCTTATTGCAAGCTCCCATTTGGCCTTAAAAATGTTGGCGCCGCGTTTCAGCGGGCTATGTCGTACGCCTTCCACGATATTAAGGACTTTGTGGAACACTACTTGGACGATCTCCCTGCTCATTCAAAGCAGCGTGGAGAAAACTCAGGACTATATGAGACTGCTTAAGAAGGACGTCCCGTTCATTTGGGACTATCAAGCTCAAAAATCCTTTGATAGTATCAAACATGCCATCACGCATGCCCCTGTGCTCCAACTGCCTAATTATTATTGAGATTACATCTTATATCTCGCTGCTTCTGCTACCACTATCGCCATGGTTTTGGTACAAGAGGATCAAAACGTTCAGGAACATGTGATATACTATGCAAGTAAGGGTCTAGCTGACGCCGAAACTAGATATTCACATGTCAAAAAACTTGCTTTCGCGGCAGTCATTTCCGTCCAGAAGTTTTGTCACTACATTTTGCTCCACGCCACCACTATCATTGCCAACTCGAACCCCATGTACCATCTACTGACACGTCAGGTGCTTGGGGGAAAGTATTCATGCTGGGTTGTGATACTGCAAGAATTCGATCTTCTTTTCGAGAAAGCTAAGTCTAAGAAGCCTTTGGTGTTTGCTAAGCTCATTTGCGACCTTCCCCGTCCTGATGCGGAAGTTGAGCACAATGATTCATTTCTGGATGAATCATTGTTTCTCATCAGTACGACTGACCCCTGGTATGGAGATATTCTGTTGTATCTTCAAACCCAACGCTTCGATCCTCAACTTTCTTGCGACGACCATCGTAAGATTCGTCACCATGCAAAGTACTATTTAATCATTAATGATAATTTGTATCGTCGTGGCGTCGATTCAATTCTTCGACGTTGTCTCACTCATGATGAGGCTGAACACATTCTGAATGACTATCACACTGGGGCATGTGGCAGTCATCTCTCTGGGATAGCTACAGCCCAGAATATTTTGCGCGTAGGATATTACTGGCCTACTATCTTCAAAGATTTTATTGAGGCCATTAAAAAATGTCCTCCTTGCCAACACTTCCACATGAAGAAGTGCACTCATCCCGCCCCACTACATCTGGTTATTTTCGCTGGCCCATTTGCAAAATGGGGCATCGATTTTATGCATTGTAAGCCTACCTCGGCCGGGGGGCATAGTTACATCATCGTAGCTGTGGATTACTTCACAAAGTGGGCTGAGGCTATGCCTACATACCAAAACTATGGCAAAACCGCCGCAATCTTCATGTTTAATCATGTGATAGCACGGTTTGGAGTTCCGCAGGCCATAGTTACCGATCATGGTTCTCACTTTCAAAACCATATGGTTGATGAATTGAGCGACAGGTTGGGTTTTCTCCATGAGAACTCGACACCCTACTACCCGCAATCCAATGGACATGTTGAGGCAATTAACAAGGTCTTGAAAACTATGATTCAGAGGATGGTAGGGACACAAAAGTCCAACTGGCATAATGTGCTCTTTTCTGCATTATAGGCCTACCGAATACCATTAAAACCACCACAGGCTTCACTCCCTTCCAATTGGTATATAGATTGGAGGTTGTTCTACTGATAGAGTGCGAAATCCCATCTTTACAGCTCGCAATCAAACTTCTTCCCAACACCACTGCTGAGGAAGAACGTCTCTTACACCTAGCAAAGCTTGACGAGTCTCGTCGAGATGTCGCTCTTGCTAATGAAGCGCATAAGAAATGCATCAAAGCTCAATACAATAAGTCGGTTGAACCTCATATCTTTAACGAGGGTGATCTGGTCCTCACTTATGACCAGAAGGATGATAAACTAGGAGCAGGGAAGTTCGAGTCCATGTGGCATGGACCCTACGTTATAAAACGTGTGTTGGAGAAAGGTGCCTACGAGCTTGAAGATTACGATGGAATCTCTTTGGGTGAACCCCACAATGGGATTTACCTGAAGAGATATTCACTTGATCTCTCATGCATAGAATTGCTTGTATATACTGTACATGGTGTGTTTTTGTGTTTTTTGTGTGGTGTGACGCATTTCTCTTTCGAGTATCTTTTGATCTTGTTTCTGCTTCTTATACCATGTTTTGTCTGCGTGTACAGATGGTAACGTGATATGGATTCACGGATGGCGCCAGCCGGCATACCCTTCACCTTGCTTCGGCAGTCTGGGTACTATATTCCCCAACAGGTGAGCTCATTAGCTCAGGAGGAAGTTTCCTAGGGTTTGCGACCAACAATGCTGTAGAATATCAAGCAGTAATTGGAACCCTAGCTGATGCCATTTCCTTGGGTATGAACCACATTGTCATCCACATGGATTCTCAATTAGTGGTTTCTCATCTGAACCGGATATATGCCATCCGTGATCCCATCTTACTCCGTCTCTTCAGATGAGTACGTCTCCTGGAAAGGTCATTTGAATCTTTTCAATACCTGCACATTCCACGAGAGTTAAACACAGTTTCTGACTCGATGGCCAATTTCATTTTGGATTGGTACATTGCACACACATAACATCCATAATATGTAAAAGCATTCACAACATGTAAATATAATGTACAGAAGCAAACATATAAACAAGATCACATCACTAATCATTTGAAGAACACATAATGTATAAACCGTCGATAATGTATATATATATAAATCACTCAAAATTAGTGCTGGTACAAAATCTGAAGCACGATAGCTTTCAGTGAGTCTCTACAAAAATCTGAAGCATCATAGCTTTCAGTAAGTACAAAATCTAAGGCCTCTAAGCTCTTAGTACAAGTCTAAAAGTGCAATCAGGCTGGACGCCTGACCCTTACACCCCTAGCTCTAATAGTTCTCTGACGCTAGGTGAGAAAGAAGTCTACAATACGAGCCACCTTGCGGAGTAAGGATTTGAAGCGCACGGATGCTCCAACTCCAAATCTCTGCATGGGCCTCGGTAGATCATCGATGGTTGGCTCTGGTACCTCCATAGTCATCCTGGATAGGTTCTGGTACACCTCCTCCATCTCCTCGATGGTAGCATGAGCACCTGTAGGAACCACTGCCTCCCCACCTCTGTCTCTCCTCGCCAGAAAGGAGAGACCTACTGGTTGCACAGGGCCCACATCTGCACACACATATTACACACTTGTCAGCACTACATCAAAAAAATAATATAATTCACAAAACAAAAAAGTACAAGGGTTTTGTTCTTACCGATATCACCCCATGTTGCACCCTCTAGCAGCACTAAGTCGAGATCCTCTCGAAAGTTCGTGCCATCGTATGGAAAGTCCTCAACCATAAGTAACTGGCCTTCCAGCTAGCTAAAGAAATCGGGACCAAAACTGATGATGGGACCCTCACCATGGCGGGTCATCACCTATGCCCACCTGAGCATGTGAGGATCTCTCAGATCCCTGTCATCCAGTACCACTTGTGGGTGCAAGAGAGGAACCCGCTCCAAGAGGAACGATACTATGATTGATCCATATCCAAACTGCTTGAGCTCCATGTGTCGACACTTGGTCAGTTGAGCTCGGATGTTGGCGAGGAGACCCTCGCACCAGTTGAACACCATGGGAGACATACAGTCTTCCGCGTATAACATCTGAGTCGGAGTAGCCGTATGTGGAGCTTGGCTACCTGCCACGCTGGTAATAGTGAGCAGTATGGTCCATAGTGGATGACTCACCACATCTCTGATGAGTATCTTCTCGCTGGAAGGACGAGAAGAAGCTATGCAGTACTATGCCACCATGTCCTCCACTGTACGGTCACTGGCCCGTGTCCCAGTGAGTTGTACAGCGTCCCCTCTTCGGGACAAACCGGTCAAAAAGTAGATATCCTCAATGTCAATTGTGAGGATATGCTCACCTATAACAAAGTATTGTTGGGCCGCATCCCAACTCTGGAGCATGTGTGTAAAGAACGAGATCTGGGCTCTCATCCCCTGTATCTCGAAGAACTTGAGCAAACCGCAATTTCTCAAAGCTTCCACACATTGTGGATCATTTGCAGCTCGCTCATCTTCTACTTTATGTTCTCTCTCTCGCCTCTCTAATACCATCTTTGCTTGTTGGGAACCTGCCAAAAGGGGCATTTAAAACATGTTAGGTCCTTTCCCAACTTGCACAAACTCATTTTTTGGAATATTTTTGATGTTTGACTTGTGGGTTTCCGCTGTCGCACCTCAGCTTTAGGTACAGGGTGACATCGTCGCAGGTCTCGTTTTCGAGGCTTGCGACAACTCAAGATCGTTGCCAGTCCCGAAAGGGCCACCTGCGATGAGCCGAGGGTGCATTGACCCCTCCCCAAATCATCAAAAAACTCAAAAAATGGACAAAAATGCAAAAAGTAAACCACTACAAAGTTGCAAGACAAGATTTAGGCCTACCTAGTCCAGACGGCTGGTGAAATGGCGGATCGTAGCTCCCGAAATCGGCAGTGGAATTTTTAGCTCCAAATTGGTACTTCTCCACCCAAATTGGCAATTTGAACAATGTTTCTATTTTTGGCCCATATTTCTATTTATAGAATAGAATGGAATATTCCTTTTCAAATATTTTGATGCTTTTGGGCCATTTATTATAGTTTCGACCGTTTGTCATTATATTTGGGGCTATTTGACACTTTCTCTAGTGTACAGGAGTCGTAAAGTGGTCTTTTGTAGTGTTTCTCACATTACCAATGGTAATTACAGGTATGAACACTCCTTTGAACATTTTGTCATTATTTTTTTTGGTTAAGTCGTAATTATTGCATAAGGATGAGTTTACTCTTCGTTTGTTCTCGTACTCACCAAATCATGAGAGCAAGTACCAAGTTATGATTTATCACTTTTCCGGGCTTGTTAAACTTCCACGAAAAAGGACACCCCCCGGAGTCCATAGTTAAGCTCTTTTCAGACTCCCTAAAATTGAAAAGATTTCCAACCGAACTTGTCGCATTCACGCTTGTTAAAGTATTTGAATGGTCATCTTCCTGGTGATAGTTTACCCCTTTTTCAGACCAGGGGGCACTAATTACGAAAAAGGAATACTCCAGCCAAACATGACTGGAAGAGTCCTCTCCCGCGTTGTTTTACCCTTTTTCGAGCGATGAGTCTAACTTTACGAAAAAGGACTATTGGAGTCTTCTTTAGTTCTTTTCAGACTCTCTAAATATGAAATGACGACCGAGTTTTCCTTCTATGAACTCGTTAAATTTTCACATCGAAGGGCCTGTCATGGGACGAACCCCTCCTATCCTAGGTTCGAAAAATATTTGGGATTGGATTCATCTATGAGGTGAGCTATACCGAGCATCTGGTTACCCTCATCAAGCTCGTAAAAAACACATGAGGCACTCATCATTCATGATGGGGAAAAAGGAAAGTGTTTGTGTTACATACCTTAGTTGTTAAAATTTGAGCATTAATTCACAATACTCTTGGATCTTTACTGATAGAATAACATATACAGTATATCAATGCATAACAATCACAATAAGCATGAAAAGCATCACAAGAATCAAAAGCATGAGAGACAAGAGACACAGAGTTTCCGTGCGGAAAACCCCACAACTTCCTCAGAGATAGAGAGAGCAATGGCTCAACCAAAGTACAACCAAAATACACTTGAGATAGTCTCCTAGAGCAGATGATCCTCCTCCTCACTAGTGTGCCACTTTCTAAGTGAGAGAAGTGTGTCTTTCCGAATGATCCAAATAGAGATCTCCCGATCTCTATTTATACTTAACCTATTTTCCCAGTGACCTTATGGGGCCAACTTGTCTATCTAGATACATCCACAATATAATATATATTTTAGGGCCGATCCCACACATGGTGGTCTAATAACCCATCGGCAAGTAAACACACTTGCGACACTTGTCAATCCACATGACGACACTTCCTTATAGAGGAATAACACATCTCTTATAAGGGTACAATAAATATATATGAAATACATAGATGAAATACATTCTGAAGTTACATATACATCAACACTCCCTCTTAACTAGGAAGGTATTTCTCGACACAGTTCTGCTAGACAAGTCTTCTTCTCAGGATCATCATCATCATCATCGTCACTGCTGCTGCTATCTCAACCAATCTCTGACTCTAGTCATCATAGGAATTTCTACAAAGCCAGTCCTTTTTCATACTGGAAGTAGGCCCACCACCTGCAGGTCTTCATCATCTGTGCGAACGGTCTGATAGAGGTGGCCTCTTAGGACTAATTTTATGTGTGGATGCAATACCGGAAACAGTATCCCAGGAACATTTATGTTCCTAAGAACAACCGGCAAGATCTCCCAGGACTGATTACATGCATCTCCTCCACAATACCTTTAAAGAGCATCCCAGGAACATTTATGTGCCGCAGCACGACTGGCAAGATCTCTAAAGAGCATCCCAGGACTTATTATGAGCATACAGCTCGACCTCTCGGATCTCCAGGACTGATTACATGTGGATAGACAAAACCTTTAAAGAGCATCCCAGGAACATTTATGTGCCGCAGCATGAGCGGCAAGATCTCTAAAGAGCATCCCAGGACTAATTACGAGCACATAGCTCAACCTCTCGGATCTCCAGGACTGATTACATGTCTCCGTAGTAATACCTCATCCCAAGACTGATTACGAGTACACAGCTCAACCTATTGGATATCTGAGGACTGATTACATACTACATAGCAATACCAGAAAGAGTACCCCAGGAACATTTATGTGTCGCAACACGACCGACAAGATCTCCCAGGACTGATTACATGCTATTTGCACAACCTGCCACATATAATCTCTGACCTCCAAGTATCACCCTGATACTCATGATCCAACGGATCATCATCGCACGAGGCATCATCCTGATGCCCATGATCATACTGATCATCATCACTTGTACCATCCTGGTACATATCATATGGAGTAACATCCTGAAGCTCATCATCATGATCAACCTGATCATACAATGCATCCACCTAATGCACACCAAGTATCTACCTGATACATATCATCATACATTATCCACCTGATCATATAATGTATCCACCTGATACAAATACAAATACATGATACATATCAACATACATGATCTACCTGATCATACAATGTATCCACCTGATACAGATACATGGTCCAAGCATCCAACATGATGCATATACAAATACATACAAATGATCCAAACGATCATATCCAGGATCCAACATGATGCGTACATACATATAAATGATCTAACTGATCATACCTAGCATCAACACGATGCGTACATACATACAAATATAAATGATCGACCTGATCATATCCAGCATCAACATGATGCGTACATACATACAAATATAAATGATCCAACTGATCATATCCAGCATCAACACGATGCGTACAAACATACAAATATAAATGATCCAACTGATCATATCCAACATCCAACATGATGCATATACAAAGCAGTAACTGGAGCATCGTCCTAATACTCATCATCCAGCGCTTACATCCACAGCCATGCAAAGTATCCTCCTTCCAACATGCTTGGGATGGCTTTAGAAAATGTGTCCATCACTTCTTCCTTGAAGTGTCGTCGATCTGAAGAACACCAAGCCTCTCCCTAAAGTACTCGAACTTCACCCTGGCTAGTGGCTTCGTCATCCCATCTGCAATCTGCTCGTTCGTCGCAACATACAGGAGCTTCATGGCTCCTCTCTGCACCATATCCCTGATATAGTGATATTTGATCTCTATGTGTTTTGACCTGTCATGAAACACTGGGTTCTCAGACAGCTTCACACAACTCTGGTTATCGCAGAATATACTAGTAGCATCCAATGGGAGATCAAATAACTCAGACAGTAGCTTCCGTAGCCATACTGCCTCACAACTAGTTGAACAGGCTGCAACATACTCTGCCTAAGCTGTACTCAATGCTACGCAGGACTGCTTCCTACTGAACCAAGAGATCACAGTTGATCCCATACTGAAGCAGCAACCAGATGTGCTCTTCCTATCTGCAGTACTGCCAGCCCAATCTGAATCAACATAACCCTGCAGGTTAAACTTTTGATTCGCTTCATACTTGAGCCCATAATCCACTGTACCCTTCAGGTACCTCAGAACATACTTTACAGCAACCAGATGAACACTCCTTGGATCCGTCAGGAACTGGCTCAATGTGTTCACTGCAAAGCAAATATCTGGTCTCGTGTTCGTCAGGTACATCAAGGACCCAATCATCTAACGATACATAGAGACACCAACCGGCTCAGATGAAGCATCACATAGAAGCTTTAGATTCGATGCCATGGGTGTGGCCATGCCCTTGCAATCCATCATCCCAAATCTCTTCACAATATCTACTGTGTACTTCCCTTGACCAAGGAAGATCCCACCTAAATTCTGCCACACCTCCATACCTAGGAAATAATGCATCATTCCCAAATATTTCATATCGAACTCAGCAGCAAGCTTCCTCTTAGTATCTGCAATCAATCTGTCATCTCCTGTTACAAATAATTCATCCACATACAGGAGTAGAATCACAGGATTCCCTTCCTCAACCTTGTAGTAGAGGTTGGAATCCGCTTTACTCTTGGTAAAGCCCAAGCTAGATAGGAAACTATCCATCCTACCATAACAAGTTCCGGGAGCTTGCTTCAAGCCATACAAGGCTTTCTTCAATCTGCACACATATGACTCCTTGTCGTGTATTTCAAAACCGAGTGGCTGCTCCACGTATACTTCCTCTTCAACTACACCATTCAAGAAAGCAGTCTTGACATCCATCTGGTGTATTTTCAATTTCATTGTTGCAGCCAGGGCAAGTACTGTTCTGATGGAAGTATACCTGGCTACAGGTGCAAAAGTTTCTTCATAATCTATTCCCTCTTTCTGAGAGAATCCACGAGCTACGAATCTTGCTTTGTATTTCTCTACACTGCCATCTGCAGCATGCTTGATTTTGTAGATCCATTTGGAAGTCAGAATAGACTTCTCTTTAGGTCTTGGGACAACATCCCAAACATCATTTTTCATTATTGATTGATATTCCTCAACCATGGCATCCTTCCATTCTTTCTTTTCCGCTGCTTCTTCATAAGTGGAAGGTTCTTTGTTCATAATGTCACAGAGTAAAGCAACATAGCTGGTATGTGATCTGGTTCTCTTTTTTGCTCTGTGTTCTTCTTCTGGAATGCCAAATCTTTCCACATCTTGAATGAGCTCTCTAGCCCATGTAGGTTTCCTCTTGTGAGAGTTATCCTCACGGGGTGGATCTACAGGTTCTTGCGGATCTTCAAACTCACAAACAACTTCTAGAATTGCTTCAGTCATGGTAGTGTCTTGAAATCTAGTTTCCTTAGGTTCTTCATAAACTTCGATAGGTGCCTTCCTTGATTTGATGAATGCTGAGTTTTCATCAAATGTTACATCCCTGCTGACATCAATCTTCTTGAACCCTGGAAAGCATATTCTGTAAGCCTTCTAGCTTTCACTGTAACCCACAAAGATACCCTTCTTTCCTGAAGGATCTAGTTTGGTCCTCTTTTCCTTTGGGACATGAGTGTATACTGGACAACCAAATATTCTGAGATGGCTGACTTCAGGTTTCTTACTAGAAAAGACCTCTTCTGGTGCCTTGTTGTCCAATATGTTGTGGGGTGTTCTGTTCTGCACATATACAACTGTTCTAGCTGCTTCTGCCCATAGATGCATAGGTAGATCCTGGTCATGCAGCATTGCCCTTGTTGCTTCCATGATTGTTTTGTTCTTCCTTTCTGCAACTCCATTCTGTTGAGGATTATAAGGAGCAGACAACTCCCTCTTAATCCCTGAATCACTGCAAAGCTTCTTGAAGCCACCTGAGGTGAATTCTCCACCATTGTCAGATCTGAATGTTTTGATCTTTTTGTTAGTTTGATTCTCCATCAAGGTTTTGAATTCCTTGAACTTGTCAAACACCTCATCTTTGTTTTTCAAGAAGTATACCCAATTCTTCCTGGAGAAGTCATCAATAAATGAGACATAGTAAACATACCCACTTAGAGAACCGGATGACATAGGACCACATACATCTGAGTGGATTATTTCCAGGATATCTTTTGCCTTGCTTTCACTGCTTGAGAAATCCTTCTTAATATTCTTACCTTTTGCACATCCTTTGCAAACACCTTCATGTTTGGTCTTGATTTCAGGAAGACCCTCTACAGCCTTGCTTGCAATTGGAAGTGGCCTATAGTGCATATGAGCAAGTCTTGTATGGAAAAGTTCACTTGGCTCCATGGATTCATGCACCATGGCATGTTCAGGTTGTCCTTTTAATTTATACAAACCTCCCTCTTGCTCTCCAATCACAACTGCATCATCTATGGTCTTTCCCTTTGGCCATCGTTCAGGTTGTCCTTTTAATTTATACAAACCTCCCTCTTGCTCTCCAATCACAACTGCATCATCTATGGTCTTTCCCTTTGGCCACATTAGAACTTGGCCATCCACAAATGCAACCCTCATACCTTTTGTATCCAATGCAGAGATGGAGAGTAAGTTCTTCTTGAGCCCAGGTACATAAAGGACTTCTTTCATCTTCAAATATTTTCCAGAATCTAGGTTGTAGGAGGCTTCACCACTTCCTTTGATGGAATATTGATAATCATCCCCAAGTTTCACTTTATGGGGTGATTCATGTTCAGACAGATTTACAAAGGATTCTTTAAACCCAGTCATGTGTTTGTAAGCCCCACTGTCAATTAACCAATCATTACAACCATGGGATATAGTACCTATGAGAGCAGAGATTAGAACATACTCTTCTTCACTTGATGAGTCATCATTACTATCATCACTTTCTGCCCTAGCCTTCTTCTTTGGAGGTTCATCATCTTCGGCAGCATGAGCATGGTACCTTCTTTTGTTACCCTTCTTATTTTTGTTGGAGTTGTTGTTGTTGTGTTTGTCCCTTTTGTTCTTGGGACATTCTAAAGCAAAGTGACACTTCTCATTACAAGTGAAACACCTTAGATCTTTCTTGTCTTTGTGAAAATGATGAGAAGATTTCTTCTTGTAATGGGATGGCTCCCTTTTGAACTTGCCCTTCTTAGTGTGAGCTATGAGAGCTTGATCTTCATTTCCCATCTTCTCTTCTCTTGCCACAAGCCTTGCTTATTCTTGAGAACATTCCTCCCATAATTTGCTGAAGGAGATTAAATTCTTTCTGGCACAGATCCCCTAGATAAAAGAATCCCATGACCTAGGTAGGCCATTCAAAGTAGTCATAACAATTTCACCATTCTCCACCATTTCATCTACAGCTTCAAGTTGTTCCTTGATCTGAGAGACCTTGGAGAAATAGGATTGAATGGTTTCTCCATTCGACATCTTGACACCTTTCAATTGATTCCGCAGGGTCATCTTCCGATTTATGTTCTTTCCTTCAAATAGCTTGGTCAAAGAGTCAAACATAGCCTTGGGTGTCTTTAGAGAAGACACATGGGGTATGAGATGGTCTTTGATAGAATTAGCAATGATTCTCTTTGCCTTGACCAAGTTCTTCTTATGCAATACCTTAGCCTCTTCATCCTCTGGGATAGGGATGTCTTCTTTTATATATGAGTCCAACTCATTCTCTTTCAGGATTAACCCAATCCTATACTTCCAAGCTCAGAATTTATCATCCCCTTCAAGCTTATCCTAAAGCTTGGTGTGGTGAGACATATTAAAGAGTACTTCAAATGAAATAGAAAAGATTTAGGTCTTACCACTTGAAATGCTGAAAACTGGATCTGGTCCCAGATTAGGGTTTGTCGGAAAAACCCTAAAAATTCAAAATGTGAATTTTGACTTTCTGAAAGGATAGAAAGATGTGCCTTGATGAGCTGATCATCCTGGTGTATTCAGAATTTGAGATTAGCAAAGCTTTCCCTTCAAATTTGCCTTTTTGTCCTCCTGGGTTCACTAGGGAGAGCCCTGAATTAGGGTTTGAGTTTCTCAAAGATCTACCCAGCCAAAAATATCGATCCAAAGCTCTAAACTTTGATTTTTGCAAGGAGCTTCTAGCTATGTCTTCAGATTTCAGAAATTCCTATTTTTGTGGAAACCCTAATTTTTAGGGCCAAATCTGAAAATGCTCAGAATTGAATTCTGATTGGACAGATAGATTCTCCTTGATGAGTAGAGTCAATCTACTATACTTCTTTTCCAACAACTGTGGAGAGAAACCCAATAAACAAGAAACTCAAGTTTTCGTCACTACAAAATGTCTTCTTCTCAGGTTAGCTCTGATACCATGTTAAAATTTGAGCATTAATTCACAATACTCTTGGATCTTTACTGAGAGAATAACATATACAGTATATCAATGCATAACAATCACAATAAGCATGACAAGCATCACAAGAATCAAAAGCATGAGAGACAAGAGACACAGAGTTTCCGTGGAGAAAACCCTAAGGTGAAAAACCCCACAACTTCCTCAGAGATAGAGAGAGAAATGGATCCACCAAAGTACAACCAAAATACACTTGATATAGTTTCCTAGAGCAGATGATCCTCCTCCTCACTAGTGCGCCACTTTCTGAGTGAGAGAAGTGTGTCTTTCCGAATGATCCAAATAGAGATCTCTCAATCTCTATTTATACTTAACCTGTTTTCCCAGTGACCTTATGGGCCGACTTGTCTATCTAGATACATCCACAATATAATATATATTTTAGGGCCGACCCCACACATGGTGGTATAAAAACCCATCGACAAGTACACACACTTGCGACACTTGTCAATCCACATGATGACACTTCCTTATAGAGGAATAACACATCTCTTATAAGGTTACAATAAATATATATGAAATACATAGATGAAATACATTCCGAAGTTACATATACATCAACATTAGTGGCAGTATATAGTCGTTCTTGAACATGGCACTCGTCTGCATTTGCATACCAACACTTGGGTCATCTGTTTGTCTATGAGTCCCCGCTTACTTTCTGAGTCCTGTTACTTCTCTGAGTCATTCGGAGAAAGCTTCCACTATCAGTTGCATTAGAAGTTTGCATCATTCTCATGTCAATACTGCCAATTCATGCCATGCCCATGTTCAAGAACACATTCACTCATCATTTTTAGTTAGTACACGCGTCGTCATGCCGTTGTTACTTTGAGTCAGTCTCACGTGTTATTGTACCATCCGATCCACTCTACACATTTTTGTCATGTTTCGTGTCGATTGATGGGGGATTCATCATGGCCCTCCTTCGACGGATTCATTTGTGTCAACTTCAACTCATCATCCAAGGATTGAATCTAGAAACCAACCAAGTACCTTGGCTCTGCATGCCTCAATGGCAGGTTACCTCACTTTCATCATGAGTTTACATCATCGACTCTTGATTGAAAGATTTCATCTTGCGTTCGACGTCAACTCATTTATTCATGCTCGATGATATGTACTGTGATACCTTGGGAATCATTGACATTAATGGTGATCTCCCTCGCACTTGTTAACGGTTTACATCAATGACCGGTAATCAAGTGGTTTCTACCATGTTCGACGTCAAGACATTTGTAATCACATGGATAGATTCGTATCATTGTGGGTTCAGCTTGAAGACCCTAGGGAGTCATGCTTTACCCAAGTTGCGATGGAGTTTGTATTGAGTCATATTACACGGATCCACTTTTGTATCGGTCTTGGCTATGTTATCATCTCATCATGGATCTACGCTTGTGTCTAGTAGACATGATTGTGTTCAGTCGGTCATTACTCCCATGGATCTGCAATGTATTGGTCAGCAACCATGTTGTACTACATATGAGATTGTCAATTCAGAGTCAGTTGTACTGCAGTAGCGTCCTTCTTCCGACAAGTCTTTTGCCATTATTTCTATCAAAGCATTTCACCTGTACATCCTTAACATCTTCATGCTTTGGGGGGCATTCTGGTACACCTAAAATCTACCCATCATCATGATTTAGTGTATACATCCCTGAAGTCATCTGGACCAAGTACTCATTTGGGAGGATTTGTACTCAGTTTGTACAACCTTTTGAGAGGTCGTCGCAGGTTGCACACTAGCAACATGCGACGTCGCAGGTTGCTCCATAGCAAGGTGCGATGAGGTCTGTTAATGGGAAAAATTAGCCATTTCAAGATCTTTCTCGAAGCTTTCCCATTTGGGGGCTTATCCCTAATCTCTTGGAGAGCTGGTACTCGACCCCTAACTCATTGGGAAGATCCCCTATCTCTCTCCTACCATCTCTCAACCTATCCTATCCATAACCTCATCCACTTAGTCCTATATAAGTGAGGCTCACTCCCATACCAAAGGGAGGAAGACTATGGTATCTACATGCTGGTGAAATCTCTCTTGGGACACCTTCACTCACCTCTTGGAGAATTCATGCTTCCTTGGAAGGGCTTGGAAATTGGCTTGTGTAGAGAAGGGCTACTACGTTAAGTCATTGGTTGTAGTTCTATATCTCTATCATGTACTCCTCTATTTGCAGTAATACAAATGCTTTCCACCAATATCGTTCTTATGTGTAATGATGTTGTGTTGTTTACCTGCTTAACTGTTTACATAGATCTCTTATTGTATAGATGCTCTTTACTCATTTCTCTTTTCTGTGTCTTGACAGGTCTTGCAGCTTGGATCTGAAGACCGTGGAATGTGGAGCAACATTCGAGAGAAAGGATAGCGAACCAAAGAGGTAAGACATCTAATGCTTGATCCTTAAGTAGATCTAGGAAACGTGTTTGTAGCTTGTTCTATTTGTTCTAGACTCGCATTGAGCTATGGAGATCCAGCTCGCCTCCAGTCGAGTGGATTGTCTGGTAACAACAAGTTGATACATATTCAGCTTCGGTTGTACTCAATGCCACGTAGGACTACTTCCTGCTAAACCAAGGGATCACACCTGATCCCATACTGAAGCAGCACCCCGAAGTGCTCTTCCTATCTGTAGCACTGCCTACCAATTTGAATCAACATAACCCTCCAGGTTAAACTTTTGATTCACAACATACTTAAGCCCATAATCAACCGTACGCTTCAGGTACTTTAGAATATGCTTTACAACAATCAGGTGAACATGTCTAGGATCCATCAGGAATTGGCTCAAGGTGTTCACAGTAAAGCAAATATTTGGTCTCGTGTTCGTCAGGTCCATCAAGGACCCAATCATCTGATGATACATCATGGCATCAGCCGACTCTGATGAAGCATCACTCAATAGCTTCAGGTTCGATGCCATAGGTGTGGCCATGGCCTTGCAGTCCATCATCCCGAACCACTTCAGGATCTCTACTGCATACTTCCCTTGTCCAAGGAAGATTCCATCTGCACTCTGCCACAAATCCATATCTAGAAAGTAATGCATCATACCCAAGTCCTTCATCTCGAACTCGGCAGCAAGCTTCCTCTTCATATCAGCAATCAACCCAATCTCACCTGTCACAAACAGGTCATCTACATACAGTAGGAGTATCCCTGGATTGCCTTCCTCAACCTTGTAGTAAAGGTTGGAGTCCACTTTACTCTTGGTAAATCCCAAACTAGTCAGGAAGCTGTCTATTCTGTCGTACCATGTCCCGGGTGCTTATTTCAAACCATACAAGGCTTTCTTCAATTTTCATACATACGACTCCCTGTCATGTGTCTCAAATTTGAGTGGCTGATCCACATACACTTCCTCTTCGACTACACCATTCAAGAAGGTTGTCTTGACATCCATCTAGTGTATCTTCCACTTCATTACTGCAGCCAGAGCAAGTATTGTTCTGATGGAAGTGTATCTGGCTACAGGTGCAAAAGTTTCTTCATAATTTATCCCTTCTTTCTGGGAGAAGCCACGAGCCACAAACCTTGCCTTGTATTTCTATATGCTACCATGTGCAGCATGCTTGATCTTGTAGATCCACTTGGAAGTCACAACAGATTTCCCATATGGTCTAAGGACCACATCTCAGACATCATTCTTCATGATCGACTGGTACTCCTCGATCATGGCTCCTTCCATTACTGTATCCCGGATCCTAGGAACATCAGATTTTTCAATATCTTCAATAGGTATTTTTTCTGGATTTGTTAATTCTTTGTTGCTTGTTCTTTGAAACAAGTCTCTCTTATAGGTGATGGTACACAGTCTTTCCTACAAGACAAGTTCAATTGCATGATTAGAAGCATCTCATAGATTTCAGAACAAAATTCTTACATATAAAGACATATGTCATATAGTCATGCAATTGTCTTAGCCAATGCTTCAATACGACATTTATCCATATCCAGTAACTTTCTAGATGCCTTCCATCTCTACCAGAACATTGTTAAGAGTGTGCACTACTCCAGCATGTCAGGAAAGAGGTTTCATTCTAGATAAGTAGCAATGGAATGTTGTACAGTACCATAGGCCACTTACCCATTACTTGCATATTAGTAGTATCTTGTTCATTAATGCAACTTTTCTATATCTTAAATCTAGGAACATAAGTATGTACATAATTGAACAACATCATTTAAGTAATCATATATACAAGAAATGACAATTCAAATACTTATCTTTGTTTGGTTGTTGGTGGAATCCCTCTCGATCTTTGCTTCCTTGCAGGAACTACTAGAGTGTGCTTCCTCTTGATCTTTGCTTCCTGGATTATCTGTCTTTGAACTTATATCCATCCTGGACCACTATGCATGCTTAAGTGTGCAATAGTGTCATCATTGTTTCATCCTCAAGATCTCATACATAATCATACATGCATTAGTATAATCTCAATACTATCAAAAACATTATGATTCTAAATATGTATGGTCATGATCATTTCATACACATGTGATTTATCACAAGAGTTAGTATTCAAGGTTTCATGCATATTCTTATTTGACCATAGGACTCTTATAGTTTGTCATCTCATTAATCAAACTAAGAAGCATAATATGCATAAACCCATGATTATTAAAACCTATAACTTCATGAGTAATCATTATCAATCACACGAAAGCATACTTATATGAGACCCTAACACAAGGTAGAATTCTAACTTGATATGAGAAAACATACCTGGATTAACATGTTTGCGAGTTATGTCTAACATACCCAAACAATGTCCTCTTTGTTCTCTTCAATTCTTTAGGGACCTTGTGCTAGTAACCTGCATATATCATAAGTTAAGCATTGTAGGACCAAATTATACATACCTCGTAAGTAGAGCTTCTATGTGATCAATGGCTATAGATGAGTCTTTGTCTTCATGTCACCATGGTCATATGTTCTCGATCTAGAACTTGATTTGTCTTTCTTGATGTACCTTTCATGTTAGCAGACAACATCATCCTCATACAACACCACAATCCATTAGTACAATCATAAGTGTCATAACCCTAATCAATGAATGTCTTCTATCATTCACATGCATTCATACTTTTACTAAGGTGATCAAACAATCTAAAATTAATCAAGATTGTACTAACCTCAATAGTATGAAGACAAACATATCATGAACTTAATCATCAGGTAATGAAACGAATTCCGTCACATACCTATATCTCCTCAAGTCATACCTATCAGGATTGCTTGTAGTCTTCTTTTGTAAGGCCTTAGCCTCATCTCCCTTTGGAACTGAAACTTCTTCACTTATGTAGGTGTCCAAATCATTCTCTTCTAGGATTAACCCAATCCACTTTTATTTGCTGAAACTGGATCTAGAGATGGCTAGGGTTTGACAGAGAAACCCTAAAACTTCAAACTTTGAATTTCAAACTTCTGATTAGATGGAAAGATGCGCCTTGCTGAGCTGATCAAGCTGGTATACTTCAATTTTGCAATCTGCAAAATTTGACCCCTCAAAATTGCCTTTGAAACTTCCAGATATTTTGGACAAAATCTCGAACTAGGGTTTGGTAATGCCCAGGGTTCTACCCAGCCAAAAAGTTTGATCTTGTGCTCTAAAATTTGATTTTTTTAGGAGCATCCAGCTGTGGTCACAGATTCCAAAAATTTCAACTTTTGTAGAAACCCTAATTTTCCACCATTCCGATCAAAATCCCGAATTAGGGTTTGATGAAGCCCGGCCTTCTGCCTAACCAAAAAGTTTGATCTTGATCTCTAAACTTCGATTTTCTTGAGGGGCATCCAGCCATGGTCTCGTATTCCAAAAATTCCAACTTTCTTCGAAATCCTAATTTCCCGCAGGAGTGATGGGCCAAAAACTGAAAGTGCTTAGAATTGAATTCTGTCTCGACAGAAAGATGCGCCCTTCCAAGGAGAGTCAGCCTATGCTCCTGCCTTTGATGAAATGTGGAGAGAAACCCAAAAATTAAGAAGCCCTAGCTTATGCGGCTACACATTGTCTTCTTCTTAGTACCGCTCTGATACCATGTTAGTTTTTCGATAATTTCATTCAATATTATCTAGGATCACTAGGAGAATAACAAGCACAGCATAACAATCACAAGAGACAATGGACACAAAGCATTTCACCGGGGAAAACCAAGAAGGTGAAAAACCCCGCAACTTCCTCAGAGATAGAATGAGAAATAGTACAAAACCCCAAAACAAAGAGATAGACTCCAGTAGCTTCTCCTCCTCCACTTGTGCGAACTTATCTTTCTCTCACTCATGCGCAATGAGTAAGTGAGTGTATGAATAAATGAGAGAGTCTCTCTCTCTATTTATACTTTACTTCACTTGCCTTTTTACCCTACAGGGCCGACTTCTCCTAGGAGAGTCTAATATCCCTTTAACCCCTAACTCTGGGCCGACCCCACAAGAGGAGTCTAATAACCCATCAAATAATAATGATGACCTTCCCGATCGGAGGAATGAAACCTCTCCATCGAAAGTACAATGTCATATGAATACAATATAAAATATACAAGTGAAATACATTCTGAAGTTACATATACATCAACACTCCCTCTTAACTAGGAAGGTATTTTCTTGACACATGTCATCAATACATATAGGGGATGAAAGAGGATGTTATAAAATATGTGAATGAATGCAAGTCATGTCAGCAAAACAAATCTGAACATACACATCCTGCTGGTCTATTGCAGCCATTTCCCATTCCACAACAAAAAAGGGAAAGTGTCTCCATGGATTTCATCACGGGTTTTCCCAAGGCTTTGGGTAAGGATTGCATTTATGTTGTGGTGCATAGACTCACTAAATTTTCTCATTTCTTTGTTTTTATATCATCTTTTACTAGCTTCACAAGTGGTCGATTTATTCTTTAGAGAAATTTTCAGATTGCATGGACTTCCCAAGAACATTGTGAGTGATAGAGATAACAAATTTATGAGTGCCTTTTGGAAAGAACTTTTCAAGATGGTTGGAACTCAATTGACTCCAAGCATAAGCTATCATCCTCAAACTGATGGCCAAATAGAAAGAGTGGATCAATGGTTGGAAGGGTACTTTAGGAGCTATGTTGGTGAGCAGCAGAAAAACATGGGTGAAATGGATACATTTGGGTGAGTTTTGCTACAACACTACCTTCCATTTGTCCATTGGCATGTCTCATTTTAAAGAAATATATGGTTATGAAGAACTTACATTTGTTGAGAACATATTTAGTGATAGTAGAGCCCCGAAGGCTAAATATTGGGTGGAGGAAAGTCAAGATATTTTGAAACTCCTAAAAGACAATTTGTAGGTTGCCCAAAATCAGCAGAAACGGTATGTAGATCAACATAGAGTGGAAAGAACTTTTCAAGTAAATGATTTGGTCTATTTGAGGATACAGCCATATAAACAAACATCCTTGAAGGTGAAAGGGTCATAAAATCTCAAACCAAGATACTATAGTCCCTACAAGATAGTTTGAAAAGTTGGGGAGGTTGCTTATGAGTTGGAGCTTCCGGAAGGGAGCAAAATTCACAATGTATTCCATGTTTCATGCCTTAAGAAGGTTATTGGTCAGCAAATATCTGTTTCATAAACCCTCCCTCCATTATATGATGAAGGACAACTCACACTTATTCCAGAAAAAAAAAATTTAAAAAAAAAGAAAGAAAATTGAGGAGCAGGACTATAAGGGAGTATTTGGTATAATGGAAAGATTTTCCAAGTAAGGATGCCACATGGGAAGAAGAACAAATTTTGCAGCATCCTAATTTATAATTGCTTGAGGGCAAGCAATCTTGGGTGGGGAGGACTATAATTTCCCTATTCAAATAAATTCCAAAAGAAGAAAATTCCACCAATCTAATAGTTTCCTAGGTTGGGGTGGAGACATTAAAATTGGAATAAGGAGACTAATAAACCCAAAGGGAATTTGGTTTGGAATAAATATATTATGAGGGGAAAAATAAATACTTATGATGAGAAAATAAGATGGCACTTGGTCATGGAGACACATGGGTGGTATGGGACCGCCACAAAGCTAGATTCTCCATGCCACATGGCATTCCACTCTCACCCATTCGAATCCAAGGTGGATTCCACTATTCTTGGGGTAGTTGGAAGGGAATATTACTTGGCATGACTCAATGAGGTTAAAATTTATAGGAAGAGTAACTCCCATGGGAGAGGAAGAAGCATTTTGGAGCTAGTGGGACACTTGGGCTAGATTCCGTAGCTTCTATGACACCAATGATCAAGATTCCTATGACATTTATGAAAAATCAGACCTAATGGCTAACATCTGACATACATGACATGTCAGGGATAAAAATATTCTCCAATAAGGCACACAAGTGAGTTAAGGAAGCCAAAGAGACACCTATTCGAATTTGGTGAAGGAGGAGGCTAGAATTGGAAGGACAAGTGGCATACTTGGGAATCTCTTCCCAAATTGAGTTGGCATGAAGATCATTTATGGAATTAAAATTGGGGAAGCCTTAGGAATTTTATAAAATTCAAGAACAAAGAAGAAAACCAGCTTTTGATCAGTTTACATTTTGCATTTGGAGAAAAGAGCTAGTAGAGAGCTAGTCTACTTGCCTTAGCACCAATTTTGAGGGTGAAAGATTCCCATCATAATTGGAAATTGGAGAGTCCATTCAAACCTTTCATTTGGAGCTACAATGGAGTATTTAGTTACAGATTGAAGCTACAAGGCAGCTCGTGGTTCATTCATCTGCAACTTGTTCTTGCATCTCTTTCACATTTTCTTGCATATTTGGGGCCCTGGAGGAATTGCGCCCTTGGTGAGATGTTGATCTCTTTGTGACAGTCCAAGAATCTCCATTTATTTGTATTCTAATATATATACTCTGTATTTAATGTTCAGAAGACTCTCAGGTCTAAATACCAAGTGAAACTATGTAAAAATATAAAACAATGCATAAATGATGTCATTTTCTCTATATCTTGT